>JAZDUA010001632.1:0-34790 GCA_038098605.1 Gryllus longicercus
GGGGGAACGGGGGTCGCGGCGGGGAGAGAGAATGCGGGGATGCGTAAAGGAGGGATCGCAATGTCGGTTTGGGGAGGTCGGGGATGTTTAAGATGCGGGAAGGTCGGGCACGAGGACACTGGGGACGGTAGTAGGAGAATAGTAGAAGTAGGAAAGGGGGTGGGAGGGGCGTCCCGAAGAGAGCATGGCTAGGCGAGCGTGGGGGGGAGGCGTTTGGGGAGAGCAATGCTGGGAGAACGAGGAGAAGAGATTGCTGGGGTGGGGGTGGAGCGAAGCGAGCGGGCGGGACGGGCAGGGCGGGTGAGGCAGGGCGAGGAGAACGTCTTGGGTTAGGACAGAAAGGCGTGGGAGGCGAGCGTGAATCAGGGAGAGCGCAGTAAAGCGGGTTTCGAGAGAGCGAAGCAGTGAAGGGCTCCGTGGGGGAAGCGGGGGCGGGTGGAGCAGGGAGAAGTGTGCGGGGTGCGGCGAGAGAGGGGAGCGGGGAGTGGGAGAGGGGAGTGAGGGCAGGCGAGCGGGGAGAAGGGTTCGTGCTGTGGGAAGAATGGAGCGGGGAGAGGGCAATGGGGAGAGGGGAACAGGGTGAGGGGAAGCGGGGGAAGCGGGAGCGGGGAGGTGGGAGCGGGGAGTGGGTCGGAGAAAGAGGAGCGGGAAGTAGGGATTGGGGAGAAGAGAGCGATGAGCGGGGAGAAATGATGGGAACGTGGAAGGGAGAGGGAGGGGGAGAGGGAGGGGAGAGGGAGGGGGGAGAGGGAGGGGGAGAGGGAGGGGGAGAGGGAGGGGGAGAGGGAGGGGGAGAGGGAGGGGGAGAGGGAGGGGGAGAGGGAGGGGGAGGGGGAGAGGGAGGGGGAGAGGGAGGGGGAGAGGGAGGGGGAGAGGGAGGGGGGAGGGAGAGGGAGGGGGAGAGAGAGGGTACGGTGTGAGGGGAGCGGCGAGAGGGAATGGGAAGAGAGGAGCGGGAAGTGGGGAGTGGAGAGAAGGGACCGAGGAGCGGGGAGCGGGGAGAGAAAAGAGGGGAACGTGGAGATGGGAGCAAGGAGAGGGGACGGAGCGAGGGGAGTGGGGGGAGGGGACGGAGAGGGAAGAGCGGGAAGTGGGGATGAGGAGAAGGGAAAGCTGAACCTGGCGAGGGGAGCGGGGAGTGGGTGTGGGCGGGGAGAGGGGAGCGGGACAAGGGACGAAGAGAGGTGAGCGTGGAGAGGGGAGTAGGGAAAGGAGAGGGGCGATGTGAGCGGGGTGTGGCAGCAGGGAGAGGGGAGCGTGGTGATGGGAGCAAGGAGCGGGAAGAGGTGAGAGAGAACGGGAGGGCTGATGAGATTAGCCCGCGCCAGTTTATCCCGCGGAGGAAGGAATCCTCTCTGAGACGTGGAGTGGCGGCTACAAGTGGACGACGTCCTTATTCACCGGAGTTTTATTACCAGGGGCTTCCTTCAGCTACACGGCTTAAATCTTTTCTAAACTCCCAACAAATTCTAGTATTATATATTTAAAAATGTAAGCATTAATGTTGTGCACTGAAGGTACAGATTGTGTTGTTACGAACATTTATTCTTTTCTTCTGTTAGTAGAACAAAAAAACTCCAGATTAAATGATGATACGTACACCTATCACTCCGGCACAATTAGAAGCCAATTGAACTAGTTCATTTCTTGAAGTAGCGTGTAAACCACTTCATTGGCACTTCACTGAAAGCGTTGAATAAGGAGTTAAGTCATGTTTAAGCCAGTTATTGAATTATTATAAATTAAATCATCATTCTCCTTGGATGTAATGAGGACTTGCGAAATTCGGAGCGTTCTATTATTTAATTAACCATGTAATGAATACAAATAATCGAAAACCCGCATTGTTAACAATCAAAATCGAGCCATCTGCTGTTTATGTTCACAATGATTCAGATTCAACGTTATTAAGAAATGTTATAATTTTCATTTATTGCAAACGGTCAATTGAGCATTGTATTATATTACATAACTCATTACTCTGTAAATTACCCCAGCTTTAGTTTCTAAGAATGTTGAAGCTAATTTCATTTCACGATAACTCAACTTAATTTTCTTACATTATACTTCATGTCTTTGAATATTATGCATTTGATTAAACCATTATATATGAGTATTATGATTTCAAAATGTATTTCCAACGATGATTTTTCTTAAAAGTTTGTCACAAGAACTCTGGTATAGCGTTGTGACATACTGTGAGGTTAAAAATTATAATGTATTCTATGTTTATTTCACAAGCAATTATTTAAAAGTAATAAATGCAGTCAGTTATAATTTTAGATCTACTTGTAAGATTCCAATGTCGTTGTGAGATATGAACGAGTGCGTATACTCCTATTAAAATGTAAGGAGAATTGACAGCGATCATCTGAGACGCAATTACTCAATTGGGAGTTTTATTACACCTTACTTTTTTTTATACTGAAGCTTCTAGCTATTGAATAACCGCGTCCCAAACAATTAAATGTCAATTCTGTCTGTCATTACTTGCCGAGACAGCTCGCGTACGGGCCATGGCTTACCAGCAGCGTGCCGGCCTCGCGGCCATGGGTGAAGGGGTACGTGTGGTGAGCAAGAAGACATCCCTTCGCCGTATTTTGGTCTTCTCAGCCTCAGAGTCACACAGCAACTTATTGCAATAACATTGCAAGGAAAACGCACACTACAATCTGGACAAACCGGGAATCTAACCCGGGGTCGCGTCATGGAAAGCGAGCACGCTGACCTATGAGCTAAATCGTGAGGGCCAAATGTCAATTAACCCTGCATAAATGAAAGTATACTTTGATTTTTTATGATATTACGTAACAACAATTCCCGCGATTATATATTCGTATCAGATCGATTTTATTTTTATAGAATTTCTTTTCTGAATACTCGATTTTGCATGATATTTAATACTCATCTCCCTCTTAAACCTCTCTCCCTCTCTCTGTCTCTAAACCTCTCTCCTAAAAATATACACCATTTCTCAAATTAAAAGTTATTTCTTTCTTCCTTTGTGGCACATAGTTCTGAAAAAATCTTGATGGACTGTGCTTGAATATATAGAGAGTTTTACGTGGAAATGTTCTTGCTATAAATACAATATTAATCAAACATGTTTATTTATGAAGACATAATCAACGAAAATAGTTCAAAATTCAAATGCATGTTTCAATAATGTTCAGTAATTTTATTGTGTTGAAAGAAACTTCCTTTTCTTCAATCGATGTGATCTAGTGTATCAGCATAGTTTCTCACAATTCTGAAATATATTGTGCATTCATTTTGCTACTTACCCGAATCAAACGTCTCAAAACGCAGAGCTACGTAAATATGAGCAAAAACACGAAAACATTAACGAATTTTCGTTAATAATAAAACGTCAGAATACAACATTCTCAGATACGGGCCACTGGTAATAAAACACAAATTTTTTACACGCCATGTCTTGCGATATAAAAACAATGGAAGAACGTAGAAGAATGGAAGAACTAAGAACAATGGAAGATTAATCCGTAAATTTTGAGTTTTCCTCAAGTTTTGGTGATAGGCAGAAGTTAGGCACGAAAAAAGTAATATCTTCATTTTTTCACCATCTTTTGCATAAGTGTTAATGTACAGAAATACTATTTATATACATAATTTTCTGCAATTACAAGGAAATTTGCAATATTCTAACACATACATTTTTTAATATTTTTCAACCAATAAAAATATCCTTATAATGTAATACAATGAATCCTTATAATAAAGTAAATATTGAAAAAATACTTAGTTAATTAAAATGTTAACTTGAAATGAGTAACTCCATTTTCAAATAAAGATTGTTGATAATAATTTTAGTGACACATTATTACTGACGTCACAATGTTTCAGTATATCCTGCATCTTTGGGCGCGTGCAGTTCATTACTTACTTCAGCCGCTACAAATAGTAAACCCACATTAATCTTAAGCAAAAAGGATGACAGAATTTACGATAGTAATACGACTCGTCAGAATTCGAGAAAGCTCAATTTAAAGGCAACAAAAAGAAGTCGCATAAATCTACCGCAAAAATATGATTATGATCCCGAACCGATTACGCATTCTCTGATTCAGCACGCAACGCGCGATATTCACGATACGCAAATTCTCTTCACGCGGGCTGAAAAAAAAATTGAAGTGCGCTCGTCCGTTTCCCCTCCCCTCCGCATGGCGCGCTGACCAATGGCGCCGCCGGCGACCGCGCGACGCGCTTTTGTCTCCGAATGACGTCACGCGGGGGACTTATCGGCCCCCGCCGGCCGCGGAAGAAGGGGGGGGACTTCGGTCCGCGACACAATGCCGCGGGGGACGCCTGGAGGAGGGGGCAGGGGGCAAGGGGGACAGGGGCTCTGAGACGAGGGGCTCTTTTGCATACGGCCGAGCACCGTCGCGTTCCCACCGCCTGCCCCCCCCCCCCCCCCCCGCCTGACCGCGGACAGGGCTGCAACGTCGGTTACGTGTTAATATTCGCGCAACTTTTCTTGACCGATGGATTGACGATTTTGGGAGGAGTGGGGATATTAGTTACGAAGTCGGCCACTAGAGTATTTTAAGTATGCCAACGTCTGTGAAATGAAAGTCAAACCTGCATCTTGTGCGGCGAGGTCATCGCCCTGGGAAAGCAACAGCAGGGACACTAGATGAATGAAAATGTATTTAAGCAGTCAGATAGAGTAGATCTTCGCTAATTTTGACAAGTATATTTTGTCGAAATTACCCAGAACTCACCACGTGGAGGTGTCTACACATCGAGTTCCCCACTTGCCCTCCCAACCACCCTACCTTTTGAGAGCAAGTTAGTCAAATCGAGGTTTTTAATGTCAAGTCCGGGTTTGGTGTCGTAATCGGGTAATGGTCAAATTAATCAGAATCAGAGTTTTCTGATGAATGCAAATCTTCACTCTCATCACTGGACCGTGAGGAGGTGTTAATAATAATGTCATCAATCGACATTTCTAAAATGCCATCATTGGTCCAATATTCCACCTCAAGGTTTTGCACATGTCTACAATAACCTTCCCAGTCTGATGGTGATACTTGTGCAAAAGCTGATTTAGTTAGCTAAGCAAATTTTCTGCCGACATATCTCCTGAAATGTTCTGCTCTCTGACATATCTTTTGATTTTAGCCCATGCAAGTTCTATGGGGTTCAAATCACAATGATATGGGGGCAGACGAATTACTGTGTGGCCTTTTTTTTGCTGCAATTTCATCTACAACATATGTCTTATGAGCAGGCTTATTTTCCTTAATTTTTTAAATAGTGCTTCTTTTCTCATGGACATATCACATGAAATGCCCTTATTTTCTAACCATTGAACCATGGTTATTTTGGTGTCATATCTGCATGGGGTTTGTCTACCTGTCTGCTGTGATACGATGCATTGTCCAGCACTATTACTGATTCAGGAGGCAGATTGTCAAGTATTTTTGTACAAAACCATCTTTCAAAATTTTCTGAGTTCATCTGACCATGATAATCCCCTGTTGTTGATTTGGCTTTAATATTAATTGAGCCTCCTCAATGAATCCATTTTTGGAACCTATACTGGCAACAATAAATCTTTTAGATGTACTTCCCCAATCAGTGACACCAATAACGTCTTTCCTTTGCCAGCATTTTCTCACAGTAAGATTGCTGTCGATCCATGATTCATCTAGGTAAAAAATTTCTCTCCCATTCTCTCGGAAATGTTTCATTTGTACAATGAAACGAGTTCGCCAATCCACAATATCAGCTCTCTCCAGAAGCAAAGTTCTCTTATTTAGAACTCTTCTCCAAAAAAACCCCATGCTGTGCAATGTTTTTCTAAGAGAGCTTTTCCCCCATTTCCAATTAATCTTTTCTCGCAGAACAGGTAGAAGTTTGTCTATTGATGGAACAACTTTTTCTACTGAATAAAAATGCTGGATTGTATCTCGAATAACTCTCTTGTCAAAATCATCAACAGCACCTTACCTCTTGTTTCTTGTTCTAATATAAAAAAGAAAAGAATAAGCCCTTAAATAATATGTAAATATTATGGAATATTTCAAATTAGCAAAAAATGATGACGCAATTACATCAAATTCCATTTTATATATTTTTAAGATAGGATGCCTTAGTTTAATAATTACAGAGGTGTCCAATTTATTATAATT
Organism: Gryllus longicercus; assembly: GCA_038098605.1. NCBI lineage: Eukaryota > Metazoa > Arthropoda > Insecta > Orthoptera > Gryllidae > Gryllus > Gryllus longicercus. The sequence continues at coordinate 6,156 of JAZDUA010001632.1, forward strand.
GAGTATATCTATATTTTCCTTTTACATCTTTTCACAATTGTTTCCAAATTTTTAGAATGAATGGTTGATTTATAATATCATAAGTAATTAGATTTTTAAAAACAATATTAGTGTTGACAGAATTAAGAAGAAGGAATTCATTTTTATGTCATAATGCAACCAAGTTTAATGCCCAGCAAAATGCAGATGTTTGTATTTTGCTGATCAGAAAAAAACTAAAATCATTTTGAAGTCAATAAGGCAAAGTGGATTAAAAATAAAGAAATGTTAAAACATTAGATTATATCATAATTAAATGTTATTTAATTAAACCATCATTGTTTTTAATGAGTGGATACCAAATAGCAATACTGATTATGGAGGAAGGAAATTCAATTCAATTTAAAGAGATTCAATTCAATTAAAAATTATAAACATTAATATTTTTGTTTTTTTAATATTATATTATGCCATAATTATAAAAATAATACTCAATACAATTAATTCATTGACTGATTGTAGTAAAGTAATATTCCAGTTCCAGAAAATAATAGATTATTAAGATTTGTACTTTAAGCATTCGCAACTTTTTCATTTTAGCTTAATTGATTTTTGCTCTCAGTACATCTTTAATAGAAATGTTCTGTGTCAGATTTGTATTTAAAATTGCTCCTCACATTTTTTAATACATGACTGGTTAATTTCTTGACTTTTGTTTGCCTCTAGTGAGAAATACTTTTATTGTAATACATTCATTGTAATACTTTCTTCTTATAAATTGTGACTGTCTAAAGAGGAAGTAACAAGGCGAACATTTTTAATGTCTTAAAGTACTATAAATCAGCCTTTCATTTGAAGATCTGTGTAAAGTATATGGAAATAGTATGTAAGAAATATAATTACAGAGAGTATGATAAATTGATTTCCTTGAATGTTACCTTTTTTTACCGGGCGTTTCGGGGGATTGTGAAGGGTCATTGGCTCTTTTTGACTTTATTCTACGTATAGTGGAAATACTGGCTCCAGTATACGCAGAAGCCCGATCTAGAGCATGACTTAGAGGATGCAACAAAACATTGTTCCCCTTTTCCATTTCACATGCATGAACCACTTTTTCAATCATTTTGCGTTCGCCGCTACGATATGTCCTCTTAACTTTTTCAGGAGTTTTAGGTGACTCCCTTGAAGGACCTGGACCTGACTCAGCCATTTCTTTTGATTTAGACAAAAAGCCTGAACAGAGGTTCTGCACTGTAATAGCAACTGGCTTTGACTAGCTTCTGTTTCGCGCCAACGAAGTTTTAACGCTTGGAAGGTTGTCATCAGTGCCCGCTGCGAGCTTTTGCCTTCAACTGTTTCTTGCACAAGGGTGGGGGTTCAAGGTCATCGGTCAAGAAAAGTTGCGCGAATATTACTAACTGGACTCGGATTTCGGTGACATTTTGACAGACAATTCGCTAATAAACACGAATTTTCAAATGGATTTTCAAAATTAGGTAAAGAAGGTTTCTCATTACTCGTTCAGATGTAATGATTTGTGATCTAGGCGTGTTAGGTTTTGAGTTTAAGAATAAGATGAAAGTTTAATTAAATTACCCCATCAGCTCTCGAATATATTTTTTATGAACGAAAATGTACAATTGTTACTCAAGGCGTTCTTCGAACAATGTAGCATCGTAGCTTGGTTACTATTCTATTCAAAATTTTTAATTACTGTCGCTTCTAAGAACTATTTAGACACGGTAGATAATAATCATATCACACGATAATACCTAAACCTTGTTAATACCTACCCTAAATCTAAGCCTTACTGCGCACCGTCACCGAATAACACAATTTGCTTGACATTGCATGCAAGAGCTTACGCAACATTTATTTCTCGCCGTTGAGTTTTATTCATAGAACACTCATTCCACAGAGAATAGATCACGATGATTGATTATCCGTTGGGTAATGCTTGCAGGTTCTGTGCCTGCGTTAAAAAATAGGAGCAGCATTTTTCAAGCGGCAAACTGTATTTTCCGTACCCAGGGAATTAGGTTACATAATTTCTGGCAATGGCAATTTAAATTGCAAATTGTACAGCTTTAGCGTCGCCGAAAATAAGAATTGTCACTGTAGTTAATTCGCGAGATCCATTCACCTATTCAATGAATGCTCAGTATTTGAGGAAATGTAACATGTTGATGCAATCGTTGAACAATATACTTACGACAAATGAGAATTATATAACAGAAATATGTATTAAATAATATTTTGCAAGAAAAATATATAAAAACGTGTAGATTTGCACGTGCAATATTAATCTATTTAATTTATTACTTACGAGTATACTAAGTCTATTGTTTCCATGTACTGACTATTGTTTGCACTGTATTAGTACTAGAAGTATCATATTAGTTCGTTTTTATTTATTTAACGTCAAAAACAGTTAAAACTGTGTGTGTAATCTTCAATAGACGAGACGTGCAACCTACATGTTTTCTTGAGCTCTTGTACTAGAAAAGCTCTAACATTATATTATGTTGCATTATGAATCGTATGGGTCGTATGTCACATTATGAATCGTTTTGGGACGAATTTCAAGTGTAGGTAATATAGTATATAAAAATCAATATTCGTTTACCAATAATAATGAAATGTCATCTGCAACGGCAAACGAAATATAGATTTTGACTTACGAAGATATTATGTCACTATATGTAGGAATGTCATGATACGTTCTTTCAATAACTTTTGTTTTTATTTCGAGGTAAAAGACGAAAAACGTATAAGAATCATGAAAAATTAAGAGATTTTTAAAGTTATTTTTATTATCATGTATAAAAATATAACAATAACGATAATAAAAACCATAATATGTAGTATTCATCCTACAGAAGACGATCAAAGGAATGACAAATATGTTGTAGATAATGAAGGACATAATAACAGAAGACGAGGCAGCGAGATTCATCGTTCATTAACATTACTGTATCCGTTATCATATTTAAATAAACGTTTTGTGTTCTGAATTAGTTATGGATTTCATTTATGTCACGTGGATAAAAAGTGGTTCATTTCTTATAAACGCCAATACATCAAAACAATGTGTTGGTACTAATACAGCAATACATTGAATGGAATTTAGCTAGTATTCTTAACTTGCAATGATTATTATCACTTGATCACAAAGCACATATTTCGGTTTATTACAAAATATCGAAACACAATTTCGATGTCAATTTGCCACTACAAAATGAAAAATGCGTGTATTTTGTAAAAAAACAAAAAACAAAAAAACAACGACAAACAATACGTGCAATTTGACCAACGTTATAACTATTATTGTTATGTGAATTTGGAAATCATTGCTTGAGTACAGTAGCATAGAAATGGGCTGAGTGGGCTTCAGCATCCGCCCAGAAGCAGATGACTCGTATGCAAAAGTAAAATTTATGTTAACTAATTTAGGAAAAAAAATCAAAGGTTTTAAATAATTTTTATTCTTTAGGTCATGCAAATTCAGTTAAATGAAATCATTTAAAACCCAAATATTGCAATAGTTAAAAATCATATGGTATTTGAATTAAATAAAATAATTTCAATTTCTCCCGGATTTTTGGTTTCTAAAATTAAAATTAACTAAGAAAACATCAAGTCGGCTGTACTCTCGCCACTGTGAAACTCCTGATTGCGCCAAACCTTTAGTGGCATTGTCGAGCCCACGTTGGCGACACCGTGTCTCCAGACTCACCCCTGTCCACGAGACCAACCTCGCCACCCCACTGGCCGTCTCCGCCGGCAGCTCCTCCGCGGATTTGTTGGGTTTTAATTTTCTCGCTTCCCCCCACCCCGCTCCCGAGCGACCACCTACTTCGGGGCGTGAGTTATGAGCGCTCTCTCATTCCGACCCTCTCCCCCTCCCCTCCCCCCCTCATGGGGGACGGCTCGCGCAGGGCCGGCCATGGCCGTGGCGGCGGTGGCGTCGGACGCTCTGTGTGAGTTACAGCTGAGATAAGGCCGCCTTCTCGGAGCATCCTGTTCATCGAAAAGAGGGGGGGGGGCGACGAGATGTCTTGCCTCGGAGATAGAGGAGGAAGAGTCGGCTTTTGAGCCCGGTCGTAAAAGGGCGACCGAGTTCCCGCGATTCGTCGCGGATCACCGCCCTGTTGATGCATTGAGTCGGCGCCGCGGTGTGCTTTATGCGCGAACGATGGGTCGGTGAGTCATTCCGCTGACCGACCGGCCGCCATTTCGTGACTGCCCGGAGAGACGTTATAGTTGTCTGTAAATTAACAAAACATTTCAACTGTTTATACAATTATTTTAAATATAATTGATAAATGCCTAATAAATCTAAAAGGGTTGAATTATCTACACATGTATAATAATGTAAATTTCGTAATAACGTAGTACATAATTTCAATTTCATTGCTAATCTATCTTAAAACATAATTTAAAGCAGTAAGTTCAAAATCGATTTTAATTTCATGCAGATAAAATAGGCCATTTGAAGGGGCAAACGCAAGGAGCAAATAATTTTGTTTATTCCAAATTTTTAATGAAATGAATGATAATAACGACTTTTAGTATGGACAATTTTTGTATGAAACGCTACTCAACAGTTTTAACATTTTAACAAAATCGTTTTACAATCTTGGATCCAAGATGTGATTTTTGAAAAAATACCCCTAAAAACGGTCGAAACATTAAACAAAATACATTTTTGAAAAATAGTATAAATGTGTTTATTTTGAAAAAAAAGGTCGGAATATTTTTTACAGTAACAATAAAAACATATTCCTTGAAATTGATAACATTATTCGCTACTTATCTACATGACTTGCGTATTTAACTTAAAGTCAATTGCCGCCTTGCACCTGAAACAGAGGAGAAAGATCAGGAAGATCCTGCTTTTGAAGCCAGTCTTAAAAAAGGTGTTCCGGATCACCAGCCAGTTGATACAAGGAATCGATTGCATGGAATCGATACAAGGAATCGCTTGCAATCGATGCCCATATTTATGGGCGAACATACTGTGGGTGAGTTCACAGCCTAACCGTCATTTCATAACTGCCATGAGAAAAATTATAGAGTCCGGTATCTTCATAAAAAATTTCTATTGTTCATAAAATTATTTTAAATATAAATAAAACCTATTTAATACATCTTAATGCGTTATATTCTCTTCACAATTGATTCTCATAAAGTAAATTACGTAATAATGTACTACATATGTTCAGAAGAGTTCATGTGTTCATAATAATGTAGGTCATAAGTTAACAAAACTATTTACAAATTTGAAAAGAAATTGTATTCATCCACAAATAGAAAATTTTATATAGAAAAGTGGGTCCAGCAGCAAGCATTATTTTGAAAATTGTTCTGTAGTACTTCATTTCTTGAAATAATTAAAAAAATAATGAATATATATCTTGTGTGCTTTTAATGACAGCTACTCTTCATAATAAAATGGAATTATATTGCAGTGCTTTGAATTACGATGAGGGAGAAAGTGTCAGCTTTTGAGGCGGGTCGTTATCTTCAACGAGGGTCTCGAGATTAAACGCGGATAGCTACGAACCGGTCGCCATTATATTTTAGGAGGATGAGAAATAGCATATTTCGAAATATTAAACAAATGTTTAGATGACAAAGAATATGTCGTATAGGAGATACTCGAATAAATAAATAATGAATTGAGAAATAGAGGTGCTTTTCTATGAATAAGTGGATACAATAATTAAAAATACGGCAATTGAATATTGGCAAGAGTCCAATAATATTATTTTACATCTATAAAAAATGTTGACAAATAAAATAAAATAGAGAAAATAAAATATTGGATTAATTGAACTTTTGTATGAAATTACATAATTATTAATAGTTTCTGACACATATTTACAATAACAAACATATTGGAGTCAAAATCCGTCGGTTTGGAGGTAAAAAAGTAATCTTTTGAAGCAGGTTATTTATTCACTGACTAATCACTTCATCCTTTTATAAAGCCTCGGTAAGTCTCAAGCTGACCGCCATTTTAATTTGTATTTTGCAGAGAGGCACACATGTAGCCTATAAAAAAATTAACTGAAGGGAAAAATATATTTAATAAATTTATGATTAATAAAACCGAAAGTTCTGATTGCAATTTAAGGGGCTTGAAAAAACGTATTATTAGTATTGACATGAATAACGGAAGACGAATAATATTCTCTAACGTCTTAGAAATAATTACTTCATCATAATGCTTCTGCCTATGATATTATTTTAAAAATATTTGAACCATAAAATTATTATTATGTCTATTATTAATGAATGCTTACCTCACTGGAATTTTAATTGTAATAACACGTATTAGCGAAACGAACAAAGTAAACAGAATTGCAAAGTAAACAGTTGCAATATTTTAGATAAATAATGTCTCCATACCCTTTCTCTAACCGCGGTAACTAATTTGTAGTTCATTTATGAAGATTTGAAATAGCAAATTTACTACATTTCAATCAGCGTTGAGTTAAATTAATTGGTTTAAATAATTCTCAAAACCATATTCGTTTTAAAACTGACCTTTGACTGTTACTCCATGTGAACATTTGTTATCTAATAAAATATAAAACTAGTGAAGAAATGTCGTTAATTAGCTTCGATCACGGTGATGAATTGTTCACTCGGCGCATTCAGAAGCCTCATAAATCTTAAGTAATTAATTCTCGTTCTTTATCCGCGTTAGACTGACTCAGGAAATGGGTGCTGACCAGCAGTCGCCATTTCGAGGGTTTTGAAGAGGGGAGAATAAATGGATGGAGAATGCAAATGGACAGTCTTTTGTTTCGTAGCGCGATGAAATCAATGACGCACGGCCATTGTGTTGCCAGTCTACTCACAGACACATTAGAGAACAATTAATGAAGTTGTGTAACTAATTTGCCAGTTGTTAACAGATCACTGTTATACCAAGTACGAAATCACGTGTTAATTTCATTTACAAGGGTATTCTAACGTTTTGTTGAATTTCAGTGTTACAAAAACGTTTTGTATGAATAATTCACGAAACTTCCTATTGATGATCTTTTGTTTATCGTATCTAAAAAAGGAAGAAGGAAAATAATAACTCCCACTATAAGGAATTAGTCTGTACGACATTGCGATATCTCCGATTTAACGTTAAAGTAGCATTCAATCAGCATATATTCATTCATTTTTTCCGGAACTTGTTTAAGGATGATTTCATGGACTTCGTTCATAGCCCTCATCAAATTATTATTATTATTATTATTATTATTATTATTATTATTATTATTATTATTATTATTATTATTATTATTATTATTTTATATCATTGAAAACTTTTTCTTCTGCGTATTTTTATTTGCAAATCTCTACACATATTTTTCATACATCTACATGGTTTTCTTCTCAGATTCTTGCAGATTCTAATCACACTCCACGTAATGAAAACGATAATAAAAGCAATTGCCCGGTATAATTTACACAATGAGCAATGCAATTGTCTCTCTTCGATTTTCGACTTTTCTTTTTTCTCGTAAGTTGCGAGTTCTAACCGGGCATTGCACTGAATGGGAATGGAAACAAATACATTTGCCCGGAATAATTTTCACGTAATAGTCCCCATATGATTTACGACTTTTCTATTTCCTCTCGTAAGTTGCAGATTGTAACAGGCCGTTGCACTGAATGGAAGCGAAAATAGAAACAATTGTCTAGTATAATTTACCACTGTGAGCGATTTAATAGTCTCTTTACGGTTTCCAACTTTTCTGTTTGTTTTTTTTCTAATAAGTTGCGGTTTCTAACAGTCAGTTGCTCTGAAGCGAAGTCGAAACAATCGACCGGTATTATTTACACTGTTAGCAAAGCAATAGTCTCCCTACGATTTCCGACTTTTCTGTTCATTACCGACGCCACGAATTTCCATGTTGTAGTCGCCTGAATAGCTGGGCTCCATTTCGAAGGCGGTGGCGGCGAGGGCTCCGTTTGCAGAGCGCGGCCCCCGTCTGGAGATGTGGCCGCAAGGGGAGCCGGATCCGGCGAGGGGCGGCCGATCGCCGCTTCCCCTATTCAAGGCCCGCGCGGCGGGTTGCCTATCCGGCGACGGCCGACAGGGGCAATCGCCTCCCCTTGAGATCTCTCTCCACCGCAATCTCCTCTTTCGTTTTAAAGTTGTATCCACTTCCAATGCGACGTCGCTTCTTCTATCTCGCCACGCATTTCCCAATGGTGGTCTTTGTCTTTTGTGTGGTTCAGTGTCACCTCTGCTTATTTTTTCTTTCAACCTCGACTGTTTCCGTGGGTTGTACTTTGTTGCATGTCCTTCCTCCGGTCTCTTTTCTGTATTATACCTTTCTAACGCAAATTTCAATACAATCTCCTCCTTGGTTTCATATTTTCTCTCTAAAATTTCTCCTCTACTGAACTTGCTCACTTAGAACACAATAAACTTCATTTTCAACATTGACTTTCTCCACCTTGTAAATTTCTCATTTATTAGATAATTAAACTGAAAATCATCACATCTTCCATTTTATCTATTAATTTACTCCGTTTAATATCCATCTTGCTGCCTTTGACTGATCATTTAGAAACCTATGGCACGCAATGGGCCAAAATAAATTGCAAACTATTATGAAAATACCCTAAATAATTCTTAGGTTATAAAACTCATATTGCACTTGCTGAATACTAGGGCGAAAAGAAAAAAAATGGCGCAAAAACTGTAAATCAATGAATGAAAATATTGTAAAAATGTGGTAAATATTACTCTATGAATGAACGGAAACGTTCGTGAAGTTGGGCATTCAAAGCCCTTAAAACTAGCCTGATCTTGAAATAAACGTTGAAAGTAAAGAAGAAGAGTAGAAAAAGAAAAAAAAAGACGTTTTAAGTTGGGATATTATTGATTCACTTGTTTAAAAGTTTTTACATTTCTTCCTAATCCAATGATTTGTTGAAAACGCTATTCCAATGCTCTCATGAAAATTACCGAGAAGATGTAACATGCAAAATTTATCTCATATATTTCCAGACACTTCGTGATATAAATTCAGAGAGAAAATGTTTGTTTACTTTCTATGCTTTTTTATTCATGTACAATAATATTAAGATATCATGAATCTGAATAGAAAAGCAAAAACGGTTATTATCCAATATTTAATTTTGCAATATTAAAGTTTATCAAACTGGGGTTTCGTCGACGACGTGAATGTAATAAAGTGATGTAAATGATCTTGGCTGCCCGGGTGACGCCACGTCGAAGGCTGTGTTGCCGAAGTTCCGACCAGCTTATCGTGGCCTTCCTCAGGGCTGGTCTCTGATCATCATCGCAGACCAGCCCTGAGGAAGACCACGATAAGAAGGGTAAAGTATGGACATATTAAAGTTCGAGATATTGAGAAGTACGAGTTAGTGAAGTTTGAGATATCGACAAATTAGATTTATTGAAGTTCGAGATATTGAGAAGTTCGAGTTAGTGAAGTTTGAGATATCGACAAATTAGATTTATTAAAGTTCGAGATATCGAGAAGTTCGATGTCCCCCCACGTATCGTGCCCTTCGGGCCCACTGTCCAGCGGTGGGGCGGGCGGCGCGAGGAGCACGCGGCCGGCGACCGGAGAGAGAACGTTGCTCTCTATTGACATTTTCGATTGGCCGAGGACCCGCCCACCCCCGCCCGCCGCCACCCGCCGTCGCCCCCGCGCGCCCCGCGCCGGCCCAGCTCATGATTAATTGATGCGCCCGCGCCGGGCGAGCGCCGCCCCCGCCGCCCCCTGGCCCCCGGCACGAGAAGGCGCGGGGCCCCCGGCGCGCGGTCAGCAACGAAGCGTCGCCGCCCTCACTCACTCCCTCTCTTCGTTTCTCCCTCCCATCCGCCCTCCTTTCCTCACTAATTCCAGACCCTCCTCACTCTCTTCCTCAATTCCTTCCTCACTCCGTCTTTCCTCCTACCCTCAATTACTCCCTTCCTCTTACCTTCCCTCCCTTCCTCATTTCCTCTCTTCCTCACTCACCCTCTCCCTTTCTTACACCGACTTTCCACCACCTTCAATTCCCAGCTCCCTCTCACCTTCCCACCCTTTCCCATTTCCTCTCTTCCTCACTCACTCCTTTCCTTCCTCGCTCTCTTCGATTCCTCTCTCCCTCCCAACCGCCCTCCTTTTCTCACTCACTCCTGACCCTCCTCACTCTCTTCCTCAATTCCTTCCTCATTCCGTCTTTCATCCCACCATCAATTCCTCCCTTCCTTATTTCCACACTTCCTCACTCACACATTTTCTTTCTCGCTTCCTAAATTCCTCCCTCGCTCTCTTCCTCTATTGGGTTCTTCCTCCTTCGCTCCCTTCTTCCCTCATTCTTCCCTTCCTACCTTATTTTCTTTTTTCCTCATTCTCTTCTTTTTCGTCCTTACTTCTCCTTTATCATTCCACTCCCTTCCCTCCTCTCTCTCTCCCTCTCTCACTCAAACCTTTCTCTCTCATTTCCTCCTTCCCTCGCTCTCTTCCTACATCCTTACATTCTTCAGTTGTTCTCTCCTTCCCTCATTCCTCCCTCAGCGCCTTCCTCCGTCGCATCTACTCTCTCTCTCTCTCTCGCTCGCTCTCTTCCCCCTTATTCCTTCTCTTCTTCGAAATTTTCTATCGTTTCTTCCTTCCTTTTTCATCCCTTTACTCCATCTCTACCAATTTGGCTCCCTCCCTTCATCCCCTGTCCACTCTATCGTTCTCTTCCTCCCTCTTTTTCCTTTCTTCACTTCCTCCAATCCTCTCTCCCTCACACAATCGTCTACAAAATAGCATATGTGTCCGTTGTATTGCCTTGGGATAAACAAAACTGATTAACTGTTTCCACATATCTTCAGGATCGATTCACCTTGTTTCGTACATCACCTTGTAACCTAAGGGATGTCTAAGCAGAGCTGCAAGAGTACACTCATGAGTTACTGATTCGTGTCGGTTCTGTATGAGAGGGAATTTGAAAAGTGGTCAAAGATAGTACTCGATTATGTTCACATCCCAGAGAAGATGTAAGTATATTATTTTACCCTATTCTATTGAGGAATTTAAAGACGCCTCATAATGTTAATAATACAACGCCTCATAATGTTAATAATACATTGTATGTTGTTACAGAAACTAGTATCAAGGGTTATAAAAACATTCTCTATTACCATCAGCGTTTATTAGCCGCCACGGCCCCGTGGATACCTCGGCGGCGAGGGGCTCCGGAGCCGGATCCAGGGCCATATGAAGCGCGAGGCACGTCCACAGGGGGCGCGGGGCCGAAAATGTGAGGAAGACAAACAGGAGACTGAAGGAAGACAGGAAGAATGAAGAAAGGACAAAAAAGAAGAAAAAACAAAATAAAAGTAAATAAAGTAATGCGTTCTGAAAAAAACAAAGAATGCAATAAGCATTAGGCGAAAAAAAGAAGGAAAGAAGAGAAGAAAAATTAAGACAAGGGAGAAGAAAAAGAAAGAAGGCAGAAGATATGAATATAGGTTCAAAAAGAAGAAAGAGTAAAGAAAGAAATCAATGTCTGCTGAATGCAGAGATTATGAAATAAGAAGAAGAAGGAGAAAAGAAAGGCATAAAAGGAAAAAGAGGAAATGCGAAAAAAGCCTACCTCGCGGGCAGCCATATTAGCCGCCACGGCCCCGTGGATACCTCGGCGGCGAGGGGCTCTGAAGCCGGATCCAGGGCCACATGAAGCGCGAGGTACGTCCACAGGGGGCGCGGGGCCGAACATGTGAGGAAGACAAACAGGACACAAAAGGAAGACAGATGAAGGAAGACAGGAAGAATGAAGAAAGGACGAGATAGAAGAAAGAAGAAAAAGCGAAATAAAAGTAAAGAAAGTAATGCGTTCTGAAAAAAACAAAGAATGCAATTAGCATAAGGTGAAAAAAAGGAAAGAAGAGAAGAAATGACGAAAAATTAAGAGAAGGAGAAGAAAAAGAAAGAAGGCAGGAGATATGAATAAAGGTTCAAACAGAACAAAGAAAAAAGAAAGAAAGCAATGTCACCTCAATGCAGAGATTATGAAATAAGAAGAAGAAAGAGAAAAGAAACGGTATAAAAGGAATAAAAGAAAAAGAGGGAATGCGAAAAGAAAGCCCACCTCGCGGGCAGCCATATTAGCCGCCACCGCCCCGTGGATACCTCGGCGAGGGGCTCTGGAGCCGGGCCATATGAAGCGCGAGGCACGTCGACAGGGGGCGCGGGGGCCGAATACTTCCAGGGGGCCGGGGCCGCTCGTCGGGAATGCGTGGCGTTCGCCGGCATATTTCCTCCCCGCGAACAAAAAGCAGACGCAGATTTCCTCTAAAATGGCCTTCTTTCCCCCTCCTCGCTCAATGTTGTCATTCCTCCCGGTGCTTCCGAAGATCGATCAAGACGCCCAAAGCGTGCTGGATCCTCCATTTATTCGCCTGATTCCTGAAATAAACCTTTTTTTTTCTTTCTTTCGATGCCGGGGTGGCTGAGAATTCACAGTCAACGGAATGCACTTTCCGAGGAGGTTCACTTTCGGAACCTGTTGATAAATGAGAAAGTGACGTAGATAAGGCATCGCAACTTGTTATTTCAGGTGGAAATGAGAATTACTGTTTCAGCCGTAAGTGGTCACGCTGGTGCACTATAAGTATAAAAAAAATTTTCGAATGTGATGGGGAAAATGGAGAGACGAATATTATAAATGATTGACTATCTTGTTATTATATACGTTGTAAATTCCAGTACTCGCGGCTACCGATGGACCATTCGGAAATTGTAATGTAATATATTCTCATATTTCAACTATACGAATCGTGTCCACTTGTCAATTCTTCGAGTACTACATTGGGAGAACATATTACGTGAAAAAAAAATTGTCCAAAATATTCGTGGCTTGGATTCTCATATCCCGATATCGGGAAAAATATGAGTAGAGATAGATATCGATACCTCATTAAGATTAATGTAATTTTTACTTATGTTATTTTATTTACTTTAATATTAAAGGCAGAGGTTTCTTTGTCAATGCAATTTCCTTCAATTTTAGGTCTTTAAAACACGCCATGCATCATTATATATATATATATATATATATATATATATATATATATATATATATATATATTGTGGCGAAACCGATTTCATCATTATTTTGTAAGCGAAATTCACTGGATTTCGAAATTTAAACAAATAGACCCGACCACCCAGGATTTCTGTCGAGGTATTACGCAGACGGGCACACGTGCGCGTTTCCGCTTATCGCGGGAGGCCATTACCGCCTCCTCCCCATTAAGCAGGCCGTTTGGAGGACTGCCGTTGACAGACACTGTGCAAGTGTTCACAGCCGGCTGCAGATTTCGACAGCGCCCGCTCGTTTCGGGGGATCCCAAACTCATAAACTTTTTTCACGCAAACGCGCCCCCCCTGATGCAAGCACGGGGCGATGTTCTAGAAGGAATTAAAATAACATTGTACACGTGCAGCTAGCACGCAGGGCGGAAAATTCTGTGGCTTCTCGCGTGGCGATTGGCCGAAAATAGCGTGATGCGCAACAACCTAGAGCCAATAGTGACTTGACTTTTATAAAGAGCTAGGGCACATAAGAGGAATTGGGTGGGGGAAAAAATTTACCTTATAAGATTTCGACGGAGAGAAAATCAGAAGAGCTTGGGCATCAGACGGGGCCAGATCATTAGACGGGGGGGGACAGTCGTCGGTCAGAGGCAAAGTTCGCCTCTGCCGGACTTAGAAATTTTTCATCTATCAGACGAGGCCAGAGTATTAGGCGTCGGGGAAAGACTATTGTGTCTCTGGGAAACTTCTTATTGTTTGAGCTTGAATATTGGACTGAGGACAGTGGAGAGAAGAACTTATATGGGGGTGGGAATTATTCGGGCGATAATGCCTATGTGGGGACTTATGTTATTTTACTGCGAGTTTTGAGCTGTGAGCCGACTGCAGTGGAGAGAGAATTTTCTCTTGGGGTGGGTTTCCGTCGTGAAGAGAAGCGAATGTTTCTCCAATCGAATTTTAAACTGTCCGAAGTTGTGTTCGACTTCTTATCATAAAAGTCAGAGAGAGACGCATAGTTGGCAACTCCGTTCCTGAGATCATCCGGCCAGCTCAGCTAGTACTGCCAGTTTCGACCAGAACTTCTAGTACTGCCAGTTTCTCCCAGAACTTCTAGATCCGCCAGCTCAACCAGACTTCTAGACACCGCCTACGCGGCAACGCATCGCGGCCTTTTCGTGAAACTACGAGGCGGCTGCCCAGCTGGCGACGAGAGAGGTCATTGCCTTTTCCCGAAGGCAATTTTTTTTTGAAGGCCGCCAGGCAACCCTCTCGACCGCGCCACGGCCGCCCCCCCCGGCCGCACAAAGACCCTTCTCCAAGTGGTATCGTTAGGGCTCCCGCCCTATTGTATAAAATTTTAGTAATGCGGTGTCACGCTCTGACACACTGACTAGTAGTAATTTTACCCATTGTAATTGTTAGCTATAATTCTTTTTAGTTCTTTAAGCTTAACTCCTAAAACTAACTTTTCATTTTTTTTTCTCTCCTCTTATCTAATTTTCCGCTATTCTTTTATTAAATTTAAGTGTGTAACTTCCCTGGGGCATTTTAATCATACTGCCCAGGAATAAATGTGAATTTTTACCAGTGAACAAGTGTTTATTTTGTGTTTCCACCGTACAGTGTAACGATTCCTTCCATCACCGATCTGAGCTAGTGGCAGGGTCGCCAACCGATTCCACAGGTAATCGGTTCGGTTACAATATATATATATATATATATATATATATATATATATATATATATACATACGCTGAATTCTACAATTGGGCTGATGTTCCCCGAAATATGAAAGTATATTCCAAAATATAAGTTGTTCGTGAGTAAAACTAAGCGATGGGAAAAGTTTCTGCGTGCCTCGAGTTCCCATAAGTGTCGTATCGTTTCGAATCTAACCCCAGCAATCGCTACTAGCCGACTCGGTCCTCCCCTCTACCTGGCGGCCCGTGTCGTCATCCCCCCCTTTTCGCTCTGACCCTGGCTATCGTCACTGCATTCGCCACCACGGCCACCCCCGGGGCTTTGGCCTAAGCCGCCTCCGCCCCCGCCCCCCCCACTTTCCCCGAGCGATCGCTTCGTAAGTCGCTTAGCCTGCGGCGGGGCATACTCGTGCGGGCGGGGCTGGGCTGGCGCTGGCGCGGGGAGTGGTTGGGGCGGGGCGGGGTGAACTCAGAGGTATATTCGTGATATTCGTGCGGGGTGGGGGCGGCCGAACAGGAGGGACGGAGAGGGAAGGGTCCAACTGAGAAGGCGCGGGGTGGGATGAGGTGGGAAGTGGTGAATGGGACGGGGTGAGGCGAGGCGGTAGGTGGGGGAACGGGACGGGACGTGGTGGGAGGCAGGAAAGAGAGATGGGGGATGAGGCAGACTGGGGCGGGACATGAGGAACCGGGGCGGGAGGGGCCGAAAGATAAGGGATGTGGCGGGCCGGGGCGGGTTGTGACGGAGTGGAGTGGCACTTGGCTGAGCAGGCAGGTGCAGGGAGGAGTGGGAGATGGCGGACGGGGCGGGTGGGTGGTATGGTGGGGCGAGGTGGGAGAAATGTGCCCGAATGAGGCGGGTTGGAGCGGGATGGGGAGTGGTGGGTAGTGGCTGGGTAAGGCGGGATGTGGGGGAGCGGATGTGATCCGGCTGGGGCGGGAGGTAGGGGACGGGACAAGACGGCCGGGACGAGGTGAGACGAGGGGGCTTGAGTGGGGCGTGGCGGTTCGTGGTTGGGCGGGGCAGGGCTGGGCGGCTCGGGTGCGGCAAAGGGAGGATGGTACAAGGGATGTTTGAGCGGTATGGACAGGGGCGAGGGCGGGGGCGGGGCAGCGCTGGGCGTTTCCGGGGTGGCGTGGATGGGCGTGCGTGAGCTGCACAGCCAAGAGGCAGCCGCAGGCCGAGGGAGGGGCGCCCTGCCAGCGATCGCAGGTGGATGCGTGGGAGGGCGCGGGCAGCACCCCATATCTGCTTGGACATGGTGAGATATTTCCAGCAATATCAACAAAACCTTCACAACCTAATGCTACTGTAGTTTCCTTATATATATTCCAGTACCGAAGAATTTGACAAAACCAGCATTTTTTGCATTAAATCTCGGCCTAGAATACAACAAAGAATGCTTGAAATGGTGTTTGTCATTTCGTTGAACTATAAAAAAATGGCAAGAGATACAAATAATGCGAGAAAGTATGTGCTGTTGTAGCACCACTGGTGTTGTATTGATATCGAATAGAGGCTGTAGGTTCGTCACTTGTGACTGATAAGTCCACCTTCTCATTAAACGCGCGTATTTGGGCCCTTGGCTTCCGCGACCGCTTCCTTTGTGAACGGCCTGCCTGCCACGCTGGGTGGAGCTCTGCTCTGCCCTGGAACTCCCTCGGCCGGCGCGTCCGCGACGCGACGGCGCGGGTTATCGGCCCTGCCGTCCGTCTCCCTTCGGCCGCGCCCCGCCCCGCGCCCTCCCCCGCCCGGTCGGCCCCTCCGGCGCGGGCAAGGGACCGCTATTTGCCCTGGCCACCGCAGCGCATCCGCGCCGCCACAGGCCTCCGGGCGGGGAGCGGAAGGGACGGGGCGAGTCGGGGCTGGGTGGGGCGGGGCTGGGTGGGGCGGGACGGGATGGGAAGGGGCGGGGCGGGGCGTGGAGGGGCGGGGCGTGGAGGGGCGGGGCGGGACGGGGTGCGGCGGGGAGGAAAGGGGAGGGTAGAAGAGAGGAGGGGCGGGGCGGGGCGATGAGGGCGGGACGCGACGAGGCGAGACGGAACGGGACGGAACGGAACGGGACGGGACGGGACGGGACGGGGCGGGGCGGGGCAGGGCGGCAAGGGGCGGGACGTGACGGGGCGAGGCGAGACGAAACGGGCCAGGACGGAGAGGTGGAAAGCGGGGCGGGGAAGACCGACCCGTAAAGGGTGGGGCGGAGCAGGAGGGCGGGGCCGGATTCGGACTACGCAACTTGCCTGCGTACAGTCCGCGCCCGAAGGCCAGCACTGTTGAAGGCTGTGGCAGTTGCAGTAGCGGAAGTGACGCGTGAATTCGCAGACGGTGCGATGGTGACGACGGGGAGGAGATAAGACGTGGTGCGAGTAGTGATGGCAAAGTTGAGCAAAACATCGATACATCGATACTTTCAAGCAACACCAAAAAACATCCACATGAACATGACGATGAAAACATCGACAAAAACATGTTTAAAATATCGGTGTTTTAAATATGAAAAATTATTATTTACGTTTTCTGTTAATAGTCATTTTCAAAATAGTTGAACTGTATTAAAGACCAAAAACACTCTGGCAAATTTAAATGTGAAACATTTTGAAGTAGAGTGCTATGGTTCTAATCTGATACATAACACGTAAATATTATTTTAAAATACATTCTGCCTGAAATTTGAGTGTCATTCTAATTTTGTAATCATGTTCAATGTAGTCAAGGTTCAAATTACATTTTAACGTTATTACCACGTGCAAAAAATAAAAAATGATAACAATAAAGGAGAGAGGTTGCGAATAACAAACGGTTTCGTGGCACCTGTCGATCCACAGGTGCCACGAAATATATCAGTTGTCAATGGCTGTCGATTGCGAGAAATCCACAAATAAAATTGATACTAAAAAATTATGGGCCAAGAAGAAATAAGGGTCATAATAGAATTTGAATGAGAGACATTAATAAAAGCAAATTAAAAAATAATCTGGACAACTCGTACGAAAGTGTCTTTAGCATTCTAATTTTAAAAATTCAGATCCGGCTCCTACTGCAGCCTGGTCCATCAACATTTCATTCGTACGCCAGTAACTAACGTTTTGTTGTTTATACTCTGTTCATAGACTTTGCATTGCTGCCGTGTCCAAATAGAAAACTATATCAAGGATGCACGTAAGTAATATCCAGTAGTATGTTTCTACGAGTTTGTTCTAAAATATAATGTAGGCAACTTGCGTTTGGCAAGCTAAACTGCTCAGCAGATTTTCTCCAATATTGATATTCCCCAATCGATCGAACTGATGTCGCGGCCTCTTGAATTGGACACCGATATTTTAAATTTTGAGAGTGCTTTACACGAAGCCTCTGAGACATTTTCTAAATTAAAAAAATGGCTCCATCGTTTTTTATTAAACGTTGTTGTTGAATAATGTGAATGACGTTTAAGAGAACGGCGCAGGTCTAATTTTCGTTGAAATCCCTAATGTTTCGAAAATTGCTAAAATTCAAATTTTTCCGGCGTATTCCTACAACTACAAATGCGACAATAGAAATGCCCCCCCCCCCCCCCTCAATGAAATCTAATAGATTTTGTCATGTAAAAGTTTTCGATAATTCGAATACTTTTCGCGTAATCTTCCGTGAAAATACGGGCGAGAAAGTATGTGCTGTTGTAGTAGTTGTCCTTTTCGCGTCAATAACAATAACCGTTTCATTCCTTTCGGCGCCCTGCGCGCCTTTAGGCCCATTGCTTGGCAGCGCGCGGGCGAGGGTGTGCACGGCGCGGGGCGGCGGGGTGGGAGGAGGGGGGAGGGGCGACGGCCATTGGCGGACGCAGGCGCAATATGTGCAGAGGGGCCCTGGCCATTGTCTCCGCCGCCTCCGCCGCCGCCGCCACAAATCATACCCCGGCCGCTGAGCCCCGAGCGCGGCGCGCTCGCCCTACCCACGCGGCACGCCGGGCGTCGCCATGGTCACCGCCCCCCCGCCACCCCTCCCCCCCTCGACGTCTCGCTCCCCGCGCGCCCGCCCTCCGGGTTGGCCGTCCCGTCGCCGCCACCGGGAAATTGGCCGCCCTCCTGGTCATTGGAATGCACCGACACCTGGAGGCATACGCTTCTGCGGCCTGAGTCAACAGATTGATTGATCGAATGATTATTTTGCGATTTCGGTCGCGTAAACGGATAAGATCGTTAAATCCCGTAAATGTAGTGAATGCTTTCCCTCTTAGGGAGATGGTGATGATCTCCCGATATCTGAATGTCCCGCTGAATGAAGGCTTCCGCGACCGGAGTCACTAGATTGATTGGCCGAATTATTATTTTGAGTTTTCATTCGCGTAAACGGCTAAGTTCGTTAGTCCCGTAAATGTAGTGCATGTTTTTCCTCCTCGGGATATGGCGATGATCTCCCGCCCAAATGTCAGATCCGGTGCAAACCTAAAGGCCGGCTATCGTTTTTTTTCTCAACCAGATATCTCCCACCAGCGGACACCGCCCCAGTGTGAACAACATCTAAACTCCCAACTGCTCAGAGACAATGGATACTTGGCTGACCGGGAGATAAAGCCCCATAGACAGAGTTTCAGCCGTCAGATTGAGATCTTCCTCATTTCGCATTTCGCCCTGAGGAAGGTCGCAGTATGGTGGCCGAAACACTGTTAACTATGCCTGCGACGCTGCATTATTCGGGCAGCCCAGTATTACGCACCACTAGCTGATTTGTCAGGATACTTGATCTGCACCGCCACACGAGAGAATCTACAACAACAGTAACCATTGCTCATTTCGATGCTCGAGATTCTCTGATATTTTAATCAACACGATGTTCTGTACCAATAACAGCAATAGAACGAAATCAATAACAGCCACCCGCCAGGACTCCCCGAAGAGATGCTCCGCTATTTGATTCGTGACGATAACGCTGCTTCAGAATGACCCGTTTCTATTCGACTTGGAGAATTTTGAGTTTGAATGTTGTAATATAATACGCAAAATGCCATATCGTTTTTTTATGTTTTATGATATCCGATTTAAAAACTCTTAATTTGTCGTGCAAGGCAAATTTAGACCATGTCAAAACATCACTTTCGCAAACAAAAGCAACAACAAAAGGTAGAACCTTAACATTGTGAGTCCGCGATATTCTGTATGATTAGCAACAATATCACTTTCTGTTCACCATTCATCCTTTATATTCAAATATTACAATTGGCAAATGGCGATTCGATAAAAACGAAACTCAGCATCGCGATGGCAGCACTTTTATGTACTTTTTGATTTAGCTAGTTTCATAAAATCATGTTCCCTAATTTGAAAAAATGGCCCATGCAAAATATTCTTACAATAGGGACAAGAGTCAGATAATAATTATTTCCTCCATTTTTATCCAAAACCGAAAAAAATGATTTCTCCTGCAAGAAAGAAATGAACGGTATAAAATTAAAATAAAATGTGTACGTTTAGGTGAAAATTAAATTCAACCCTTCCGTACTGTCACGCAATCATCGACAAAGAAAATTCACTTGTTAACGTAAATCTTCTATCATTTGAAAACCATCTAATTTGTTTACTTTTTTCTTTGAGGGATATTTAGAGTACATTTAAAACATTCACTATACTAACGGGATTAATGACTATAGTTGAGGTGCTTGGAAACAACAACCAATTAATTTGTACACCCTTTGCATATCCCTTTTCATGTTGACATTCCTTATTTATTTATAAACTTACTACATTACTAAATTATCAATTTATTATTTATTTATTGTTGATACAAGTATACATACTGTAGACGTATTCATTTGTTTCTCATGGGCGAGCGGCGCCTCCTCGCGTGTTGGTGATGAGACGGGGAAGGGCAGGGCGCCGTGACCCATATGCGCAAGGTCGCCCCCTCCCTCCCCCTCCACCCGCTCCCTGGCGCCTAATTCGCCGCGGAGGGGGAGGGGCAAGAAGTTTGCGCGCGGGCGTCCCCCCTCCCCCTCGCCGAGGCTGTCAAGACGCGTGGGCGCCGCTATGCAGCGCTTCGCAATGAGCCCTAACGAGCCCCTCCCCCTCCTCCTCCACGCCGCCCCACGCGCGACTTGCCAGTAGACCAAGGAGATGTACGCTGGACATGTGGAGGGCTCTTTGGAATTCGGACGTCGACTCGAACTTGGGAGGAATAGGTTTATTAAAATATATTATAAGAAAATCGAAACGTAACAAATTGAAGTTGTTTAAAATATGAGTTATTCAATGTGAGAATCATTCAATATGATCGTTATTCAATGTGTCATACAATGTGAAGGTTATTCAATGTGAATTCAATATGAAGGTTTTTCTATGTGATGGTCATTTAATGTGAAAATTATTTAATGTGGAGATTATTCAAGGGGAAGCTTATTTACTGTGAGAGTTATCGAAAATGAAAATTATTTAAAATAAATGTACGAGTTATTTTCAGTATGCCAATTTATCTAAAGTGCAAACAATCCAAAACGGATCTCATCCAAACTTAAGAATTTCTAAATGCAATTTTTCAGAAAAACTAATATGTATCCAAAATTGGGCTATTCAAAGTACGACTTATGGAAATGAAAGTTATTTGAAAAAACGATTATCCAAAATAGAAAATATCCAAAATTTAATTATTTAATTTATCCAAAACGTAATTATTTAATAAGATTTAATTATTATTTTATTTAATTATCCCATGTGCGGGTAATCCAAAGTGTAATTGTGCACAATTAGATGATAATCCTCTTTGTGAGCCGCTGTGATATGTCTGGCGATACTAACGAGCCATTAATTTCTGCCTCTTTTAGCAGCCACCCAGAGCACAACTTTCACCTAGGAACGTACGATGGCCACGGAGAGAGTTGTCGGAAATTTTGATAAAGACAAGAACTTCAGATAAATATGCGATATAAATGGATTATTCGAAACATCCAAAATTAAAATTATTCAAAATGCAATTTATTCAATGTGAGCCATTTGATAGAAAGGTTAAGTTAATGTGAGAGTTACTCAACGAACTAATTATTCACAATGCCAATTATTTACAATGCAATTTACCGAAAACGGATCTTCCCCAAATTAAAGATATCAAACACATCCAAAGCAAGAGGTAAATTCTAGAAATTGGGATGATAATCCTACATGGCACTGAGCAGACGTGTGGACACTGCTATTCAACGCTTCGCAATGGGTCCTTCCCTCTTTCCTTCCCCCAGCCATCAGCACGCACCTTAGAGGCCGCCAAGGAGCGTTCGCTCTACATTTAGAGAGTTCTTTGGAAGTCGGATGAAGACAGGAACTGGAGAGAAATAGTTTTACAAACATATTACCCGAAATTCGAAACATTCCGAATTAAGGCAAGAATGTGTGTTACTCAATGTCACTTATTTAAAGTGGCAGTTATTCAAAATGCAAGTTATCCAAAACGAATTCCCTCTCTAATTTAAGTTATCCAAAATACCATTTACAATGCAAAATATCCAAAATTCAAACACAAACCATCACAAAGCATAATATTAATCACCAAAATATTGAAGTTATACAATGTCTAAGTTTTCAAAAGTAAAACTTCAATTCTCCAAAATTGAATGATATAATCCTTCTTGAGAATATCACGCTCAATAGCAATGGCTCAATAGCAATTGCTCAATAGCAATGGCTCAATAGCAATGGCTCAATAGCAATGGACGTATGCTAGATTTGCAATGGGCTACATTCAATTCGGACGAGTGAAATTTGAAATTATATTTTTTAAATTTACATTATCAAAACCCAGAAACATTCAAATTACTTTGAATAATGCAATAATTCTTGAACAATATACAACAATATTTTTCATTCCAATTCTTAAATAACTTGAATAAAAGTTAATTTATAAAAAATGAATTGAAAGTGCGAGTTATCTAGTGGGCAAGACAATCCAATTCACCAAAATTGGAAGATAATGACCTAATTACGCAAATTTTATAAATAGTTTACCTGTTGACAGGAATGTGACTGCCTTTAGTTAACAACAAATTCATTTGCGCACCTTTCCTGGAATAGAAGAAATTTGCATACTTTAGTATTCGTTTATTAATGAATAGAATGTCACACATTATTAATAAATGGAAAGTCATTAATGCACTCATCACCTACAATTTTGAAAAGGAATGATTCGAATGCTTAATCTTCGAAAACAATATGTACTATTTTCTTGTCCTGTAAGTAGTGTACACGGTCAGAAAAATCGTTTACAAAAATATTTTGTCATTTTATTTAGATTTCAAATTCGTGCTAACTTTCCATGGTGAAATCTCCATTCGATTCCTGGTCGGGGGCAAAAATAGAGGCGTAGCTTTCCATTACAATCGCCTCCGTTTCTGTATCTGGACGAGGAAAAGAAAGGTTCAGGCCGGCAAAATGTACTAAACACGGTGAAGGGAATCCGTCATGCCTGCCTCATATCTTCCTTACCCTCAGGTGAGGATAATAAATAAAAAACTGGACCCAAGCCTGGGAACACCGCTAGCTGCCAAAAGTCGGATTAACGCCACATACGTACATTTACATTGAATAACAAATTTCGTAAAGGAGATCAACTTTAATATCGGCACACTCGTTAACTTTTGAGATACCACGCTCAACAGACCGACGTACCCTGGGTCAACAGCACAGTCGGTGCGCATTACAACCGCGCAGACCCGACAACGCAGCTTGCGAACGGCAACGCCGCTCACGGGCCCGATAAAAAGCGCACTCCTCTACTTCTCTCTTGTTTCCGTTCTTCTGCTGTTTATGCCTCCGCGAGACGTGTGTCCGCAATCTCCCGTCATAAATTCTTCATGGAAATAACGCGATCGATATATCGCGGCGGCCGGCGGCGCAGAGGGCTCGTTAAAGAGTGATGTGTTGCGGGGCTCAATTCGGTCCAGAAATTGCAGTAAAGCGTGGTGTCGACAGCGCAGCGAGCGATGTAGTAACACATGGCGCAACCCAAGGGGGAGAATACTGGAGCCACGTCGGGGTGCGTTGATTTATCGAATTGCGAAACACGAATGCATCTCCTGCACCTCAAGTACACGGAATGTTACGGGGGTACTTCTGAGAAATCTCTCTTTCAAATCAAGTGAACCTAGGCGGGAAGAGACGGAACGACTGACAAGAATTCATAGATTGATAGGACATAGCATTAACTGAATAATATTTTATATATCGATCCTCCTCGATGCATTGACCTCCTCAATGCTTTGATCTCCTCGATGCTTCGACCTCCTCGAGGCATCGACCTCTTCGAGGCTTCGACCTCATTGTTGCATCGACATCATCGATGCATCGACCTCATCGATGCATCGACCTCATCGATGCATCGACTTCATCGATGCATCGACTTCATCGATGCATCGACTTCATCGATGCATCGACCTCATAGATGCATTAACCTCGCCGATGCATCGACCTCCTCGAAACATCGAACCCCTTCGATGCATCGAGTTCACAATGCTTCGAACTATCGACACCTTATAAATGCTTCGAACTCCTGGATGTACCGACCCTTCTTGGAGCATCGACCTCCTCGATTAATCGAATACCGCAAAGAATCTCCTCAAAATATTGAATTGTATTCGATCACTTTCCCTTCCCACTTACATTTGAATTCCGCTGAAATTTGTTAAAATTCGGTCCAGAAATTGCAGTAAAGCGTGGTGTCGACAGCGCAGCGAGCGGTTGTAGTAACACATGGCGGCGCAACCCAGGGGGGGGGGGGGCGAATAAGGGAGCCACGTCGGGGTGCGTTGATTTATCGAATTGCGAAACACGAATGCATCTCCTGCACCTCAAGTACACGGAAATGCATAGAGCTACCTCTGGGAAACCTAACTCTGGAAAAAGAAGAAATGAATGTAACCGGGAGGGAAGAAGTGGAATATCTGTGAGGAATTCATCCAAATATCGAACACTTCGATGGATCGAATTCGTCGATGCTTTGAAATCGTGGAAGCATCAACCTCGTCAATGCATCGTATTCTTCGACACAGCGAACTCCTCGATGCATCGGTCTTATTTATGCATGGCATTCCTCGATTCATCGAACTCGTCGATTCATCGAACTCGTCGATTCATCGAACTCGTCGATTCATCGAACTCGTCGATTCATCGAACTCGTCGATTCATCGAACTCGTCGATTCATCGAACTCGTCGATTCATCGAACTCGTCGATTCATCGAACTCGTCGATTCATCGAACTCGTCGATTCATCGAACTCGTCGATTCATCGAACTCGTCGATTCATCGAACTCTTGGATACATCGACATCCTCGATGCATCGTACACTGTAAAGGATCTTCTTGGTGAATATGTCTTCGTTCGCTTTCTCTTCCCACATGCATTCGTTTTTCGCTGAAATTTGTTACAATTGTGTCAAGAAATCGTGATGTAGACAGCAGGACTAACATACTACATGAAAGGTAATTGGAATTTATTTAAAAAAATGTTCTTTTACTTTATCGCTCCTTAAGGAACTAAAGTGATATTAACCTTATAGGAAGTAAAAAAAAATTAAAACATCATGTGTTCGAAGGCTGACTTTTACAGAGTTGCAAACGTGCACTTTAACTGTATGAAGAACTCTAAAAAACAATTATACTCGGTTTAAAAGATCTGTAACAAGAAGAATTTAGTTACAAATTTTATTCGAAAACTATAACATCTCGAGGTAAGACATCAGTGGTTCTTATATTATTACTGTTCAGGAAAAACTCTTTTTTGAAATTGTGGGGTTTCAACTACACTTCGTATTCGAGAATGTTATTTAAGTATCTCAAACAACAAAAAGGTCTCTGGCTTTCGGAATTTTGTCGTCGCTGGATCATTAGAACTTTTATAACGCCCTTGATACATAAATACTTCCGTCGAAAAAAATCGGCACTTCTTCCTGCAGCATTACCAAACGTCATCATTCTAGGAAGCATATACGGGAAAGCAACAAGGTATGCGTGTGAGTGTGTCCCGGCCTGCCATCATCCCCTCGGTACAACGATGATGCATCACAGCTGCCGCATCCCCCTCCCCTCCCCCTCCCCGGGCGCCGGGTGGCGCCGCGTGCGCGGAATGCGCGTTTGAGTGGCGCGGACACGTGTGGCGGTCGCACGATGACGTCATTAATAACGGACACGCCCCCCTCGCGGCGCGGGGGGAGAACGCCCTGCGCGCGACACGCGGCACTTCGTGGACCCCGCATGCCGCCGCACGGCGGAGATACGGTTGGTGATGGCAAGCTCGGTCCGTTCCTTCCCAGGGAGGTATATTGAGGTTCAGTCCCCTTTCTTCCCGTAGATAGTACGTGCAAGATTAGTCCCTTTCTTCACATGTAGTGCGTGCAAGTTCTGTCCTAGTAGTTCAGTTCAGTCTCTTCCTTCTCATGAAGTGTGATGGCAGGTTCGGTCCCTTCCTTCCCATGGAGGTGCATATTAGGTTCAGTCCCTTCCTTCCCGTAGGTAGTACGTGGAAGTTCAGTCTCTTCCTCCCCATAGAGGTGTATATACGGTTCAGTCCCTTTCTTCACGTAGGTAGTACGTGGAAGTTCAGTCTCTTCCTTTCCACAGAGGTGCATATTAGGTTCAGTCCCTTCCTTCCCGTAGGTAGTACGTGGAAGTTCAGTCTCTTCCTTCCCATAGAGGTGTATATACGGTTCAGTCCCTTTCTTCACGTAGGTAGTACGTGGAAGTTCAGTCTCTTCCTTCCCATAGAGGTGTATATACGGTTCAGTCCCTTTCTTCACGTAGGTAGTACGTGCAAGTTCAATCTCCTCCTTCCCATAGAGGTGTATGTACGGTTCAGTCCCTTTCTTTCTGTAGGTAGTATGTGGAAGTTAAATCTCTTCCTTCCCATAGAGGTGTACATACGGTTCAGTCCCATTCTTCCTGTAGATAGTACCTGCAAGTTCAGTCTCTTCCTTCCCATAGAGGTGCATATGAGGTTCAGTCCCTTTCTTCCCGTAGGTAGTACGTGCAAGTTCAGTCTCTTCCTTCCCATAGAGGTGTATATATGGTTCAGTCCCATTCTTCCCGTAGATAGTACGTGCAAGATTAGTCCCTTTCTTCACATGTAGTGCGTACAAGTTCTGTCCTAGTGGTATGCAAGTTCAGTCTCTTCCTTCTCATGAAGGAGTACGCAGTTCATTTTCTTTCTTCCCATAGGCATATGCTAGTCCCTTTCTTCGCATGTATGTGTCTACAAGTTCAGTTCTACCCTGCTCATGTAGGTTAATGCAAGTTCGGACCCTTCCTTCCCATGGAGGTGTATATAAGGTTCAGTCCCTTTTTTCCTGTAGGAAGCACGTGCAAGTTCTGTCCCATGTAGTAGTATGCAAGTGTGGCGTCTTTGACAGGGCAATAAGTCACAGACGTGAACGGTTTGTAATTTATTGAGTATTTATTTGAAATATGCCCCAACACCTGAATACTATTTACAATAATTACACTAAAGAATTTTGACCCGTTACCAGAAGGAATGTTCCTGATCACCACCACCGCTGGCCTGATAATTTGATATCTTATTCGGTGTGATGTACCAGTTGCCCTACGTGCGCATACAAACGGGTATGCCGCACCTCCCGTCTCGATGTAGCACGCCGGCTTCAGTTTCCTGCTTCAGTAATCTACGCATTGAAATGCCGCGCCTCGCACAACCTACACGACTTCCTACCGATGCACGTGGCTAATATTTTGTGCGGTTTGTACCAGGCGACTGATATGACGCCACACAAGTTCAGTATCTTCCTTCCCATGTAGATGTATTCGGGAACGGCGGGAAGGCGTTGCGTTGCTTATATTTGCTGGACAGGAAAGTTCGATTGATTAATTTAGAGAGTCCGGACACGTCAACTGCTAAAGTCATTAGTCCCCCTCAAGTGCAGTGCATGTTTTCATCGGGTGGCGGTGGTCTTCCCCGGCTGGATGGCGAGATCCGGCGCCGAACAACACGTCACGTGACTGGGAGGTTCCCCAGCAAGACACCGCCCTGCCGAGACACGCTCTAAACCCCTAACAAGTCTTTCTAGATGTGAATTAGTTTGTGCATGTGAGTATATGCGTAAGGAAGGGGTTAGGATAGGGCGAGGAAGAGGAGTACAAGGAAGGAAAGATCGTGCGGAAAACTACCGATCAGGGAAGCCGGCCGCTAGAATTCTCCTCCAGACAGCGGCTGGGCTGAATTCTACCTAATTTTCTCGTTATTGTCGAAAATCCTGCCACCGTCGGGATTCGAACCCAGGACCTCCCAGTCAGAGGCACTGCTTTGACATCTACTAAGCCATCTTTGCACAAAGTTCGACATTTCGAAGAACAACTTTAAATTAATGAATTCGCGGCCATCTCACAGGCACTCGCAAAAAAAAAAAAAAAAAAAAAAAAAAAAAAAAAAAAAAAAAAAAAAAAGCAGATTGAATTGTCTCCACGAAGGGCGTGATGTCGCCGCGTGCTCTTTCCAGCGGTGGCGTGTTGTGGCCCTTCGTGGGGCGTTACGCGTAAAGATGCGAATCTACGCACTCGGCACGGGCCCTTGAACCGGCCCTTTGAAGGGCTTCCCGCGGTTCGCTTGAGCCCTAGGAGTACTACTGATATCCATCGCCACACACCTCCGTGACCGCAGGGGGAGCCCGAAACCGACTGACGACTCGTAGTGCGAGATAAAAAGAGCAGCGGCAAACGGCAGTGCATCTGCTGTTCTAAGTTCTTTTACACAGGAACTAGGCTTTTACACCAACTTTCCAGTTATAAAGTACTTTATTGTATTGATTTAGTAACAATACAAATGTAATATGGTTATTTTCATAATTAATATTAACTTAATAATAAGATAAGCAACAAAAGTTTTAAGTAAGGTTCGAACTCACAAACATTTTTTAGAGTGACTATGCATTTGG
>JAZDUA010001253.1:2500-129692 GCA_038098605.1 Gryllus longicercus
CCTTCCACTAGCGGTCTACGTAATCGGTGGACAGGCTGACATCGTAGCGAAGGATTCATTCAAACTTCAACTGATATCCCTTCACAGGCACTAAATTCTTCCAAAGAACTGCCATAGTTTGCTGTACATGATCAAGCGTGGGTTGCAAAACTAGCTCGTACTGGTTCTAAATTACCGCTACAGGTACCTGCTCCATTTCGAGAACAATGCTAACATTTGTTCTGCCACCCCCCTCCCCGTTGCCCCCTCCCGTCGTAGTTTTGATTAGGGCATTTCCACCAGCAGCCTAAATAACCGGTAGACAGTGTATATGGCAGGAAGATGTAAATACTTTGTTTGTTTTTGTTTTTTCAATTACTGCGTGCATTGGGAATTAGTGATATACAGAAGATCGTCAATATATGATTGCAATGCTTCTCGATATTAATATAAATTACCAAAATTTACAGATGTGGGGACATTTCTCCCCTTCCACATACACACACACACACACAAACTCTTCGCCAAGGACTCGTTGAAGGTCGGTGACCGACGCTCCAGCGACCACAAAATGAAAATTTGCTCGCTGCCATAC
Source organism: Gryllus longicercus (assembly GCA_038098605.1). Taxonomy (NCBI): domain Eukaryota; kingdom Metazoa; phylum Arthropoda; class Insecta; order Orthoptera; family Gryllidae; genus Gryllus; species Gryllus longicercus. Next base: position 3,075 of record JAZDUA010001253.1, read on the forward strand.
ATGATCAAACGCGTGACGCAAGCCTGGCTCGCCCTGATTTGTCAATGTATCGTCGCTGCTACGTGCTCCCTGTTTTGAATAGCAATAACACGCGAAAAAGACACGACAGATTGCCGATCCTAACGCTGGCCAGCGAGCAAACTTTCATTTTGTGGTCGCTGGAGCGTCGGTCACCTACCTTTAACGAGTCCTTGGCGGAGAGTTTGTGTGTGTGTGTGTGTGTGTGTGTGTATGTGGAAGGGGAGAAATGTCCCCACATCTGTAAATTTTGGTAATTTATATTAATATCGAGAAGCATTGCAATCATATATTGACGATCTTCTGTATATCACTAATTCCCAATGCACGCAGTAATTGAAAAAAGAAACAAAATATTTACATCTTCCTGCCATACGAGAGGCTTCTACGGTTTAATTAGGTACCTAGGAACACCATATTCAGAAATCAAGAATCAATTCAACTTTGACTGAAAAAATGCACATGTGTTGGCGTTATGTCGCCAATTCTTGTTTTGCCTGTACCGATTAAATTCGAATAGTATTTTATTAGTAGCTCTTGAGCAGTGTGCGTGTTAGGTTTTTGGAAATAATTGTAAGTGATTTTGTTTAACATTTTTGCTTCTCGAATCCGCCAGTACTAAATACCTTTTACAAATTTTTACTTTTTAAAAATATACTTTTTTTCGAAATTATTTTCGATATTTCCTTTCCGGGCTCGTGCTATGCGCATGCCTGAAAGTTTGAAAGACAATGGAAAAGAACAAACAATTAGGCAAAGTATTACTTTTATCTTTTTTATTTTCCATTTTTACGCCTCCAAAAATATTGCTTCTTTCAACTTTCGTACATATCAAAATACTATTTAAAAAAAACTTTGTTGCCGAACTATTTCTCAAAATGTAGAGAAGAAACTTGTAAAACGGGGGAAGGACGATATTTAACCGAAAATGAAGTTGAATCACCAAAATGAACTCGGAACCACCATTTACTTGTCAAAAATGCCTCACCTAGAGATAGAACCAGATATTGAATGATACTTTGCAAAACTCGTAACCGTGCTCTGGTGATTAAAACTAGTATTAAGAGATTTTACGGAAGTCACTGAAGTGAAAATTAGTTTTAAGCCTTTACATAGGCCGACACCAAATACCAATTCAATTAGCTCAGCGGAATCAGAAACCTGAAATAAACATCAACAATCAGATAACATCGAGTGATTCATGAAGTGACGATGACGTGGGTGAGAAAAGATACCTTTCGATTTCCTGGTGCTACAATGCGAGGCAGGTCCTTGCCAGAACTGGGAGGTTCAGCTACCATGAGCACGGTGCTGAAGATCCAGGTGTAAAAGTCATGGTTTTGTTTTGGGTGTTTGTTTTCATTTGAGCCTACTTCGAATATTAAGTGGAACTCTTTGGCAGTATGCATGGTAAGCCGATTTATGTAAATGAACTACGTAGAGACTATTGGCATGTGTGATTCTTGAAGTGTAAAATTATTCAGTGTCATCTGTAAATATTTATTGGGAATGTTGTACTACAATCATTAAGGGTTGAGTGAGGCAACAGCCCACTAATAGAAGTTTATGCAATTAGTTTATAATGTTAAGCTTTATTACATGAGCACATGTTTTGAAAACAAGTGACTTTAGGAGCGGGTTTTCAAATTTGTACAAATGTAATAAAGCAACATTATAAACGAGTTGTATACTATATTTTTTTGTATAACAGAATTATACATTTATAAGAGAATCAAACTTAATTTTGCGAAACAACTTCCTTGTGACGACTCGGGTATTTGACATCGTGCTTTTAAACGGTGGTCGACTGTTCCGTTTAGCTCTACCTTTCTCCGATTCTCTCTCTACGATTGGCTGAATGTGTGATGACGCTATCATTCGTGACATAAAATCTAATACATCATCATTTGTGCCGTAAAATGCCCAATTATGAACGATTTCTTGCAACAGAAAAGGTTCTTTTATAATGCTGGAATACAAAAATAATATTTTATGCCAGCCTAACTAAGAAGCAGCTTCCTTGCGCGAGTCGAGGGCACAGTTAATTTATTGATGGTCAGTTACGTGATTTGGTAACATTTGTCACTAGTGTGGCCGCAAAAGACATAGCTGCTACTACGGAGGAAGTAATATTTAGGTCTAAATCAGGCTTGCTCAACCCAATGTCTCGCGGAGTGGTGGCGTGTGGCTCGCATCTTGCGAGCCCAAAAATTCGCCTGCTAGCTGCTTTGCCTACTATGCGGCAGAGGAAGTGGCTTCGGGAGGGTACTGGGGGCGGTTGGAGGCCTATAGCCATTGGATCGGGAGCGCATGCCACCAGAGGAACGTGAATTATCTTTGGCTTTTTGACCTTCGTGGTGGGCGGTGGGCGCAAAATACGCAAGACGCCACGAATAGAATTCGAAAAAAAGTATAATAGGTTGAATGGTTTTAAGACCATGAAAAGTGAAATTGAACTTGTTGCAAATTCTTCTGCAAGTGTGAAGTTGCAAATTTGTACTGTCAGGAACCTAAACCCAAATTGCAAAAACTAGTTTACTACTCCAAGAAATGTCGAAAGCATTCTTTAAGGAGAAAAAAATGATTTGATTACATAAATATATTTTTTTCAAAATATTATGAAGGGATTTTATTTTTTTTAAAAGTATGAAGCAAAAATACTACGTAAAAAAAATAAAAAAACACACTTTTCATGATCGATTGATGTGGGAACCAATTGTAAATTTACTTTAAATCAACATCTTTGTTCAAACGTTTTACTTTATTTATTTTTTACTGTTTTACCCGGCTACACCGTCTTCTTAAGATAAACAATAATAATAATTTGGAATTTGTACGTTTTTGTGTACCCTTAAATTTATACTACAACATTTTCTATTATTTAATAAATGATACTGTATAATTCCGTTTGTTGCGTCGATTTGGAGTTAGCGCCCTATTCACGCGATGGCACCTAAATCATTCTCCTGTTTAAATAGGTTTCAAAATCGTAAGCCAATAGGAGTGGGGGGATCATCCAAAAAAGTCGTAACGAAGTTTCCGATTGGATGTCGGTGTTCCCCTCTCCTTCGAGCTCGTGACCTTCAGACACGAAGAGCTGTGTGCTCGGCGCCGAGCGGTCAGACATCTCTCGTGCTCTCCGCACGCCAATTGGACAGGCCGGGTCTGAATGCATTAATAAACGCATACGCCGATTTTTTTTCTTTGCTTCTGATGCTGCTCCTCGTGTTACACCATTAATCTTGCGGCCGAAGAATGTTCGGTGAGCAGGGTTGCGACGGTCAGTTGAACTTTCATCCGCAACTTGCGGGTGGCCGAACTGCCCAAGTTTTCACGAGGTTATGGGTGAGCGCTAGCCGACCTCCAGCAACCGCCAACAGTGGACAACAGTCTCTCTTGTCTTCGTAGCTGAGGTACCCCTCAAACTCATTCGACGGATATACCCTAAGTAGAAAGTGCTAGCAGATAGTACCTCAAAACATGCTTGCCTAATGGTCGCCACACATGATAAAGCGCAAATTGTAAGCCAGGCTTGCGCCGATTGTAAATCTCTTGCCGCCGTTACGGGATTCATTTTGAGAACTATTAAGCTGGTCTTTCTGGTGTTTAGTTGCCTTTAGACTGTTGTCGCAAACGTAGAAGTGACAACAGAATTTCACCTTGAGTGAGCATGAGAGCGGCGCTTGTTCGTGAATGGCTACCTTAAATATTTGAGATTTACTGACAAGGAACAGTTCCTAATCATAAATCACAGGTTTAATGATGCTTCTTATAATGAAAATGGGCCATCCAGATATCACTTACAGTTTATGGGAGGTCTCCCAGTGTCAGGTTCCACGGGAGTGAGGGCGTCATAAAAACATATGAGGGGTTCGTTCTAAGCTGCATTAAAGGGAGCCATTCGTTGTCACCTTTGATTTATTTGTCTCTCAAATTGGGATTTTTGTTGCAATAAACGTATTTTCCTATTTACACAAGACTCTGGCATCGTAGTAGCGTACAATGAACATTGAACAAACGCATAATATATAGAAATTTAATCATATTAGATGTTTTAGAATTATGTGGATTGTGCTTTAGGACTTTAAATATAAGTGGATTTTCGAACTGTTCTCCTTACGAGAATGTAGTTTAGGAAATATAATTTTTTAGCATTGTTTCATTAGTATCGTCAAAATATTTTTATTTGTTTTAATGTGTCTTAACTTTATGCTGTTATTCCGATCTTTGACATTCTAAAGCCGGCGTAGTCACTCAGGGAGTAAAAAATGGCGTTTGCATTTCTCGAATTAAACTGTAAGTGCAGTATCACAGAAATTTCTGTATTCTCTAGGAATATTCCATATGGCCCCTCAAACAGTGTGAGGGGAAGTAAAATCTTGATTCACTCCCAACACGTTTCATTCAAACCAGAGCATCAATTTATTCACTCGTTAGCATCAGGCTTTTTAATTTTACGTAGGAGATCGGTTGAATTATGGAACAGGAATTTTTATTGGTCATATTTACGTAGTTCATTATTGTCTGTTACGCCGTGACATTTGGGTGTTTTTAAATGCCAAACATGGAATGCGCAAACGGATTAAAGTTCACATATCAAGGCTTAACTTTCATTTTGTTCAAATGGTCCATATGGACTGAAATTCCACTGTTCGATTCAACGAATCCAATCCTTTATAATAATTAATAGAATATTAATTATAACTAGAGAAAGGAAGTTTGACAAAATGCTTTTTTGTTATTGATACTATTTTATGACTTTAAAATAGTATCAATCACTTACATTTTCTTCTGGAGTTGTTTGAGTAGATTATAATTTTGCCTGTTTTTGCCTATTTTAGGTTCTGATGCCTATTTTTACTTCTGCCTTTCTCCTCATTATTTAACCTTTTCTCTTCTGGGACCGAACGGGATCGCGCTGCATACATACCTGCAAGCGTGAACAAGAACGCACGATCGTGTTTTGTCTCGCTGTAAAACAAGAGATTGTGATGAAAAAAGGATACTAGTCAAGATTTTTGAATATTTCATTGATGCCTACAGGCTTTGATGGCTGACAAGGAATACCATTCGACTTTAGAGTACGGCCTACGATCCTTTTTAGCGACAGCTCTCTGAAATGATACTCTTTTTAGTACAGCGATTGCACTGGTATAATGCAAAGAACGAAAAATATAATTCCATTTTCCCTAATGCCATTTCAAGATTCAAGAGAGTCCACTATAGCATTTCGAAAAGAGTCGCGAGTAAAACAAATTCGTAGTCATTATACAGAATAGTGTTGTAGAATTATTACAAAAACATATCGTTTGCTTGAACGTTAACTGCTAACGTAAAGTTTAAAGTGAGAATGAAAGTGTGAATCAATTTAATTATACATTTTTTTACGATAATTCGTTTTGAATGTGATATTTTATTGTTTTACATGCCTGTTTGTACCACTACTTTAGCAAGAATGATAAAAATATATCTATTTTGGTAAAGTAAATGCGAACTTCCTGGCTGTAATTATAAATAGTGATTATTGTTAAAGAATATCATATGACTGGCAATTTTAATATTATTATTAGACAATTTATTATTAATATTAATAATAATATTAATTATAATAATAATAATTATAATAATAATAATAATAATAATAATAATAATAATAATTATAATAATAATAATATTTGTAATGTTTTCTCTACTTGCACTGTAAAAAGGGATATGGGTGAAGACTTAACGATGGATATTATTTTTAAAAAAATTCTGAAATTGAGAAAGATTTATTGACCCTACATTTCTTTCCAAATCTGCCTTGTGAAACACTGTTGGGAATCAGGAGTGTTAAATTAGTTACACGTATTCATTGCTCAAGAGTGCATCTCACTTAATCTGGGTTTCTATTAAAAGATGTATACGACTTAAAATACCTACATCACGTGTGAAATGCCAGTACCCACGACATTTCATTCAGCATTTCCGCCACCTAATTGGAGACACGATGTGATTAAGAGACTGGGTTGATGACCCTTATCCCAGCACTTTGAGTTAAGAACGCGAGACTGTGTAAAATGCAAACCGTGTGCTCACGTCAATCACTGGGAGTGGGGCTGCCAACTATTCAAGTGAAACACCCGAGACACTTTTTTGCGCAGGAAGAAAGGGAAAACCGATGCAAATTTGAAAGAAATATTCAAATGCGTAGACAACGTGACTCGGGGCAGCAACTAATGTCACCGCAGTGCCCCTGACCGGAAGGTTATGCATTAGTGTCTCGGCAGTGGCAGGGATTTTCAACACTACTCGAACATAGGTTGAGTTCACTCGCTGTCTGGAGGAGAATTCTAGTGGCCGGCTGCTCTGATCGTAAGATTTCCGTATTTTCTCCGATCAATACCAGGCGAATGCCGGAGCAGTACCCTAACAAACGGGCCACGGACCGCGCTCTATCTTTCCTTCCTCTTCCTCGACTTATCCTCACCCTTTACACGCACCAACATGCACTATACCACCACATATGCCGGGTGACCGGTCGGTCGGGGGCTTAGAGCTTGTCTCGGCTGGGGTGATGCCTCGCTGGGGGTAGATACCTCATTGGGAAAAACACGCACGAGCTGTCGCTGAGGGGAGACAGCCCTACCTAGGGCCTGCATTTCGGCGCGAACTTTCGCTGGTAGTGGCCAGCCAGCGTTTTGGGCGCGTGGGTGGGAGGCTCGAGAGGATAAATCGGGCCCAGGCCCACGCCCGGCGTGCACTTGGAGGGGCCAGCGCGTATTTCGAGTTCCCTCGCACTTCCCCGCACGAATCTTTTGCGTCGCAGTTCCCACGCTCGCTCTGTGACGCAATGTGAAGCGATAAATTCCTAAGACTGCAGTGGACGATCTCGGATAAAAAGAGATTGCATGTTTTACATCAGAATACTATCTATCTATATTTTCATAATTCAAATTCTTCGTCTTATCATTTAAGCTATAAATTTCGATTTCATCCCACGTTTTTGTATTATGATAATTTAATTATGTTATTTGTTTAAGGTACGAAATATTATGAAATATTCAATTTTTGTATTGCGTGTTAAAATTTGAAATTTCATCTTTAATTGGGAGTATAATTTATGTATTGTTTTAGCTTTTAATGTTCAAATTTGTTTCTGCGTTTGTGACGTGCCCATCGTAAGTTTAGTTTATATCCTTCCCATCCTTCAAACCTTGGAAATGATATTTTACTAAATACGTACGATGAGATCTCCAGAGGAATATATGATGAGCACTTTAATACAGCGTGCTTTCTTTTTCTTCTTCTTCTTTTTCTTCTTCTTCTTCTTCTTCTTCTTCTTCTTCTTCTTCTTCTTCTTCTTCTATTTTAGAGGATTGGTTATACAATTTGTCACAACGTAATTTGACTATTTGATCTACAGCCATTTTCGATATGTTTGTCTCAATTTTCTCTTTGTTGTTGCTCACCTACTCATTAGATGTTGCATTTAAAAAGAAATTCAGATGACCTTTTGCTTTGTATTATAATTTTTCGGGAAAGCCATTTCATTTGTTTAATTTTTTTAGACGTGCACGTAATTATTTATGTTGTGTAAATACGGCTAGAATGGATAACTGCCTTATATCTTACTTTTTTTCCTATTTAGAAACACAGTTTTTCAAATTATATTTTGATTTTCTTGCAGTTGTGAGCATGATGTACTATTTCAGAGTACAGATAGTCCCAGCTGGCAACTTTCTCTCCTGTTTTGTAAAATAAAGTGCTTTCCTTAATGCTAGTCTTCTGATTTGCTAGCAGTTCATTTACACTTGGCTGTATCGAGACAATTCCAGCGTTTTTCTTTATAGCAACTCTGGAGATCGCAATTCACTGGTACGAAAAGCCCATGATTCCTGGGATCACGCAGAAACCGGTGCTGTTAATTAGCGTGTTTAGTGGGAGTCGCGAAGCCAGGGCGGTCAGCGCCCCGGCCAGGTGGCTGCGCCGCGGGAGTCGCCCGCGGCCTCAGGGCGGACTGCGCCCTTGCGGCGACGCGCTTCCTCACGGAATTCGTGGGCCCAGTGCCACGCGCCGCCCTTGCCAAGGCGCGCAGAGCACGGGTCGCGAGGCGTCTGGCCCACTCTGCCAGCCTTCCGCCAACCGGCTGGCGACTCGTCATCGCCGCGGCTGCCGTGAGCGTCGGGAGAAGAGACTGCCCTCAAACGCGCTCTCGGAAACTGTCACTCAGGGGCAGGGCCGGGTTGATGTACAAGCAAAATAAACAGCGCCCAGAAAAAAACTCATAACATTTTTAAAATGTATGTATGTATGTATATGTATGTGTATATGTATGTGTATATGTATGTGTGTATATGTATGTGTGTGTATATGTGTGTGTGTATATGTATATGTGTGGTGTGTAACGCAATTATAATATACTGTTCTGAAAACAGTTTTTAGTATAGTAGACTATTTGATTAAAATTAATACTTTTTGAATTCTTTAAAATACAAACTTAAGTTTAAAAAACGGGAGCCACCGATCTGAGCAACGGACTTGGAACAATGTCAACATTTCTTTGACTCCTGCTTAATCAGCTTTAATAACGTATTTAACTTTAAAAAGTCAGCGGCAGAATTTCGCTCAAAGACAGGATTGCCGATGTCTGCAGCAACTTTGACCGGGAGGTACTAAGCTGAGAGAGTTCGTCGGTGGCGGATATTCGGTACTTGAGAGGTAGGCAGCATGCATTTAGCCGCTGTGTTGAGAATTTTAGCGGCCGGTTGTTCTAATCTGCGGTTCTCCCTGTTTTTTTTCGATCAATACCAGTAGAACAACAATAAATTAACGAAATATCAAAAAATATGTGGAACGATACACAACACTTTAAAAAATAAGACAAGACCGGAAACAAGAATTAAATTTTACAATACCATGGCAGTTCCTACATTACTCTACGGCTGCGAAAGCTGGGTATTAACACAAAAAACACTGACAACAATACAAAGTAGCGAAATGAAATTTCTGCGAAGAATAAACGGATGCACAAGAGAAGACCGAATAAGAAATGAAGAAATAAGAAAAGAGTTACAAGTGACATCAATTAATACTAGAATGCAAGAATATAGACAAAGATGGGTAGAACATGTGGAAAGGATGAGTGATAGCAGACTTCCCAAAGCAGCTTTGTTATACGCGCCGAGAGGAAGAAGAGACGTGGGAAGGCCACGAAAACGATGGAGAGAAACTGTGAGGACGGAACAGGCAGTAGCCTAATCCATGAAGTGAAGAAGAAGAAGAAGAAGAAGAAGAAGAAGAAGAAGAAGAAGAAGAAGAACAGTAGAACGCCGTACAAACGAGCCACGGACCGCGCGCAATCTTTCATTCCTTTTCCTTGTTCTATCGTCTCCATCTTATACATACACACACACACACACATTCACTGTACTATCCAAAATGTCGTGAGACCATTTGAGAGCACAGAGCTTCTCCCGGCTAAGACAGTGCCTCGTAAGGGGAGATACCAGGACGAGGGAGATCCCCCACTAGCCGACATGTAGGTCGACGCCGGAACTCGCCGTCCGGTTGGGGAGAAATCACCGCCCCCTCTCGCGATGAAGCATTCACTACACTTACGGGACTGATGTGGGACTGTTGCAGTGACGTACCTGAAAACATCAATGTGCTAATCAATCAATTAAAATAAGTTTGTGTTAATCAATCTACTTAAGTGTTTAAGATGTATGTGACGGTTGTGGTCAGAATGATGCAGCTGAGAAACGTGAAAGAATAAGGTGGATCAATCCAACCATGTTTTCAATAAAAAAAGAGCAAGTTAGATTGATCTTACAGTGTTAAAGTTAAACCGATTGAGGAATTTAGTGCAAGGTAACTTAATGCATATTCATTCGTACCAACTCTCTCACTGCTTGGTTTTCTTGTCATGTAGATATTCGATTATTAAACAAAGGTCTTCAAGTTTCATTCAGGGACTGGTATTAATTCCAGATTACTGCATACAGTGTTCGCTGCCAATTAAGAAAATCTAGTCTGACACTGGGCTCCTTTATTTTAGAAACTACTATTTTCACGTGAATAACTCAAGATGAACAGCTTTGGTAATTACCCTCGTACATTATCGACACGATCTTTGAAGTTATTATGACAAATTGCTCGTAACTCCGTTCCAATTGTGGCGCTTGTCGTTCCAGTTTCCAAGGTACCGCCTGTTCGTGTTTTGTGGAGTTTCCACTTACTGTTACGAAACGGTGAGAGGTAACCGGGACACACCTCGGCCGAGACTTACAAAGAGGCCAGCACGGACAAATTTGATTCCCTATCGTGGTCCACTGGGCGTTTTAAGTGGTGCGGCCGTCCTGATTAATGTGTGTGACGTAGTAATGGTCGGTTGTGGTTAAAGCAACACCAGCGTAGGTATCTCAAAGCCACGAAGGAACGGGCAAAACTGACATTTCAATACTGTATGTCGAACAAATGTCAAAGTCACATTCGCCGGATTCAACTCGTAATAGTTTTTCCGAAGTCAGGAATGACAGGATTATTGACATGTGGTTTCGGACGAGGAAAAGTTTTCAACTACTGATTGAGACTGTTTTCTGGAAGTATTCGGGTGTTTTAGAGTAAATATACAGGTCGTTTTCTGTTTGGTTTAATTATTTAAATCAAAAGACGATACTTTTTTCAGCACTTCAAAAATGAACTATCACTACTTTGCCCATTCGAAACTTTTCTCATGTTGAAATGTAATAAAATATGTTTATATTTTATACAATCCAACTATATTTCAGTTCATTATCTTCTGGGACGTATGCCAAAATATTACCGAGAGCTTCATTGAATTTGAACCTTCATGAATATGCATGATCGTTACTTTTTATGCAATTTAGGTGTTTGGTAAATTTGTTTATTTATTAATTTAAGATTTAGGAGAAAATGGGTCGATCGTTTTTGACAATTACTTCGTGACAAATTGATAGAGAAATAAGGTATTGATTAAAAAGAAGAGTAGATGGCAGACTTCCTACTTCGTAAACGACCGGGATGATTGCAGTGTCAAACCTTTTAAGATACTAACTGCCTAATTAAAAATTAGCAAAGCAGCTCATTCGGACAAGATAATATGAGCATTAAATCGTACACAAATCATGTCAATATATTACTCGTACAGAATTGATTATTCATACGTGATTTCATGTGTATTACAGATTACATCTGTAGTAGATCATTCAAAACTTAAATTTAAGGTTTAAACTCCTCGTTAAGGAAACGTTATATTTTATTGCCTACGAACTGCACCGTCTACTTCAGAGATTAGTATAAGTACAAGTCTTCAACTGAAGCTTCATCAAGAAACAAATTCCATGCTCGTGACAGCGTCTACGCATTTTCAACCAATCAAGGTCTAGGTCGCACGAAGCTCCTGCCTGCCTGAGAGCGCATTGCGGAGATCGATTTCACAATTGCAGTCGTTTCATTCAATCAGTCTTGGAGATGGAGCAATTCGTAGAAACAAACAGATATCGCACGGGGTATGATTTAAAATTCGTTGTGTAGACATACATTTATATATTTCCATTACATCTTGAACTATTACATGTATTCTACAAATTCCTCAGCTCTGAATTGTGTAATCAAATTTATAAACATAAAATAAATTATATCATTGTAACAAATCATTTTTGAAGTCTGTCGACATAAAATATGAACTTCTTTCACTTTTAATCGCAATTACTTTTCATCAATACTTGTTACTCCCATCAAGTTTGCATTTGTAACAGTTCTGAGAGATCGTGGTTGTCCCGGTTGATGCTGTATTTCATTTGAAATTGGATTAAAATGCACACATTTTGTAACTGCCAATAGTTATTTACGAAGTAATTGTCGTAACAAATTTTATTACAATACGAGTTTGAAACATTACTAACGGCGTCGTTCGACATAGTTTGATGACCATTGGAGCATCGTAATCAGCTGTTATGATGCGAGTATTGTACATTTTATTCACTTCGTAAACATTTTAACTGTATCACAGTTGAGTACTCATCCCAGGAAATATGACGTACTGATGCTATTACGAAACCGATGTCAGTTTCGTGAAGCTTAACTTGAGATGATCAAAGTCGATAAAAATATTCGTATCCATAAAATGTAGGAATTAATAATGCGAGTGACTTGGTATCGTGCGCGCTGCGCAGTATGAATAATTCCGGTCACGTCGCGCATACGTAATTCGCCCTGGGCTATCTGTGGGGGATCTGGGTCCTTAGCAGAAGCAGGACAACCGGCTCACCTCGGCGGCGCGGGCGGTGGGGCGCCACTTCGACTCCTGCGCATGGCATTCACCGCCCCAGCGGCGGCGGAGGCGGAGTCAGCTGACCGGTAAATATAGCGGCCGTCAAGAGAGGGAGGCCGTTAAACGATTCGTGGCGATGGCAGCCGAAATGAAACGCGATGGCGAGGCCTGATTTACTGACGCGCGGGCTACTTTCGTGGTAATTTTAGCCATGACGAGTTCAATAATAATACATTTAATGAAATGAATAATACATTAAATATAATGAATATGAGAGATAATCAGGTACGCATTGCTTGAAGCTTTCGCAGCTGATGTAGATTGAAGTCTGACATATTTTAATTTTTTTCGTGAAGGTTTTCGTAGGGTGTATTTTGTATTTTTATATTTTATAGTGAGATATAAAAATGATGAATAAATACCTTTCAAAATCTGCACAGGACTTGATATAACGTACTTGTGAAAGGTTGTTTGTCAATAAAACGAATCAAAATCACTTCATTTATTCTTACCAGCGGCATCTCAGGTTTTTACATTCATGAATATACATTTTATGTTAATGCATCGTCAAAATGTGTAGCTGAGTGTTTTTTATCGACCAAATGGTGCAAAATAGGACATATTGGTTTTCTTTTTGTTACATTTATACTCATTATCTTAAATGAACCTCTAATTTTTATATATTTTTTCTTTAATACCTTACAGTAAGTGCTTGCTATGAAATGGGTTGAGTAAATTACACAGTAAACCTCTTTCATAAATATTCGAAAACAATAAATGAATGACGAGAAAACTTTAATCGAATGATAAATTACAGAGAGAAGTTTAGGAAGAATTATTTTATTCTTCAGATTGTTCAAAGTATTTGTCACCTCGATTGTGAATCTAACACGAGAAATATTGGACTAAATTGGTGGTTGTGTGGTGACAATTGAGTTACATAACTTATGAAATCATAACTAGAAATCAAACGGGGACGACAAAAAGAAAGAAAATTAGATGCGTAAAGTGACGACAAGGATGAAGTATGTGGGGTAAAGGTGGAGGAGATAAAATTCCCTTGAAAACAGATTGCTTTGAAGAATGTGAAGGGCTCGTTCATAACGAACAGGTCTAATCGAGCTAATAACCCCGAAAGTACATGAAAAGATCAAGACGGAAAATGAAGCAGAAGCGTTCGTTAATATAATGTAATTAAGTGTAACAAAAATGAGAAAATATTTCATTAGCTTAATGAAATAATAAAAGGTTCCAAGAGTATAAAAATAACTCTCATACAGAGTACATTTAGTTGTTATGCTCTTAAATGGTCTAGATGTTCTTGATTTTATTGACAGAAGACACGTTTATCTAGCAGATCAGTACTTCAGAGTAACACAATTCGTCGGTGCAAGCACAAAGCTAAAAAAGAAAGAAACACAATCAATCACGAAGAGAATGATTACTATGAAAAATATATGGTTTATCGTTGGTTGAGGCGTAGGCATGTCCAGAAATATTATACGCTTACATGTAAGGAAGCTCGTAAATAGGCCCTGCTTCCAGTGAGGACAAAAATGTAGAAGCAGGAGGTTACATAAGGAGAGAGGAAAGAAAGAAGCAACATAGGGAAGATTAAGAAGTGAGAAGGAAGGGAAATTGAAAAGAGGAGGATTTTGGCATAAGGTAGTATGCGACGGACAGAAGTCAGTTGAATAGTGGATTAAGAAGTGGATGGACGAAATGAAAGGAAGGAAGAAGTGGATGGACGAAATGAAAGGAAGGAAGGAAGGAAGGAAGAAGTGGATGGGCGAAATGAAAGGAAGGAAGGAAGAAGTGGATGGGCGAAATGAAAGGAAGGAAGGAAGGAAGAAGTGGATGGACGAAATGAAAGGAAGGAAGGAAGAAGTGGATGGACGAAATGAAAGGAAGGAAGGAAGAAGTGGATGGGCGAAATGAAAGGAAGGAAGGAAGAAGTGGATGGACGAAATGAAAGGAAGTGAACCCCAGGGACGACGCCTCCCCCCCCCCCACAGCGGGCAGCGTGCGTCCACCGGCCGTTAGCAGCAAGGGGGGGCTGCGCCACGCGACGGAACAGCTGAGCCCCCCTCGTATAAATAGCGCGGGCGGCCTCGCGCTGCCAGCCGCACGCCGGCCGCCTCCTCGCCTTCAGGTGCGCCCCGCCCCGCCCCGTGGCGCTCAGTGGCCTGGGTCGCGCGCGCCCGCGAGGACATGGAGCGCGCGAGGAGCGAAGACGCGGACGCCGACGCCGACGACGACGTCGGCCTCACCTTCCAGGCCAAGTCGCTCACCAGGGAGGAGGAAGTCGAAGAGGAAGGTAGGGCTCGCATCGCGCTCGTGATAGGATTCGTCTCTAGAAACAAGTGGTGAAGCGATGCAGTTGTGTGAAATGTAGTCGGACGGAGTTCCGTGCCTGATTGGTGCATGCAGGAAGATCGTGGTAGCGATTTCATGGACTGTTGTATCGCTTTCGTGTCGTGTAAATGACGGACCGTCTGGACTGGATACTGCTTTGCAGGGCGAGTGTGAATATGGACTGAGGTGGGCAAATGACGTTAGTGTGATTCAGAACTGAAGACTCGTGGAGCAGTGTGTATAAGCAGACACGAAATGAGGGTAATTTAGGCAAATTGGGAGAGGAAACTGATGTAGCCTTTCATCCCAAGTGTTAAATTCTAGTTTCTGCATCAGTTTGCAAGTGACGTTGTTTGAAGAGAGATCAACTATTGTCGACATATGCGATATTCAAAACTAAGATGAAATTTTGAAAACTATACAGTATTTTTTGAAGTGATGTGCAATCCTAACAAGTAATTAATTGTCACTTATGGACACGAAGGTAGTGTGGCGAGTTTCATCGCATAAAATCAAAATTTGTTTTCATTTCAATCTGTTTCTAAACAAAACAAATTATCGATTTTTTCAAAGGATTTGTGATTTGCCCACATTTTCTTTTGCAATTCACGGGTTCCTCGCCTTTATTAATTTCTGGAAATCTTCACGTCGCATTGAAAAGTTGCGTTTCCACGATTTATTACGTTGCTCTTCACGAATTGAATCTTCATCTACCCCTACTTGCATAATAGACTTTTCCTTCAAACGTCCCTACCCTTTCCAAATATTTACTTAAAATAAAGTTATCTTTTTACGAAGAGCTTTAACAGTAAACAGTCATTCTTCGTACGCATGTTTTAAACGGACCTTATGTATATATGCACAGTCGCTTTGAGAGTAAAGTGGTAGTTGGATTTGCTTTTTTGAGAAATGGAAAGGGGAAGCAATAGAGATGAGGCTGTACGTGTGTCATAGTTGCGTGAAACTTTCAGTTGAAGAGGGAGAGTACGGCAACATTATCCTCAAAGTTTGGTAAATAACGTGCGGCGTAGGTACCGTTTTCCGGTAAACCGTTTAATCCACGTTTCCAGGTGTAGTTCATACTTCATTGGCGTTCATAATCATTTCACACACTTCCGATTCACAGGCAATCGAAAATTCTCTTCCGCTAAGAATTCAGCAGCACTTCGTTTTGATGTTTCCGATATAGCTCGGTCCCTGGTAACTGCGGAATACGGAACATGTTCGAACTCTCTTGAATGAAAATAGCTTGCGTCGCTCATTCTAGAGAGGCGCTGTGGGCGACCGCTGCGTACTTCAAGTGCCAATTGGCCAGGCTGCCAGTCGTCCCAGGAGGTATTCCGAAAATTGCTTCTCCTTGGCTCTCGTTCACCTACGCCACACGGCTCGCGATGTCCGATGTTTCCAATCGAATGATTCCGGGATACACAGTGTTCGTGATGAGTTCTGAGTGGAACACAAGTTAGGAACGAGAAAAAATGTACTGATGGAACTGGGACCAAACTCAAAGCGATATCTTACGCGTGGAAAGCACTTGTTAGATTGTATTCGAAATGCAGTGGTAAAATTGCAATCTGCAAAAATCTCTGAACACTGTGATATTGCAAAATATTAAATTTTATTGGCTTCTTTAAATCTACAACAAATTTACTTCGATATTATTGATATCTATTAAATTACTATTTATTTATTGTTAATAAGATATTATTAAAAAGTCTGGAATAATAATTAATAAAAAACATTCAAACAGAAATCTGAGCATTCTAAAGCTTACACGTCTGCTTCGCGGAGCAAAGCTATCAACGAACATATTATTTGATCCGCAGCTACGTCTCCTGATTTAATGCAAACGTTCTTCTCAGCATTAACAGACTGTACGAACACTGGCCGATGATTCAGAAATATCTCTACTGCACAATTCTCAACACTCGTCAAACATTCATGCATAAAGTGCACAGTTTGAATTTCTTGAGATTTTATGAAAAAGGTCGTGTTATTGCTCGTATCTTCACATTGCGTTGGTGTGCCAAGAAGGCTAAATAGTTTTCTTACATTTAGTGGAAAGAATGTAAGGGTTCGCAGAGCTGACGCTCACCTAGACTGATTCCAATATTGAGTTCAATAAAAAAATCGCCCACGTGTATCAGTATTTTCTGTTTCAGTTGTCAGGGAGAGTAAATATTCAGAATTTCTTGGACCGTGATTTTGTACAAATATTTGCGCTATTTTGACATTTCCTACTCATCGTACACGCTGAGCTATTACCCGCATAGATCGCCAGATTGCGATATTGCATGGAAATCGACTGCTGCTTGGACATGGCGTTGGTCGTGCCTGGAACTGCAGAGCGAGTACGCCCGCGGGCAGCCTGTTTTGTGAGCGGACGCTTTCGCAATCGATAGAGCTGGACTGGATGATTTAGGGAGGCGGCGATCAGATGACATCAACAGCACGCGACTCCGTAGCTCTCACTCTATCGATTCCCTGTGTTGCTCCGATGGCTCGATTGCAGTTTGTTTAACGCAGAATTTATCGGTGTTTACGATCTTCGCCATTCGAAATGTTTGTCTTTTATTACGAGCGGATTGCATGCGATGGAATACGATTGTGTACGCTGTAGACAGTTTAAATATTGATAAAGTTGAATAGTTCGCGGCGAAAAATATTGTTTTTTTGTAACTGTAAGGGTTCTCGGTGAATATTTTCCTGTTTGTTATCGTTTATCTTTGTCGAGCAATGCTGAGAAGAGCAACAGTTTCAAACAAACTCTGGTGCCTTTTGGCTACAAATATCTGAAAAATCGAAGTATGCTCCGTATATGCAATTTGGATTGCAAACACTTTCATTTAAACCTTTTAACATGTGTGTTGTTGAGGTATCTCTTTATTAATTTCACGTTTTTACACTAACATTAACACATATTAACTAAAACACTATTACGAGTACAGTAAAATGAGAGCATAACATTAATACTGATATTAGTTTTAATATTATTTTGTACAACTGTATTTTGCAATAGCATGCAAAGTTGAGGTTTCCGTAATGTATGTATAATTACATTTCGAAAGAGCAATGTATTATCCTTATAGAGTAATGTAGTAATGGCTAGGAGGCACTTATGGTTAGTTCCCTTCTGGTTCACCAATCGAACAAATGATATGTCGTTCGACACGTCTTGATCTCTTGTAATGGAACAGATATATTTCAGATTTATCCAGGAGATTCTACGAAATGTCTCTAAAAACTTTGTAATGCAATAAAGCTTGTCTAGGGTGCCTTTGATGAACGTAACGGCTAACTTCCTTTACCCTAAAATGGAAAAACCAGGCAACTGTAATATTTTTAAATGTATTTTTATTATCCACAACCAAATCACAAACAAAACTTTATAACATAAAAAGATCCTAAGCTAGTTAAAAATATTTCTCATTGATGCTGACTTATATTGTTCTTTTTCTTTTTTTGCAGGTGAGCTTGCTTTTCGCATACCTGTGCTGATGAAACTAAGTTTTTAGCAGTAATGGTGAGTTAGTTGTGGCTACCAACCTGCTCCCTAGTACCGTACTATTTCATTCTTCTTTCAGAGGTATGGATAACAAACCTGTAAAAGTGCAATGACATCACACACCTTCATATTTTTTAGAGGAAAGTGCAGAACGCAATTGAAGCACATGATCCATAAGATAAATTAGCAAGAGTACATTCAGCTAAGAATGAGTATGTTCTCTAAAATAATATTCGTAATTGTAAGATTTCCCTCTTTTCTTATTATAACACTACATGAAACGTGCAACCCTTCTATTGATTATCACTGGTCAATGGCATTTTTGTAACAAAGAATATGAATGGTGTTCTTTGCTAACATTTGGTCGCTGAATTCAAATATGAAATCAATTTTTGCCTATAGGGCTCAGTTTTCTTGTGACACGCCACTCCCTATCTACGGAAATGCTTGAAAACTCTGGATATTGGTTATTTTGCTGCAATTTCATTTCAGATATAATTATTCAGGAATAATCGAAATATGTAAAAGGAATTTCTCTATATGTCACTGAATTCTGAAAATTGTAAACTCTTTAAAATTTGTTAGGCCACAATAAGGCAGAGAACTATCGCGATACTGTATATTAACTATTGAGATCGTACCTCCTTACGGGATGTAACATGTCACTTAAACTACATTTTTGAATGATTATTTGTACTTCTTAGCGGATAACCTCGACGTCGTTAGTGAAGAACACGGCGAACGCTTCCACTAGGGCATGTCTCAAATAGGAAACCTTATCAAGACAATTGGAGTGACGCAATGTTATCCGACTGCAGCTGGGCCTTACGAAGGGACGTTTCTGAGGCAAAGTATCGCAAGAAATGAGAAAGGAAATATTTTTAGACATGCTTATCACCTTTTTTAACACTAATGTTGCATTTTTATTCTATTTATATATTTGTATCTGCCGGTATTAGAACGAGTCATTTTGTCAGATAAATATACATAGGGAGACATACGCATTTACAATAATTATCATCACACGAATACTGAGGCCGATACAGAATGTCTGAAATTAGATCTTCATTCTTCTAGAAAGAGCGTGTTTTGTTCTTGTTACAGAATTACCTGGTTCCAGTTTGTTACTATATCTTTCTTGTTCTCGTTGGCTTTATCTTCAATTCGCTCAGTAATAATGAATTTTTCACTTAAAAATTGTGGCTAAAGTATATGCACCTAAAGTGCATTTATAATTTGTTGAAGACCGAATAGTGTTTGCATCTGCATTTTGAAGCAAGGGAAACGCAATCCATATTTGTTTTCTCTCCCTAAACGGGGAATATTAATTATGTCAACACAAGAAAGCGAAATATTGAGTCACAGGTCAGCAACCGGTGGAAAGCGGCCAAGGTCTGCTCAAGTGTGTGTTATGAGCAGCTATTACTGTTCTCTAGCGCATTACGTAAGCGAGTTCATTTGCATTTCGGACGACGGGAAGGGTTAGGTTAATTGTCTCACCTGAACTAGCAACGTTGGAAATGAAATAATTATATGCGTCATTCATTGGAAATACCAACGATAACTCACCACAATACCGAAAACGTTGGAAATGCTAAAAAAACATGACATGTGTTTCATAATCTATTTACAGGTTACCTGTCAGAAATGCGTGAGGATTTTCTTCTAACGTCATCTAATAATATAATACGACAATAAGCAATAAAAGTGAATGTAGCTTGGGAGGACTGAAGATATATCGACTTATGATTTCTGCATTGATTCAGTTGCCAAATGTTGGTAACTTAATTGAACTTTGGGGTTGTATGTCCATCATTAAATCAGATATTGACAAAATAGAAATATCGTTTTCTTTAAAATGTAATTCAAGGTATTTGGATAATCGATGATTTTAAAGTTATGCTTGATTTTGATTTTGCAAACTAAGAGTTGGCCTTAGTAGTATTAAGAATACAGACTGTCCCTAAAGAAGTAAAATTATTGAAAAGGATATTAAGAAAACCGTTTCACAAATTGACGCAAAGCTATTTAAAAATTACGATTACGCCTGCATCTTTATATGACAATCAATTTTCCCCTCTTGGGATCAACTACCTTGTCCATGTAAGAACGAATGGTTTTAAAGAGGCAAGCAATTGCACGAAAGCTAGAAAAAGTTATTTCCTACAACTGTCTTTAGGCTTGTTCTAGTTAGCTTGACTATGTTTACGCAAATCTAACATATTAATCCAGTCATCTTGTACTACTCAATTACTCTCCGTGAATATTTTGCATTTCATTCAAGTGAGAGCGTAGGCTTCCGCGGCCGGAGTCAGTATTTACTAGGCTGTCCGGGTGACGCCGCGACCATGGCAAATGTGCCATGGCGTTATGCCCTGATGCATTACACCCTGAGGAAGGTCGCAGAATGGCGACCGAAACGTCGGCAACATCGCCATGGACGCGGCGTCACCCGGATAGCCTAGTAAATGCATTTCATTCAGTTGTGTTTCCGTCATTATATATGTAAATTTGCGTAGCATTTCAATAGTTTAATCATTTGCATTACTAATAGCTAATGGGTATTAACATTTTTCTTTTTGGAGACATTCTGCATACAAAATGTATGACCATAGACATGAGTATCAATATTATTTTCATTCAATAAGCGCGGTTCATACAAATTAAAATAGTGCCATGTGAATTTAGATTCCATGTTGGTTGGACATATTTATGTGATCATCTATTAAAGTATTATCTCGCACATGTTACGTCCTCTTGTCAGCGGCTTGCATTAACGTGTTTCTGAGATTTCATGTGGTATGTGAAGTGCCAGATCTTGTGGCTCTTTAGATTCTCCCATGCGAAGTGATCTGAGAGCTCGCTCTATCTTGCGCTGCGCCCGTTTGCGTTTGAGCTGCGCCAGCCGCCGCCCACGACTCGTCCATCCCTGAGACGCTCTTTCGTCTTGCTTGCACTCGTTTCACTGCGCCCCCGCCATGCCTATGTCCAGGCCCTGCCACAACCCGCCACGCCCTCATCTCTCCATGTCTTCCCGCCATTAACCCTCTGCACATCTGCCCGCCACGCTCCCCCTCTGCACGTCTGCCCGCCAGGCTTTCCCTCTCCACGCCTGCCCGCCACGCCCCCCTCTGCACGTCTGTCGGCCACGCTCCCCCTCTGCACGTTTGTCGGCCACGCTCCCCCTCTGCACGTCTGTCGGCCACGCTTCCCCTCTGCACGTCTGTCGGCCTCGCTCCCCCTCTGCACGTCTGTCGGCCACGCTCCTCCTCTGCACGTCTGTCGGCCACGCTCCCCCTCTGCACGTCTGTCGGACACGCTTCCCCTCTGCACGTCTGTCGGCCTCGCTCCCCCTCTGCACGTCTGTCGGCCACGCTCCCCCTCTGCACGTCTGTCGGCCACGCTCCCCCTCTGCACGTCTGTCGGCCACGCTTCCCCTCTGCACGTCTGTCGGCCACGCTCCCCCTCTGCACGTCTGTCGGCCACGCTCCCCCTCTGCACGTCTGTCGGCCACGCTCCCCCTCTGCACGTCTGTCGGCCACGCTCCCCCTCTGCACGTCTGTCGGCCACGCTCCCCCTCTGCACGTCTGTCGGCCACGCTCCCCCTCTGCACGTCTGTCGGCCACGCTCCCCCTCTGCACGTCTGTCGGCCACGCTCCCCCTCTGCACGTCTGTCGGCCTCGCTCCTCCTCTGCACGTCTGTCGGCACGCTCCCCCTGTGCAAAGCTCTCTGTGCCCCACTCCGTCTCACAACCACTCTCACTCTGCCCGCCCCTGCTGACACCAAGCCGCGACGCGCGTCTTTGTGAAAGAGAACAGTCGCTCTCGGACGCCGCCACCATCCTCCGCGCTTATCCCAGCCCTCGCCCCGCCCTTCCCCGCCCCGCCGCCGAGCCGCGGCGCGCGTCTTTGTAAAACAGAACGCTCGCTCTCGGAGGCGGCGGCGCGTGCGGAGGCCCGGGGGCTGCGCAGCCATCGATCACCCGCCGGCCGACGACGCAGCGGATGAGCAGGGTATACCAAGGGCCCGACAGGCACTCTGCAGCGGCGGCAGCCTGGGGCGGACGGGAGGTTGCAACGCGGGAGACGAACAGGCCGAAAGGCTACGGAGTAAGGGTTGGTACCGTAAACGTACGGTAAAGGCCGAAAGGGCAGGGACTGAGGGTTGTGGTGTGTGTAGGTAAAACTGCTTGTTAAATGGAGCTCGATGCAGATACACAAGATTTCATAATGAAGCCTGTATTGGAATTAGTAAATAATCAAACAGCGGTACAGTTAACTGGCAAAATCAATGTGAGTGGATAGCGAGTGATCTATGAAGGGGCCCTAAAATTTTGGCGAAGGGCGGACACTTAGAGACAATGGAAGATGGGAGGTCTGCGAAACGGGGGAGAAAATGTTCGTTCAAAAGTTCGTGGCGGGTATTGACAGTATAAAACTATAAGTATATTGGAATGTGCGAATTGATACGATATAAGCTCGTTAATACACATTACTTATTGTCTACAGAACTAATAAATGAATAACAATGTTAACAACCTGAGCTCTATAGAAAACTGACGTGTATCGTATAGATGTAAATATTTACGTATAGATGGTCATATTTACTGTCGTACTACGAAATGAATGACCAGTAATGTGAGTGTACTTAGCAGTAAATTGAATTCCATTTAGACGAATGCCGTCATAGGAATGGGTAAAAAAGGAGTTCAGGAGAAGTACTTTCCGAAGGTGGGTCAAGAGGGGAGAACAGGATTGATGAGATTTTGTGTGAGAGTCAAGATGTGATAACAAAAGGACCGCGCTAATACGGGGTACGGGAGAAGATGAATTCAAGAGGATTTTCCGTGTGGGTCAGACCTCTGTGCGAGTGTAAGATGAATTATTTATAAGAAAGCGAGTGACCATGTGAAGAGAAGGAATGTGTTCAAGACGTAAGACTATGTGGTACAGATATCGTCTGGTATGAGAATTGCCAGGGAGAACGGATTTATTTTGTGTTATTTCGGTCCACGATCGTCACAGACTAGAGACTATTTATTATATATTACCGTACTGAGGAAAGGGACGGGTATTCAGCCTAGTGGTTAGCCCGCTGGTCTGGTAGTGCTTTCGTGGAAATACTTTGTCGGAAACATCAACGCCTAGTAACGTGATGAGTGGGTACCGGACTGATTAGCCTTTCAATCCTTGCATTACCGGAGAGATCACGTCAAGTACAGCTGGATAATGATTGGACATGAAGTTGTGAGAATGAATGGGTCGGTGATTCGTTTGATGGATGCGAAGTACCAGGTTCTAATAGACTAGAATCAAGTAATCAGATGATTCGTCTGCCGTATGAATTAGAGGGAAGTTCTCCAACATTTAGTTGGTCGGCGGAAACGTAAATGGTCAATCGATGTCATTTTGTGAAGTTGAATGCCTGAAGTCCTGAAGACAGATGATGGTTGAACAGAAATAACTGTGAGAGGTAAGTAACGAGTATTTTAGGTGATGAATCGATTGCTGACCTAGCGATTTGTGGAAAAGTCAGAAGAATAAATAGGGAAAGGGTGAAAGAAATGTACAAGGACTGTTTTGGCTCGAGCTAGAGACCCGTACGGTAGATATAGACGGAAAGCGAAATGTTTGCAAATGAGGCAGAAGTTGGAATGAGTATAGTCAGCGAGAAAATAAATCTGCAGTTAATTTACTGTTATTTAATCGCAGCGGACTACGTGCATTTTTGTGTACGTGTAGTGGGTGAGATGTGGCTAACTGTGTCAGCAATCGGATTTGCAGACATATTACATGGCAGTCGGGTCTAGGAGGCACGCGGTTAATCCAACGCTAAGGTGTAGGGAACGTGCGACTGTTGGATAGAGGGAGATGTTCTTCGTAAGTCCGGATAGGAGATCGACTGCGGTGAAACGGAAATCGAGAGAAGATTCGTATTTGAGAATTTTGATGGTGCGCCAGACGCCTGTGTGAGTAGAAGATGGATTACGATCTTACTCCTAATCGGCCGGTTCAAGCGAATTTGTGAGTGATCGGGAGGTCTTGTCGAAATAATTTGCGAGTGGTCGGATGGTAGGTCTTGTGGAACGAATTTGCGAGTGGTCGGATGGTAGGTCTTGTGGAACGAATTTGCGAGTGGTCGGATGGTAGGTCTTGTGGAACGAATTTGCGAGTGGTCGGATGGTAGGTCTTGTGGAACGAATTTGCGAGTGGTCGGATGGTAGGTCTTGTGGAACGAATTTGCGAGTGGTCGGATGGTAGGTCTTGTGGAACGAATTTGCGAGTGGTCGGATGGTAGGTCTTGTGGAACGAATTTGCGAGTGGTCGGATGGTAGGTCTTGTGGAACGAATTTGCGAGTGGTCGGATGGTAGGTCTTGTGGAACGAATTTGCGAGTGGTCGGATGGTAGGTCTTGTGGAACGAATTTGCGAGTGGTCGGATGGTAGGTCTTGTGGAACGAATTTGCGAGTGGTCGGATGGTAGGTCTTGTGGAACGAATTCGCGAGTGGTCGGATGGTAGGTCTTGTGGAACGAATTCGCGAGTGGTCGGATGGTAGGTCTTGTGGAACGAATTTGCGAGTGGTCGGATGGTAGGTCTTGTGGAACGAATTTGCGAGTGGTCGGATGGTAGGTCTTGTGGAACGAATTTGCGAGTGGTCGGATGGTAGGTCTTGTGGAACGAATTTGCGAGTGGTCGGATGGTAGGTCTTGTGGAACGAATTTGCGAGTGGTCGGATGGTAGGTCTTGTGGAACGAATTTGCGAGTGGTCGGATGGTAGGTCTTGTGGAACGAATTCGCGAGTGGTCGGATGGTAAGTCTTGTGGAACGAATTCGCGAGTGGTCGGATGGTAGGTCTTGTGGAACGAATTTGCGAGTGGTCGGATGGTAGGTCTTGTGGAACGAATTTGCGAGTGGTCGGATGGTAGGTCTTGTGGAACGAATTCGCGAGTGGTCGGATGGTAGGTCTTGTGGAACGAATCTGCGAGTGGTCGGATGGTAGGTCTTGTGGAACCAATCTGCAAGTGGTCGCATGGAAGGTCTTGTGGAACCAATCTGCGAGTGGTCGGATGGTAGGTCTTGTCGAACGAATTTGCAAGTGGTCGGTCTTGTACGAATTTGCGCGCGGTGGGTTGCTTGCTCGTGAAGACCGAATCCACGGCCGGTCCTGTCGAGCGCGTGTGCGAGCGGTCGGTGGAGCGCGCGACCAGCGAGCCCAGGTCGCATCGGCCTCGAGTCTCGATTCCGCATCCGCCGGCCGGCCTTGGCGCAGGAGGCTCCGCTCCTGCGATGATTGATCATGCATGCCGGCCGCAACACCCTTCCCGGCGTCGTCCCTCGTGCAATGCAACCAGGTCGCTGCGCCAAGACCCGCCCGTTTCCCAAGGCTCTTCTCCGCGCAGCTCGCAAAGGGCTTTCCCGCCTACTTCCTTACACCAGAAGACAGACGAAACAAAAAATTCAGTGTGTAGAATGTGAAGCGAGTCAGCGCAGTATCGTACTCCGAACATTGGCGCGCGGCGATATACCCAAGTTGGCGGGTTCAAACCCGATCGACGCCGTGGATTTTTAAAGGCGAAAAGATCCTTCGGAGGGGAAGTAAAGCCGGCTGGCCGATGTTAGTAGATTTACTTGCGTATAAAAGATCCTCAAGCCTACGTGACGCCTCTGAGCTAAATTCAAATCGCCTGTTCCGTCGCCCAAGAAATACCTTTCTCCGCTAGTTGGTGAAAGGAGCGTAACGAAATTTGCGTGGTCAGACGGAAGAGCGGGCCTGATGGCCAGAGTCTCGCCACGTAAAATAAGGCATCAATTCAATTCAATTCAACATTTTCGAGCATGCCGTAGTAATAAATGCTCATACGTTCAATCTGACGGAGATAAAATTTTGTTACATTTCGTGAAACCCACTAAATTCTAATACGTTTTACTCAGTATGAGGCGTAAAAGATCTTATTGGGCCTTCTCCTAAAAATTCGTTGAAAATGACGTATAAAAAGGCTTAACAATAAGAGGAAAATTATCTAAAAGAAACATTTGTATGAAATGTTTACTTATTAAAAGAATTTTACAATTTTAAATAAAATTTGTGTATAAAAAATCTGATTAATATAAAGTCTTCGTTTTAAGACGAAACGTAATCCTTAGCTCCGATCTTCCAATCGTCTGTTTTGAAGGGCAGAGGAAATTACCGAATATCATTGTAATTTTCAAATTTCGAAAAACGTCCATTGCAGTTGTGAATTTCCTCGTGAACTGATGATACAATAAAAACTTTGTCTTTGTGTGTCATTGTAAATTCATGAAATATTCACGAACAAAAAAAACACAAAAAGTAGGAAAATCGTAAAAAATGACTCCAAGTCCAAAAAAGTCTAAAAATTTCAAAATGTCAAAACATTACCCATTAACTGCACATTGCTATCACCTTTATGTAATAAACATTCATTTATAAAAAAAAGTGGTTCACGGAATTGGTCATTGTGGTTAGAGCAACAATTAGTTGCGTGAACGTTTCGAAATACTTAATTTCTTCATCAGTCAATTTTTTTTTATTATTCATCAACGGTCGTGATTCTTCATTGGTCATTCATTTATAATTAGCTACGTGTACAATGCACCAATTGAAAGACGTGACCGGAATCCGAGCCCTGCTAATTAGGCTATGTTAATGATCTCGTGCGCCGTCGTTGAATTATCGATTACCTTCCTTTCTTCTGACTATGCCCATAAACGATCGCAGGTCAGGCTCGGAACTTCGCGGCCGATCCAAGTCATGAAATAGTGTCAAGACCGATTTCATTGTGTCGGTAATTACGCTCAGATCTTGTTCATTTCGTTCAGGTTAACATTAATCTTTAGGTCAGCAGGATAGACGATAATAATGTCCGGTGGAAGTTACTCATCGTCCTTCAAACAGATCATGTCGTGGAAAGGAATACTATAATAAGAGTGACAATGTCATCGGCTGCTGAGTCAGCAGGTGTTTTTTATTTTTACCAATAAAATATATTTTCACAATCTCAAGTTTGTCCTGAAATGTTTCAAATAGAGTGATACATCGTTCAAAGAAAACAATCAATCGACAAAATAGGTAGTTGATTGAGCGACGTGCAAACTAGTGGAATGTATCTCCAATAGGGAGTTCATGACAATATTATAGCCAAACTAAATTTATCGATCTTCTTCAGTGTCGAAGTCTTCAATCTGCTTCCATCAACTTTCACCCAAGATTTATTTACCAAATTAATTTATTTATCACTTACTGTTAAATTAATAGTTTTTTTCACTTGCGAAGAGCTGGTCCTTTGAAATGAGACTGTGTAGCTCTTCAAAAGGAAAATTGTATCTCAACATTCAAGCACCTTTCATTACTCCGAAAATGTGGACGCAACGTATGGCATGGATCCAATCGGCACCTTTCTCGTATTTTTATTTGATTTTCTGGTTTACGTCAATGATATGAACTGTAATCAGAAAGAGCCAACATATAAGCAGACTAAACAAGTGATTAAGGCCTGTCTGGAAAGGGGGCCCTCCAATGATTATGAAACAATCTACATTATTGATATTTGGCATCTTTAGACTATAGACAATCATATTAAAATAGAACACTGACGAAAACGGGTGTTAAAAACACGTTCATTTACATTCCATTATAAGATTTTGTTACAAGTGTGGGTACTTAAAATGTGATTGCATAAAATGTGAAAGCAAATTGGACCACAAGAAACAAAAAAAAAAACAATCACAAAGCATTGAAGTACAACGCACAGAGAGGTAATAAGGCTCACCTTGTCACCCTTTTTTTAAAATTATTAACATTATGCACACCACATATGCAGATAGTCCTGAATGAATGTGTTGGGGAAACACATTGGGTCATATGAATAAAAATGAGCACTTGCTCAGGAGTACTTGCTCCGGAGCAAAGTGAGTCTACTCAGCGGTACTGAGCAGAAGCTCCATTTCGTATGAATAAAAACTTCGTATGTCTCCGATGAATTTACTTATGTCTCGCGAGCATTTGCTCGTTATGAACAAGTGATAGTGCAGGCTAAGAGTTTTAAAAATTGGTTTCTTGAGTAACGACGAGGTTACATACGTTACGCGCGTCGCGCACATTTGTGCGGAGCAATGCTTTGTTGTCTCGTTTTTTAAATTCGAATATGAGTAGCAGTAACGAAAAACAGGCGCCAGAGGCCCAGCTAGTTTTTCCCGAAATGCTAAGCGAATATAAAATTATTTTTGAAAAGAGCCAGCTTTCGGAGGTACGCTGTAGCCGAAAAGAAACATCACAAAGTTTGAAAAAACATTACTCCGAAAAATTCCCGGGGGAAAAGAGCGATGGCCAATTAACATAGAAGATATGCAATATGAAAATGCGCCTGAAAGCAAACACCGATAAAAATCGTACCAACCATACATTGTCCTTTTCGAATCGGCAAAGATTCTAATAGTCTACATCACGAGAATTTCGCCTTATCTTGTAATTTATCAACACACAGTAAAAAATCGGCCAATTTAACCTTACTTTTCAAACGTGAGTCTGCTACTAAGGTTCCTCCGAAATTTTGGAGCAAGTGCTCACTCTAGAGAGTAAACGCTTAACTTTATTCATACCAATTCTGAGCATTTGCTCAGCCACTTTATTACGACCACTTTTATACGAAACTGAGAAGGATCTCCGAAACTCGGAGCAAAGTGTAATTGCTTACTTTTATTCATACCATCCATTGTCTCAAACATGTACAATGGAAGACCCAGTCAGTTGTGATCCGGATGGTCAGAACGGTCCAAGTCAGTTGTGGCACGGATGGTAATAGCGGCCAAGAAGTGAAATTACAAGGACGGGTTCGGGACATGGGGTATTCCGATGATAGGGAAGGGAAGAAAAAAGAGGGGAAGAAAAGAGTATTGGCAGTTTCTGGAATAAATAAGAGATATATATTTTTTTAAATATTATTAAAAATCTTTCAGAAATTGAGAATAATATTTGGCATTCAACATCTCAAACAAACAAGGAGAAAACATCTAGAGAAAGCAAAAAGTTAAGTAAATCTAGGACACAATTTTAGTATGTTAATTTTATTTCAAATATGGTATTAAGCAGTGGTAAACACGTTACTTTCTAAAAGGGGATTAATAGTATTGTTGATTTTAATGAACATTGTTTTCGATATTAATAGGGCATATGATCTTGGTTGACTATCCACTTAATGAGCATTGTGAAAATGGAATGTGTGTGATAAATCTAGTCTATTGTTATCTTTGGTTTCTTTAATATTCTCTCTGTGTTCTCTCATTCTGGTCTTAAGTTAGCGTTTTTTTTTTTGTCCTATATACGCAGACTTTTCACAACCTTGACACCGAATGCCGTAAACTACGTTTTCCACTTCTAACTTTGGAGTCTTTTCTTTGACATTAGTTATAAGACTTCTTTTATTTGTAATAATGTGCCTAGTATCTACATTAAAGTTGGCTCTTACTAGGTTCTTCTTTATTCCATTAGTGATATTTGGTTTATAGGGTTGTTGTCCTCAGGTTTGTTGTCCTCAGTTTCTCTTTGTTCAGACCAGTTATTTTTTCTGTAATAAGCTTTCCTCTTTATATATTATTTCTATTATTATCTATATTATTTATTAAACACGTAAAAATTTTAAATCTTACGATACAGAAATATAATTAATTTAATACATTATATAAATATAATATTTGAGCAATACATTACGAATTGAAAGTTCTATATTAATTTTTATATTGTTTTTCATTACACATTCAAATAGTATTAGCAGGGAGAGCTCATAGTTGTGTCATCCTCATGGCCCCAAACGATATTAAAACTGGCCTGCTTTTACTCTCGTGCGCTGAGGACAGCGAACCGCACATAGTGCAGGTCCGGCCGCGCCGCCGCGATCTCCAAACCGTGTCAAGAGAGATTTCGTTGCGCCAATAATTCTCTCTGGCTAGGTGCGCGCGAGCAGATCAAAATTGATATTCCGGTCGGACGTACTTAACGGCGCGGCGAAGTAGCGCGGCGGCGCTGGGGCAACGCGCGGCCGCGGCGGCAGTGGCACAAGGTTGGCGGCGCGGCGTGTTGCGTCACAGTTCGATCCCCGGCGGGGCGACGCACGCACCAGGAGCACGGCTGGTTTTTGCCCGCTCCGTGAGCCCCGAAAAAAGAATACGAGTGTGGTTGTTGTGTAAACTAGGCGCTCAAATGGTTAACTGCGCAAACCTCACCTGCGGTATCGGCATCACCGTCACTGAATTGAATTGATGCCTCATTTTACGTGGCGAGACTGCTCGCGACGAGGCCTGCTCGAGACTTACGCGACGAGGCCTGCTCGTCCGTCGGTCCACGCAAATTTCGCTACGCTCCTTTCACCCACTAGCAGGGAAAGGAGGTATTCTTTGGGCGAGAAACAAGCGAATTGAATTTAGCTCAAAGGCTTGTGAATCTTTTAAATGCAGTAAATCTACTAACATGGGACAGCCGGCTTTACTTCCCCTGCGAAGGAAGGCGTACGAAGGAGTTTTTCGCCCTTAAAAATCCACGGATTTGATCGGATTTATCCCGGGAACTTGATGTAACAGTCCGATCATCCGATACGCTAACCGTTACACCATCGTCGCACGCCCTGGTTACACCGACACCCACACAATTTCAGAGATTTAAACTACTACGATACGATAAATAAAGGAATAATAGAATAAACAAATCCCAAACAAAATAACCAAAGAAGATAATTTTCCCTAATTCTACATTGTTCTTTAAAAACTGAAGTTTGATGTGAATTATGAAGAGCGAATAACCAGCAATGGGGTCTTACGGGTATAATGATCATCGGTCATTACGATCCTCAATTGTCAAGTTCTGAATAATTTTTATTAGCTGGATAGTAGCCGTACAAACCCATCGTCGTTTCGGCCGTAGCTAAACAAGAGTTCAAACCCCTTATCCCGAAGAGGTTGGGCTACGAAAAGAAAATAGGCGGAGAAACAAAGAAAACTCAGCAAGTGCTTCTTATGACGTAAGGGTTCGATGCCCGCGCAGCTAATAGGAGACACATGGAGTCAACAGTTCGTCCGATTTGCGACAAGTCGTCCCAAGTGCGAGATGTGCCAATGGCGCTCATGGAATAAGAATATTGCCACTCTCTTCCAAAGCTTACTAAAATCTGTCTCTTCTCTATGCAAATGAATTCCGTGCGCGTCTGTTCTCTCATCAATGATTAATCTTTTATTGGTCTTACAACGTTAAGGTTCAACTCGTGAACGAAATCTCAAGGGCACAGTTGTGACTGATGCGCGATGTATGTGTTACTCAAGGGATGCCCTGATTTAATGTAATAGAGATAATTATTTTGAATAATTTTCTCAATAAGAGTATGGTCTAATAGGAAATCAGAAAAAGATATACTAAGTTTGTATACTTGTTTAATTCCAATCTTATTTTTGCAATGCATTGAATTTCAATATAAATGTGTAATATTGATTTTAAAACATAAAATTCTATATTTTAATGCATTAATCGTGATTCGTGTATGAATGAAAATAGATATACTGTATACTAGGTATTCGTTTCAGTTTCTGGTATTCATAACATAAAATGGAGTCATTTTTACAATGCAAGTTTTCGTTAAATATTAATACAGAATATTTCTTAAATCTAAATCATGAAGTAATATATAAACCTACTAATATTAGTATGCAAAGTATATAGCGGTCAATTTATTCTAACAATGAGAATTAATTGTTAATTGTTAGTACTCCCTAATACTCGGGTAGTCAAAATAGTTCCAAATATTAATTAGATCGCTGGTAAGATAGATACCTTCTATTATTATGATAAATAAAAAATGTTGACTGGTATCAATAATTTGATTAGGCTTATGATAATTAGGGATATGATAATTTGATTAGGCTAGTTCCAAATAGTCGAGAAGTCAGGTTGACCTCTTCTGACTCGGAGCAACTGGAGTTCCACTGAATCGTGGCAAGAATTTTGACAAGGCCTCACAGCCGGCAGCTGCTTCCACCGGACATCGTTGCGAAAGGACCTCGCGTTTCCGGTTGGAGCCAAGAATTACGAAGCCTGGCCGTTGCGACGGCCGTGACGTCACGTGGAGGTCGCGGGGTCGCGGAGAGCGTTGACACTCGTTACCGAAATTAACATGTTCAAGTAGCCGCTTCACGCGCTAGACAAAGGAATCGCGGAGCGCGACTGGAGACGTCGTGCGGAAGGGGTCGATAGTCTCCATTCGGCGTCATCGGATGGGGTTCGAAGCTACGAACGAAATCAGATCGGTAGAAGAATTAGAGAAGATTTGCATCGCATGGACCACAATATCGGATACGACGATATGGACTCGCTTTTGACCCATTGCGAAGTACGAGATCTAACGTTACGGTAGAACTCCATCGGAAAACGATATTCCACCAGAAATAGGAAGCTTTTGAACGGCGAAGCATTGCAGCAGTCGACAGCGCTATGGAGATATTCTGCGCATGAGCAGTTTGCCTATCACTTTTGTGCATCTGCGCGTACAGGGAAGATCGAGATTGCAGGAATTGCTGTACGCTATGGCGTTCAAAGACTCTATAATACTTTTTGTAATCACGATATAATGTACGCTACGAGTTAGGATAAATAGAATTTGTTCGCAACTGTGGCGATAGTATGTGCGGCTGTCTCTAAATTCCCATGATTCACCATCCGTTGGTGGGCAGTTCTAGTCGAACAAATGCGATGTGACATTATTTGTGTGGTTTATTGGCATATAAAACATGTATACTGAAGTCAAGTTACAAACTTTCTCAAGCGTCCCTTGAGGCTTAAGAAACGAATTTTTTTTCTTAAATAACTCGAAAAAGTCCAAAATATCATACAGTGTATATATTTCTTAAAGATATAACACTTAAATATTTTGCTTAATGCTAGCAATATATTTAAAAATCCTAATAAAATGTCTTTTTCATGTAAGCCTGAAATGATACGAAAGGTACACAGGATATGAAACATAATAAATATTTTGCGAATTATTTTAAACATAATTAACTGGCGTACATTAACTGGCTAACTTCAAAGAAAATTTGGAAGCCGGTGCTTTTAAGTAACACACATATTTACTAGCTTACAAAAATTCAATGTGCATGTGAACAAAATCCAAAACCGACTTGTGCGTGAACTGTTAAATCGGTTCTTGGTTCGGCCAGTGACTCATTCATTGATATTTCCAAGCACATCTGCTACAGTCATTAGTCCCGTTGGTAGAATTAATTTTTTATCGAAGGAGCTGTCGGTGCGTCTCCCCCGCTGGATGTCGACCTGTTCGTGGGCATGCGGGGGTAGTTCCAGGTGTCTTCACCAAAGGGGCACGGATGCAGCCGAGACAAGCTCTAAGCCTGCGCATGGCCTCCCGACATGCCTGGTAGTGTGGTCCATGTAAATGTGTGTGTGTGCGTGTGTGTGTAAGTAAGGGGTGAGGAAAGAGTAGGGAAGAGCAAGGAAGAGGAAGGAAAGATCGCGCGCGGTGCGTGGCCCGCTTGTTAGGGTATCACTACTCGTTCACCTGGGATTGATCGGCGGAAGCTCTGAACACATTCTCCTCCGCGTGGTGGCTGAATTCGCCCTCTCGAGCGAATCGAGGAATCTGTCTCCTTGAACCCAACGGCCGAGCGATGGGGGGGGGAGCGGACGTGGGCGGCAAGTCAAGTTCGCATAGCGCCGGCCCCCCCCCTCCCCCTCCGGGCTAATGCTATGCAATTGCCTCAGGCCGCGCTAAACACAATGGAATGCCCTTCCGTCGACGCCGCTCCGCTGCCAACTAGCGCTCGTCGGAGTTCGGACTGCCGCCCTCCCCCCTCCGTCTGCCTTGCCAGCGAAACTGCTCGCGTCGCGGCAATGCTTCTATTAGGGAGAGTGGTCCACGCCACGTTTATGCGAAAAGGCAATTCATAGCTGTGCTGTGATGAGCGCTGCTGAGGTACACACTTCTTTCCCTTCTGCTAATCATACCAGTTTCAGTGCCCGCATTTTATGTACAAATTACTCCGTGATAATTGCTAATAAAATCAACCAATAGTTATGCATTTACTTCTCTTGTTTACATATCAGCAACTGCTCCCACGTATTTATTACGAAATGGGCATGCGCGTAGGGGAAATGAGTCTTGCGACCCGCCTGAAAATTTTGAAAGGGGACCCGGAAAATACATTTTATTTCTGTAAAAATGATAAATTCCTGGTTTTCCGATTTTTAAGCCGATTCTCCCTATAATACATTTGTTTCCTAGTTAAATGTGCCACACGTAACGGAAATGTTTAATGCAAAAGGAGACTCCAAAGAGTCCACGTGTTGCCGCCCTCTCTTGTTTTATGTCTATGATTAGATGAAATAAACATTTTCTATTTCTAGAAAATTCTTAAAATTACTGATAATTACTAGAAATTAGAATGAAAAGCAAGGGGTAATGTATAATGTTACGTACTCAAATATTTAAGCAATGAATATGAAATTGGACACAAAAATAACGAGCACAAACATTTCATAATGTCCTAGAATTGAAAATCATTTTAGTAACGTCAATACAGCTAAGCCAATAAATATTTTTGATTTCTATAGATTGATCAAACCTAAAAAGAGCTCTATAGCTGGAAACTTGAAGGCATTTGAGCGCATTTTCAAGCGTTTGTAGTATTCTAAGCGTATTCCTAAAATTTTCATGAACTGCTAGTGCCTTTGGTTTTTGCTGAATTAGACTCATTGTAATGCTGTATTTGAAACGGATCCAAATAAGATGAAATAATTCTTTAACTTTTTCAACTATTTGACGTGTTTTCCTCCCTCCTTTTCAAGAATGAATGTTGTGAGGCTATGTTTCGAAAAATGTTGACATTCTTCGAATTATTTTTTATTCAGTCTCATCTGCTCAATGATTTGTATTTGTTAATATCTTCTTTATGTTTTACTTTTCTTGACTTTTATGTTTGATTTCAACTGTTTTATTTCAATTTCAAATTGAAAATAAATATACTTATGGGAGTTTAGTAAAATGTTTATTACAATCGTATTGTTTATTCCGTACTACATCCTTAGCAAGTGAAATTTGTCATTATCTTACTAGTTTCAAGAACACAAACTCAGTTGATTATTAATTTCCGTATTTATTTTATAATTACATTCGCGAATGAATTACAATTAAAAATATGTAAGAAACTCAAGCGTATAATAGGCTTCAAACGATAACGTGAAATTGATGGATATTTTGCACGTTAGAATAAAACAATTGTCCAAAACAATTAAAAGCGAGTGACCTGTTATGTTTTGTTCGATTCATCACCTTTAATTGGACCTTGTCAATATGAAATGCCAGTTTCTCTCAAACAGCGCATTTAACGAGAGTAATTTATCAAAATGCCTTCTGTTCTCTAAACATGTCGTTCTGTAGAATTTCATGGTGATCTATCATTTGAAGAGAGAAGGCTATGCAGATCACAACTGATCAGATCCGGATGAAAATTCACCAGAAATGTCAGCGCAAGGAAATTCTATTCATTTCGATAAACGTCTTAAATGTTAGATTAAATTTCCTGAATAAAACTATGCAATTTCTGTCAAAGCAGAGCAATTTCTAAGAGAAAAACAGAAATGTCAAAGTCTGTTTTTACCCATTTTTCTTTTCCTTTCATCTTGACGTGGAATATTTAATCGAAACAATACGGTGCTCTTTAAACAAACTGTTTTCTCTACATATTTGAAACCACAATATACACTAATTAGTATATTTAAAATTTTTAGTAGTATTAAAAATATATTAACTTTGCACCCCGGAGGAAAATAAATGACTACCTGACAAAATACTACTTGCAGTTACTGAATTCCTGTTAGAAAATAAAATTTGAGATGAAAAGCCATGTGATGCTACGCGACACACTTTAATGTTCACTTAAAGCTCGCCGCATTAAGAACCCACCGCCGTCTATCAAAATGTGTCTAACACGATTACACAGACATAAACCGCCGTTCTCCTTTCGCCCGTCTTGCCTTCGAGTGTCGTCCGCGCCAGCAGCTGCAACCAGCTGCAACCGCGTGGATACCGCGCGAAGCATGCACCGCATTAGAGCCCCCAGCGCTGCTGTCGCGGACGGGAGCTGGTTAACCCAAAGAAGAAGCACGACGTCGTTAAGGGCACGCGCAAATGACCTTCGCCGCCTCCCTTTGTCTTGCCTTAACAAACGAGTGCGCGGATCGGACGGTGAGGCGCCAAATTACAGCCTTTCCTCTCCCGCGTTGTAATCGCAACCGAAATGCGACTCTTTGTTTCACCGTTGAAGCTGAATGATGACATGCCCGCCTCCACAACTCCGAATTAGTTAAAAAAAAGGGGGGATATTGGAGCGGCCCCATTACATGAAATTTTTTGCCCTTGTTTTGTGAATTATAATGTCGGTACGTAATTGTAAAGGATTTAATGAAATTATATAAATCCATTTGATAGTAATTAGAGCTATGAAATGTAATGTTATCAAATTGATCTATTCCTGAAGTTTAATACCTTCTAGACGGTGAGCATTATGAGATTTACATCATTGGATTGCACTTATAAACGAGGTGATGAAGTAATTTTAGTTTTTAGAAGCGAGCGAGCTTTCGTCCCAAGTAAAATATTTTTTAACAGCATTTTTTCTGCTTCGATATGACATCTTGCGTCTTTGTGGAGTCTGGTAAGGTTATTTCCACATCCTCCTTCCGATTAAGTGAGAGGTGGCATACCCTAATTCACTCTGAAACAATGAGAATTTATAAACCTCAACTTTCTTGAGTGGGGTCGAGAATATGCGATTTCAAATATTAAGACTAAAATGAAGCTTGCAGTGCTCGCAAAAACTCTGATCAAAGCAGTGATCAAGAGCTGCATCGTGTCAGTTTGTCAACACACACAAAGTTTCATCGCCTCGCACACAAGAATCCACGTATTTTATGTATACACATAAATAATGGATTTTACAAACCTTGTTGAAATCATAAGCTATATTGATATATTCAATAGTTAAGAGAAAGAAAAGAACAGAAACAATTAGAAAACTTTGGGAGAAAGTACTGAGAGACGCAAAGTCGTGAGAAGTTACTTAAACATTTTTTATTTATTTACGTCAGTAACAGTTAAAACTGTGTTTGACGTGCTATAGAGAGAAGTTAAATTGAAGTTACATTTATGTTCAGAAGCAAAACAAGGGGCCATCTCAGCATTTGCTCAAGGACCAGGGAAACTGGACGAAA
Source organism: Gryllus longicercus (assembly GCA_038098605.1). Lineage (NCBI taxonomy): Eukaryota > Metazoa > Arthropoda > Insecta > Orthoptera > Gryllidae > Gryllus > Gryllus longicercus. Next base: position 40,513 of record JAZDUA010001253.1, read on the forward strand.
ACCTGATCGAGATGGGGGTCATTGGCCCAGAGCTGATGTACAATACTTGTTACAGGTTCTTTACAATTATACAATACAAATGATAAATAATACACTAAATGTCCTTGTTAAAATTAATATTACTTTCCTTTTGGATATTTGGTATAGTCTCTTATTGTATAGAAACAGTTGTGCCAGAAAATAGTTTACTTGGAACTTAAACTTTTGTATCGAATTTAATCTTTTAATGTCATCTGGCAAGGTGTAAAATAATGTACATGTATTGTGTGTGAATTTTTTGAAGTGAGCTGCTATTACTGTCGCCTGATGAATATGATTACTACGTCGAGTGTTGTAGTTATAGATATCAGCGTTTGCTGAAAGTATATTCCCGCCCTTAAGTCATTTTTGACAGACACTTATTTGTATATGAAGACAAGGTAATGGAAAGATACCAAAATTAATAAAGAGATGCTTACAAGAATCACGTGGGTGGGATTTGCTTATTATTCGTACTATTCTTTTTTGTAATCCAAAAGTCTGGGAGCTCTAAGACGTGTTTCCCCAGAATATTATGTCATATGTCAGGCGGGAATGAACATTCGCGAAGTATTCACAACGAGCAGTATGGAGGCTGACTGAATTTGAAAATATTCTGAAAGCGTAGCATAAAGAACTTAATTTAGTGCTCAATTCATTTAAATGGACGTTCCATTTAAGGTTTGACTGAATTGAAAGACGTACAAATTTTATTACCTTAACATCAGTCAATTGCATACCGTTCATTTTCAATGGAGTACAAAGCAAAATATTTGAAATGGAAAACTGCATTCAAACAGTTTTCTTTTCATTTACTATTAATTTGAAATATCTGATGTTGTACTATGAACGGTTTCTTTATGACGAAGAATATTCCTATCATCCGCAAAGAGAACTGTTCTTCCGTTTCTAATCGTTGAGAGCATATTGTTTACGTACAGTAGGAAAATAATAGGGTCTAAAATCGATCCCTGCGGGACTCCACATGCAATCGGCAAAGGATTCGAGAGATGTGTACACAATGTTCCACGTTACTTGCTGTATATTTGTACATACCAATTACGAAATGAAATTTTAACATAATAGAATTGGTTAAATCGTCATAAATAATATTATTCATTTAATACACTCGTGTGAAAAGTTGCGCGCTATTTTTGTCATCTAGTTTTTAAACACCCATGGTTCGCGGCCTATCCCTCACTGTTTTTTGTTTTTTGCATATCGTAAAAAGTTTTGATGTAACCACGTTGCCTGTATCGACTGAAGTGTGAGACTTTTTTTCTCGGTGTTTTGTTCTACGTGGAAAGAGTTTCGAGCTGTTACGGTAATTCCATTCCTCCACATCATCTTGCTTCTCATTGGTTAGACTGGAGCTGCCCATCAACGCGATGTTGGATTTTGGCATCACCGAGTGAGAAGCTCGCTGTAGCGTGCCACAGTAGGGAACAAATTCCATTGATCCCGATTGCGCCCCAACGTGATTACACTTGCTAATTGTGGTGGGAGTATAGTTTTCCTCGATCGCCACGTTAGTTGGCCCCTGCGCAGTGGCTGAAGAGAGGATTCATGTCGTATCTGATAGACTGGTTCACGCCGTGCAACACCTCTCTACTGTTGAAGGGCGGATCTACATCTTTTTTCAGATTAGGTGGCAAATCTTTTTTAATTTCTTTTTTTAGGTCCTACAGAAAATAACTATGTTATAATGAAATGTACTATTGGAACAGCAAAATCGGTTGATGGCACTGCAAGCACAATATTATACCTGTCGATCGGTTAATGTAAATAATATTCAATTTATGTAGTTTTTTCAATATTTTTATTTTAAAAAAATTGTGTACTATACGTAAACGTGTTTAACTTAATAATTAATGAATTTAATAATATAAATTAATAAAAACAATAGCACTGTGACTTTTAATGAAATAATTTTAACGTAGATTACTATATAATATAGTTTTTGTTTCAATTTTACACCTGCATGTATTTGTTTCCACATTATTTTTGTAATTTACTTTTACATTACTATTAAGAAACAAAATGTTTTGAACAAAAAAGAAAAAAACTTTTAAGGGGAGCTGGTGACCCCTCCACTCCCACCCCTAGATCCGCCCTCCCTACTGTTCCTCCTGGCACCCGGGGCCCGTGGCTGCCTCGCGCGCGGCCGCCATCTCGCCTCACGTCGCGTCGCGCGGGGGAGGCCGCGAGGGCGAGGGTGGGGGTGGGGCCGACGGTGGCGCTGCCAACGTGAAAAGGCGCTGAAAGCTTTCCGCCGACGCGCGGACCGCGTGTGCCGGGCGCCCTCTAAATCTCGCGCTTTCGCCGCCGCGCCGCGCCAGCGGCGAGGGGAGAGCAGGATCGCGTCGGGGCGAGAGGTGGATTGGGTGCTGGTCGGTGGTGGCGACGTGGACATGGTTGTAGACACACATCTGGCTGGGCCGCTCTTGGAACTTCTCGTCTTTTAAATTAAATAAGTAAATAAAAATGAATATGTTTACGATATGAAGGGGCATAAAGAGTTGAACAATTTTATTTTACTTCCTATTTGTATACCCACAATAAAAAGTAAAGAGATCTCATTACGCACAGCAGATACGTTAATCTGCTTTCTAAGAATAATTATTAGTAAATTATATTATATTAAATTATACATTTTATGTTAATATAGTTAGTTATAATATAATTAGTATATTTTAAATTTGATTTAGCGTTTAAAGTTCCCTTAATGTCTAACAGCTTAATTGTTCTAAAATCTAAATACATATGGCAGTGTTGCGTTGACTTCATTTAAGCAAAAATTGTCTAACACACATAAAATATATATTATTTTGTCAACCCAAGTGCGCTAGTAGTACAATATTTCCTAACGGGTTTTCTTTATATTCAGTGACACTTTCAAAAAAGTTTTTTCTCACTCTTCACTATCGGAGAGAAATTTTGCGTCCGAGCCTGACAAAACTAGAAGTTGTGACGTCTGTAGGAGGTGAACTCTGAAGAGGACGACAGAAGTGTCGAGAGAATGGTTAATCTGAGTAGAAATAGTGGTGAACATTCTTCCTTCAGTTTGTGAAAATAGAGAGGGGAACGAAGTAAAAAAAAATCGATACAGAATTTCAGAATATTTGCTTGAACATTAATGCTTGTTATACGAAAATGAGGATGTTGAAAAAATGTAATAATTAATGAAAAATATGTTACGGTATTTGTTTAACCCTTGCTGTGATAAGACTAATATAATTAATTGTTATCGCCTCGTCAGCTATTTTCCTCATTGAAATTGTGTAAAATCGTTTAAATATTTTCTGACCTTTGGGTCTCAATAAACTTTCATATCTTTTATTATTTTTCAATTGACTAACTCCGTTATGTAAGTTTCGTGTTTCTGTATGTACCTCGTGAAAAAACCTTGAATTATTGCTTAAACTAATCGAAGATGATTTGAAAGAAAGAACGCATCTACTTTAGTGTGTGAATTTACTCATTTTAACTGTAAAAAGAACGCAGGAATTTTTAAGCAATGCAGTGAAGAATATTTAATGGCCGTAAGTTTGAACCTTGACAATTTATATTTTCGAAAATATAATAAATGTAACAAGATGAATTATAATTGTACGCAGGAAGAAGGAAATAAAAACTTTTACATAATCAATAAGTTTTGCATATTATTTCTTCTTATATTCTTGGCAATTCAAAAAAGAGTACTATATTAGTCCTTTCGGATTTGAACTGAATTTTGGAAATGTTTTGATTGCATGTAATGCATGCAATTGCAGTTTGTTGCATCAATAAATTTGTCTGGCGAGAAGCACAGATGTCTCGACGATGTCTGTTCTCGTCTTGTTCTACGGCTTGATGATTTTGAAATGACCCAAGTGGATTACCAGAGGGTTTGTGCTCCGCTCCGTTTACAAGCGTGGGCTCGCTGTGCGAATCACGCTCTGCTGCAATCGGCTGCCCCGAGTTGATGGGGCGGGGGACGTCGACGGATCTGCATTGCAAGCCGCAAGGCGCTGCGTTTAAAAGGGTAATGGGGGGGGGGGGGGGGGCAGGGGCATCACGACGTGGGTTCGTCTGCGGGCGGCTTTGTCTCCCGCAGGCGGAGGGAAAACACAGCTGCCCTTTGCCACTGAACGGGATCTGTTGCGCCTGCGACTCCGAGGCTTTGGGGGCTTTTCTCCGTTCTGAGCTGCCGCTGCGTGCATGGACGGGCGAGCGCGCATTGGGATGAACGACAAAGAAACATCGACGAAAAATAAATGTATGTTGAGGGTCAAGAGAATCTACGAAAAATACATTTATATTTAGGGTTAAGTGAATGTTCGAAAAATAGAAAATTATGTTTTGGATAAGTCAAAATGTTTCTTTTACAAGATTGAAATAGTGACGAAAAGAGACGAGATTTTCAATAGAAACGTAGTAATATATGCTTCTAGGCAGCGAAGTAATATTTTTCGTTTGAGTGAATGATCAGAGAAGAGTTTAGTGAGCAAGGATTATTCACAGGGGAATAAAATATAATAAATCCTTGACTACCTCACATTTTGTGTGTGAAAATAATTACATATATAAGCAACGGCGCACTGGTAGAAAAGGGGCCCATGACTCCCCACCCACCCAAACAAATTATACGTATTAAAAGTACAGCCTTTGTTAAATTTTCTATATTAACGAAAACATTTAGTATATTAATTTTAAACGTTATAAATATTAACTATAAGTCAATAAATGAATATATATTGTATATTCATAAATGAAACATTGTTTATAACCAAACATTAAATCAGCAGGTCATTATGCCTCCCCCCGAGAAAAATCCTGGGCGCGCCTCTGTATAACGGAAAGACAGAAGGCTAGCGCGCAGGCCGCTGCGGTGCGAGTCGCCTTAGTGGCCTGTCACGGGAATTTCGACCTTCCGGAAGCGAGGCTGCGCCCACTGCGAGGCGCTCGCAGCTGCCGATCGATCGGACGCGTTCGGTCGCTCTTCGGGCGGCCGGGCGAGGGGGCAGGGTGTGCGGGGACGGCGACGGTGACGGTGACCAATTCGGCGGAGTCGGAGGAGCCACGCGAATGGCGGTGGGGACGGCGGCCTCTCCGGGGTGAGATCAGCTGTGGGGCGGGGACGGGAGGGTGATGGCGGGGTTCGGTGGGGGCGGGACAGGCGACGGGAGGGTAATGCAATGACGGAGCGGTCGCGGCGACGGTGTCAATTTCGGCGTAGACAGTTGAATAGGGAAGATCATCTTGGGGGGGGGGGTGATGAACTGCGGGGGCGGCAAGGGGATTGATTGATTGATTGGTGACTCAGGGCACGTTAGCTACTAAGGTCATTGATCCCGTAATTGTAGTGCATGTGTTTGCCTCGGGAGGTGGCGGTGATCCTCCCACGCTTGAATCCGAGATCCGGCGCCGACCTACACGTCGGCGTTCAGAATTTCCCCCAACCAGGTATCTCCCACCACCACCTCAGCTGGTACAACCACTAAGCTCCCTGCAGGTCTCCCGGCATGTGGGGGTAGTGTAGGGCAAGTAAGTGTACGTGTGTGTTAGTAATGAGTGGGGATAAGACAAGAAAGAGGAGGGAAAGATCGCGCGATGTCCCTGGCCCGTTTGTTAGGGTATTGTGTTGCTAGAATTCTCCTCCAAACAGCGACTGAATTCGACCGAGCTGTCAAGCTAGTATCGAAAATCTTGGCCCCGTCGGGACTCGAACCTTGGACAAAGGCACTTCAGTTGATGTCCTAAGCCACCTATCTTGGCACGGCAGCGCGAGAGGGGCTGCAGAGTTTGAAGGGGGTGGAGGCGACGTTGGGGGGTGGGAGGCGGAGTCGGCTGGACCAACGTGGATGGCGGCGGGGCGGTTGAGATCAGCGTGAAGAGCAACGCGGGGGATGGCTGGGAAGGCAGGGCGCCGGGAGCGGGGCGGGGGGCGGGGGGAGGGGGGCAGGGCGCTGCAGGAGTGACGTCGAGGGCGCGTGGATGGTTGGCTATCGCTGCCCGTCACTTGGAGCAGGGCTGCTGTCATGCAATTCAGGTCTTCCCGCGTGCGCAGCCTGTGACAGGGCGCGCGACGGGAGCCTTCCAAAACAGACGGCCACGGTGCTTCCACAAGACGGCCACGGTGCTTCAGTGGCGCTGGGGCACCAGACTGACACACATCGCTCGAATTGCGATAAATGTTATAAGTACGGAGCGGAATTCTATCAGTTTGCAATCTTTGTCCGTTGCTTCAGGGCAGAGCTAAGCGAAATTTGTTGACATTTGGTTAGAATTGGATGCTATGTAGATTGAAATGTTAGTGCATATTTGGCGGATTTTTCCTGTCGGTGTATATTCATGTAATTATAGAGGCATATTTTGCATATTTCGTGAAAATAGAGACTTGTCTCTAAAACATTTCAACTTTCTTACGATTATTTATTTGTAAGCGTTCATCGATTACCAAGAGCTTGTCACAGTTTGCATATCATTTTCTTGCACTTACTACGTGAGAAGATACAGTATTGTAATCGTGCACAGGGAAATGGCGAATTTTCGACACATAAACTCTTATTGCCGGGCGCTGGTGAAGAAAAAGTGGATTTATCCAGTTGCTAAATATAGACAAGAAGAAACAAGAAGAAAGTTTAAAGGTTAATTTTATTGTAAGAAAGTAGTATGTATACAGTTGTATTTAAAGTTTAGTAATGTGTGTTTATCGAGTGAAATATATCTCTAGGAAATCGAGATTTGATTCAATGTAAATTGTAGTTTAATCCTAAATTAAAACATTTTGAAACAGCAGGAAATAGCAAAACTTAGAATTTAGAAGTTTGTTCCTTTATACATGATTTCATTTAGTCAATTTGGAGTTTTCTATGAGTTTGTTTGTGGGAAATAAATCGTTCTGGTTTTAATATTTTCCATGACATTCGAATTATTTGAATTTTATTAAAGTGTGTAAGCGATACATTACACCAAGTTGATAAAGTATATGTTAGAGAAGATCTAATAATTGATGTACATAATAATAGTCCACAAACAACTCTTAATTTTTATTTTATTTTTTGTTATAGTTTTGAAATTTTGATTAGTTGCGTTTGCAATTTTTTCATGTGAGCTGGCATTTGATATTTATAAAATCAATAAACATAGTATATTTTACTGGGATGAAATTATCAAACCAGGGAAGATTTGGGTTTTTATTACAGAGAGTAGATTTTTTAACATGTAATTGACGTAGCAATAAAAAGTTTATTGGTAATCCATATCCTCATATTGTCTGGTAATCATTTAGAACTTTCTATACAATTTTTAAAATAAAACGATAATTGAAGCATTAGAATTTCTTTAAGTAGTAAAGAATAAAAAGTGATTTTAGGTACTTTAAAATGGTTAATAGTTTTTAGTATAAGAACCTAACCTGTTTTTATATCTTGCATCTATTACGCAGTGTAAGGTTAATGTTCCCAGCTAGTTCCCAGTCTGTCGATGTAACCGTAATGCGGCAGTTTGCTGTCAAACATCGCTTGATAGAGTCGTGGAAGCGAAATCGGTGCATGAACGCTCCTAAATTATTTACGAACTCTTGGAACTGTCGACGTCAAAACGACCTGAAGTAGCGGGTGCGAGCCATCTCCGAGAAAACCATAAAAGTTCAATCGACTTGTTCGTTTATGATATCGAGCTAGATTACTTTGTCAAACAGCTTGAAAAAAGTGAAAGACTTACGAATATTTCAGGAACGGATCTTTCGAAGAGCATCTTCTCTTAACTGCTCTTTAAAATTGTCTCTAATTGTTAGCTTGAAAGAAAACGAGACTCGCAAGCTACGAAATGTATTACTAATTTCACATGCGTGCAGAAATTAAAAGAAAACTACACAGCTTCCGACCATGTGAAATGTGTCAATAGTTTTGTAAGATACCCAGGAACTCGAGAAAAATCCCCCCAAAATTTCAATTTTGTTCGCAAAATGCACATATTGACCGTTTCGCCTGATCTTATGCTACGCATACCAATTGTTTTCTTGTAATAATTCCTGCTTACAACTCAGTTGACGTCATGTGACATCAAGACACCAAAGAAGAAGCTTTCAGGATTTCAATATTTATTATTCGCGTGTTTCTTTAAGAAACATTTTTAACATTTTTGTTTATTCTTGGTATGGAGAGAATTGTTCTACTTGTGTACTATTATTGCAGTATTTGTGGAGAGTGTTTGTGTCAAAATTTGTCATTTTTTGTTCTTTAGCAAAGTGATTGCTACTTTTTGGAGAACCGCTTTGTGTGGTTTTGTTAATTTTTTTCCGGTACAGCCCACTAGTCCGAGCTAATAATGGTTCAATGGTTCTAACAGTGTTTATGGTAATTGATTCGCTTTTTTGGATCAAAATAGTTTTTGTTATTTTGATATTTGTAGTTAGCTAAAAATGATCATTCATTTCATTAGTGTTAAATAATCTTTCTCGCTAATTGATACCTTTTTTCGAAAAGCAATCAAAAACGTTTCATTAAGTTTCTAAACAAGTTTCCTTTCACGCATTTTAGTAACGGTTTTTTTTTCTTCGTTAATCGGCCGACTAGGACCACGCAAGCAAGCATCCTGCATGTACCGTGGATCAGTTTTTTATTTATTATCGCGGTAGCAGGTGCTTGCAACAATTCTTAGGGGGGACCAGCATTTAGCTGGATCCGATTTTTATCCCCATGGTTGTTAGCCCGGGGGTATGGAAGATGAAAGATGATAGGAATGGATTAGGAGGCGCTAGGTGATCGTGGACTTTTGGAACCATCCCAGAATTCGCCTTTATGACCGAGGGAAACCACGAAAACCCCGGTCAGGATGGCCGGCCCGGGAATCGAACCCGGACCTCCCGATTACGAAGTCAGTGCGCTACGCACTGAGCCACTTCGCTCGGTTTTAGTAACGTTATTTTAATTTAATAAGCCCTTTCCTTTCTTCTCTTACTCACTCACTGGGTCATATGAATAAAAATGAGCACTTGCTCACGAGTACTTGCTCCGGAGCAAAGTGAGTCTACTCAGCGGTACTGAGCAGAAGCTTCATTTCGTCTGAATAAAAACTTCGTATGTCTCCGAAGAACTTACTCATGTCTCGCGAGCATTTGCTCGTCGTGAACAAGTGATAGTGCAGGCTAAGAGTTTTAAAAATTGGGTTCTTGAGCAACAAATATGTTACATACGTTACGCGCGTCGCGCACATTTGTGCGCAATAAAAAGCAACGTTTTGTGGTCTCGTTCTTTAAATTCAATTATGAGTAGCAGTAACGAAAAACAGGCGCTAGTGGCCCAGCTATTTTTTACCGAAATGCTAAGTGAATATAAACTTATTTTTGAAAAGAGCCAGCTTTCGGAAGTACGCTGTGGCCGAAACAAAACATTACAAAGTTTCAAAAAACAGTACCCCGAAAAATTCCAAGTAGAAAAGAGCAATGGCCAATTAACATAGAAGATATGCAATATGAAAAAGCGCCTGAAAGCAAACGCCGATAAAAATCGTACCAACCATACATTGTACTTTTCGAATCGGCAAAGATTATAATAGTCTACATCACGAGAATTTCGCCTAATCTTGAATTTTTTTTAGTCCACTGCATATTCATATCAACACACGGTAAAAAATCGGCCAATTTAACCTTACTTTTCAAACGTGAGTCTGCTACTAAGGTCCCTCCGAAATTTTGGAGCAAGTGCTCACTCTAGAGAGTAAACGCTTAACTTTATTCATACCAATTCTGAGCATTTGCTCGCCATATGCTCAGAGTTGGAGCAAGTGCTCAGAGACTGAGCAATTGCTTACCCTCTTTATTCATACGAAACTGAGTAGAATCTCGGAAACTCGGAGCAAAGAGTACTTGCTTACTTTTATTCATACCACCCAATATTCCAATGTACCCAGTGCCCTGTACAACCGAAATTCTGATCCTTCGACTTCTTTTCTGACAAGATCATACACAAACTTTGTTGGTTTCACTGAAGCGTAGCGCCAAATTGCTTGAGTAATGCTCCCACCAATCTTTCACGTTTCGGAGAACCCCCGGGGAATTTCCCCGTCTCCATCTTCAATTCCGCCACCGCGCACAAAGCCTTTCTTCCTTACTCTCTCTTCCCATCGAAAACCGTAAGCCCTTCCCTCTTGTCTGTTTATCCGCCGCCTTCTCGTCTTTTTAATGATTCCCTTTGTCCCATGACGTGCTCTCGCCCTCCCTGCTCCTCCTTTGAGGCAACCCCTTGCACAGTGGGCTGAACATCAAAGTTGCCTATTATTATTATTATTATTATTATTATTATTATTATTATTATTATTATTATTATTATTATTACTATTCAATTTGGAACAAATTTAACCCAGAAAAATTCACACAATACATATTATATTAATATTGTATCTTGTTTTCATTAAACTTTGTTTTTGTCTATTGTAATCAACTATTTAGGTAGTGAAAGCTGAATCAACAATTCCATGTTAACAAAACAGCATGAAAAGACGTTTCAAGAGGTCTTCTCTTTTTGAAATGTGTTCGTAAAAAATGATTTAAACGCTCGGGTGACAACTGTTCTCCCTCGTAAATAAAGCTCTTATTAATCTTCTTGTTATATAAATAACTATTATGCATTTTTATAAAGAAGTGGCATATAATGACCTAAATATCTCTCCTCGTGATGCTGATCTTCAGTTGAAAATTTTCGCTCTTGTCATTAATAAACAAAGAATTCAGTTTTGAAAAAAATAATCTCACTCTTCATATGTAAATTACAGGCGATTTTCTAGTTTACCGTTAATTGTTATATTATATTGACTACGTTTTATTTTTTAACTTTCAATTTTATTAAAATTTTGGCAGATGTGCGAGTGTAGTTGGGAGCTCAGAGCTTGTCTCGAGAGGAGCAGATCTGCTGGGGGAAACCCAAAGGAGAAAAAATCCAAGCGGAAGTGTAGGTCAGTGCCGGATATCTTCAACCGGCGGAGAATAACACTGCCACTTCCTGGGATATAATATGCACTACACTTACAGGGCAAACGACCTAAGTAGTATTTGATGCCCCTTAATAAGTACTCATTCTATACGACAGCTAGTTTCTTCTTTGAGTTATCGACCTTTCATTCATAACGCCGAAGGGGGCCCAAATGCAGCACATGCTTCTCGCTATTTCCGTGCTATGACTGTTGGAGAGAGCTTGCGCCTGGCACGGGCGACGCTTGGCAGGAAGGGTGGGTGCAGAGAACAATTTGTACCTGTGTAATCGCATTAGACGTTATGATAAGGGCTAGCGGTTCATAATATGGAGTTCGCATCGGGTTACTAACGCAGTTCCTATATACTAGTTTTGGGGCTCATAAAACATTCGCACTGCGCACGCGCAAGTGGCACTGCGCACGCGCAAGTGGCACTGCGCACGCGCAAGTGGCACTGCGCACGCGCAACAGCTGAAAAAATTTCTCGATACCAGTTCTTACTGAAATTTTGCGCTTTTTTCTGCCCCCTTCGTCCCACTGTTTGTTGCATCGCGGTGCAGTTGCTCGTTGCCCGAGGGTCTGAGACGTGCGGGGCCGGGTGGCGCGTGGGCGGTCATCGATTATTCCGCGACGCACTCGCCTTGAGCGCTTCCGGCTGGCGTGAATGGCAGACCACGACTTCCGGTGGGAGTGGTCGTTGGTGAGCACACACTGGTTGCTCTGTACCTCGACTGGGTATTCTGCGCGAGAACTTCGTGATGTATGGATTACTGCCTTTGGGAGAATAGTGGTTGAAGTGTGATACACGAGGGAGCCGGCGGGGGGGGGGGGGGGCAACGAAAGCAACTTGTCCCTTGTCGTAGGCTCCGTCTTTACTGGGGTTCCAAATATATGTTTTATTCAAACCATAAAAAAATTATTCACTTTTAATTCATTTTAAGAGCTATTAGTTCCATATTTTGATTGGTGAGATGGATTCTGTTTAAGGGCACGTCTTTTTCAAGTAAGGGCCCCCCATGGATATAATGCTCCGGGTCACCATGTTTTTCTGCGTGCTCTTGATACTTTTTAACAGTTCAGTATTAAGAAGAATATACGCACGGGAACTTCCTCTTTTGGAAGCAGTGAAACGCGCTTCTGAGACGTTTTGGAATAGGATACAATGACCCTATGAACCGCAGTGCCTAATTGTCACTCGAAAAAATGAACTCTTGAAACATTCATCATTCTAATGTGCAAAGGTACACACCTCCACAAGGCGGGTAGCTACCTCCACAAGGCGGGCGGCTCGCCTAAATGACTACCTGCCTCGTACATGGTCTAAAACTGTTGTGAATCTTTACATGCAGTAATTCTTCAACATGGGACAACCGGCTTTACTTCCCCTCCGAAGAGTTGCACATGCGCAGCGACTCTAAAGTGCACGTGGCGCCGTGCTTCAACTGTGTAATAGGGGCTTTCTGCACGGCATAGCGTGAAGCAAGCGGCTGCAATGTCGATTTTCTGCGCATGCACAGGTTCGGAAGGTGATGCGAAACTACCTGCGCTTGGGCTAGGCGTTCCCAGATAGGGAGTTCTTCCACAGCGGAGCGTTACAGCAATCGGCAGCAACATCGATCTTCTGCGCTTGCGCAGTGCGAGTTTCGCCCCACTTGTGCATCTGCTCATGCGCAGAATATCGATATTACAGTCGATTGTTGTAACCTTTCGCCGCGGCGAAACTTCTTAACAAAAGGGAGTTTGGGCCATCTCGAACGTTAAAGCACCATCGATCTTCTGCTCACTCGCAGTTCAGGTTTCGCACCACTTTAGTGAATCTGCGCATGCCCAGAAGATAATAGTAGTTTACGTTCAAGGTGGCACAAACTCCCTAAGGAGTTTAAGCAGGCCGTGGGGTACACAATGGATCTCTTGCGCAAGCGTAGTTTCTCATCACGAGATAGTTTTTGCGCGAGGAAGTGTTACAGCAATCAACAGCAACAGCGATCTTCTGCACATGCGCAGTTTGAATTTCGCGTCGCTTTTCTGCATCTGCGCCCGAGAAGAAGATGGAGATAGCGGTACGTAGCCGAACGCTATCTAAAATTTCCGTACTTTTCTGCATCTCCTCACGCGCAGAAGACGGAGATTGCAGTCGACCGCTGACTCTGGGCCGCGCAAAGACTCTGGGCGGTCGCGCGGGGCGGGCGGAGGCGCAGCGAAGCAGAGCGAACCGCATCGCGTGCCTCTGCGGACGCTGGCACGCGTCGGCGCGGCACGCGGCCAACAGCCCACTCGGCGCGCGGGGGAGAGGGGGGGAGGGCACCGCGTGCAGCTTCTCGGGCGTTCGGCCACGCGGCGCGCCGCGCCCCGAGCCGAGAGATTTTGAATTGAATTGAATTAATGCTTTATTTTACGTGGCGAGTCTCAGGCCGTCTGGCCACGCAAATTTCGCTACGCTCCTTTCACTAACTAGCGGAGAAAGGAAGTACTTCTTGAGCGAGAAACAGGCGATTTTGAATTTAGCTCATTTAGGCTTGAGGATCTTTTACATGCAAGTACATCTACTAACATGGGACAGCCGGCTTTACTTCCCCTCCGAAGGAAGGCGTACGAAGGATTTTTTTCGCCCTTAAAATCCACGGCTTCGATCGTGTTTGAACGGGAACTTTGGTTTAACAGTCCGATACGCTAACCGTTACACCATCGCCGCGCGCGAGTGTTTGCAAGACCCAGCGTCAGCGGTCGACTGCAATCTCCGTCGTCTGCGCGTGAGGAGATGCAGAAAAGTACGGAATTTTTAGATAGCGTTCGGCTACGTACCGCAATCTCCATCTTCTACTCGGGCGCAGATGCAGAGAAGCGACGCGAAATTCAAACTGCGCATGTGCAGAAGATCGCTGTTGCTGTGAATGGCTATAACGCTCCCGAGGCGCCGCGAGGGAAGCAGCCAACAGAAGCCTCGGGGGGGGGGGGGGGGGGACGTGAAGCATCTCGAACTTGCGCTCAAAAAGTAGGGAGGTTTTACACGACATGGCGGGCAGCAATCCACTGCTTATACTGCACAGCATCCACGGTTTATAAAATTGTCTATACGTATGGTATTTGTTAAATTTATTTAATAATGTAACAATTATAATATAGTGTATACTTATACACACAGATCAGTGCCTTCTGAGCAGCTCTAGTCGGAGGCGTAAGAATCAATCACATGCGCACACTCTGTCTCAACAGTCCGGACCCTGTTCGCCTAAAAGTTAAGCAAAACATTAGGGAGTTTTTGCGCCCTTGAACGTTAAAGCAGTGGAAAGCAAAATCGATCTTCGGCGCATGCGCAGTTTGTTTCGCATCACTTTTGTGCGTCTGTGAGTGCGCAGAAGATCGATAGTGCTGTCGATTGCTGTAATGCTTCACCGAGCATAAACGTTGCGGGGTGCGCATCGAGCTACGCATGCGCAGGGAGATCGATATTGCTAAATGCTGTTCCGCCTTTGGTGGCTCAGGGTGAATATTGTCACCGTAGTGCCCCTGACCGGGAGATCCTTGGGTTCGAGTCCCGACGGTGGCAGATTTTTCTGCTCTAGCTACATAAATACGTCGAATTCAACCGCCGTCTGAAGGAGAATTTTAGCGGCCGGCTGCTCTGACTGGTTTCTACAAACAACACCAGGCAAATGCCGGAGGAGTACCCTAACAAACGGGCCCCGAACCGCTCGCGATCTTTCCGTCCTCTTCCTTGCCCTATCCTCACCCTTTATTTACACACACACACACACACACACACCTACATGCACTTCTCTATACACTTGTTGGAAGGCAATTCGACGTGTAGGTCGGCGCCGGATCTCGCTATCCATCGGGGAAGATAACTGCTACAGTCTGCGGGAAAACGAACACTACACTTACGGGATTTTAATGATCTCGGCCGTTGACGCGCACGGAAACACTAATCAGAAAATGAAAAACTGAACGCTGTGCTGTGCGTTAAGTCCCTACAAGAAGTTTTTTGGACCGCGTGCCTTGATAGCGATCAAATGTGTAATAGTTCAGCCACGTTGCTGGAGATGAGTCCCATTTGAGTAGACAACGGTGCATCGCTCTTGCTACTTCGGCAAAGGTTTTTTACATTATTTCTTTTCAAACGCATATAATGTGGGTGGATAAGTGGAACTTCTATGAAAGCGCATATTTAATAAAGTTCAACACTGATCTGGTAGATACGCGAGAGAATGGGATAAGGATTTGATGTAGAGGATCTAGGTTTCGAGTTCGTACGGTAGTACATTTTCGACGTAGCTGAGTCCAGTTCAGCCGTTGCCTGGAAAAGTAGTGGGCTGGCTGCTTTGATCCTTTAGTTCATCGGTTAATACGAAGTAAATGCCGAAACGGTACCTTAACAAATGAGCAGCGGGCCGCACGTGATCTTTTCTTTCTTCCTCATCCTATCCTTTCCCCTTACTACAACGCTATTTCACTTACCGGGAGAGTTGCCGAGAGCTTAGAGCTGGTTCCGGATGGGGGGGGGGTTGCAATTGTCAAGTTTTACTTGCCGGGTCAATCTTAACCCAAATGCTGCAAACAAACACTATTGTGTGACCATAGATGTGTTCTCTTAGATAGGGAAAACGGATTGGATTGAACTGTGTCGTAAACCCCCTAGCGTTGTGATACCTCTTAACAAATGGGCCTGCAGGAATCAGAAGTTAGGAGTGCTATAAAACTATTGAATTAAAGGGAAAATGGGAGTGTGATGTCTGATTACCCTAAAACCTCAATAAATCCTATTTATATAGTTCAAATTCATTGATATCTCCAATTTTCTTCATGACTTGCTTAGCTTCGATTCCTGCGAATATACTTTGAAAATTACTTGAAATTTCAAAGAATTTTCATTGTATCGTTTTTTGTTTTCTTTTTTGTTGGATGTACGAATATTTTTGATATTCTGTGAATAGGTTTGAAGTACCTCACAATGTTTGAATATAAAATTCAGTTATTGTGAGGTTTTTGTTTTTTGTGGACACTCCGGCCATTTTCAGAGAACGTATTCCCAGTCATAACGCTGGAATTCACATGTTCGAATCCAACTTCACGTTTCATTTGCTTTTAGTCTCTTCGTATTTTCAATATCTGTTGAATGTTTCCAGTGCATGAGTTTTGTGAGCAATTACCGCACGTAAATTGTGATGTGAATGCCGACTCCGATCGCAATTTTGTATTTGAGAGAACATAATTCTAAACTGAATAAAAGGTGCTGTCAGACGAAATGGTTGTGCATTGAATGAATGGGTACACTAAATGGTGCTAAAACTTCCTTAATTCCTGTAACCGTATTTTGCTTTCGTTTCAAATGCACCCATCTTCAATTACTACAAAAGAGAATGTGCA
Organism: Gryllus longicercus; assembly: GCA_038098605.1. NCBI lineage: Eukaryota > Metazoa > Arthropoda > Insecta > Orthoptera > Gryllidae > Gryllus > Gryllus longicercus. The sequence goes on from JAZDUA010001253.1 coordinate 56,854, forward strand.
CAATAGTTTTCCCAATTTACACATACTCTCAAGTAATGTGTAATTCAGAGTGACCAGACTGTTAACGTCATCTAATTGTGGATGAAACAATATATTCATTTTATATCTAACGGAACTTCATATTTTTACGAAACCTTTTTAAATTGAATGTATTCATTGGAAGTGAAAAATTATTACGCACTGCGGTTTTTATTTGCTACATGGAATAACATCAGAAGTGGAGGACGTTTAACACTTTTCGTAATACGATCTTAAAAGAAAAATTCATAAAAAAGTACGCAATATCTTTGCTATGAAAAGGATTCGCCCTTTGTTGCCACAACTAATTTGCTTCGAGAGTTCTTCGCGAAATCCTGCCTTGACGGACCCCGGCTGTTACGATGGGGTTTCATTCCTATTTATTTGCCTCATGTATAGACAAAAGAACAGTTTCGTAAAACTAATAACTTGCAATATCCATCCCATGTCTTCGAAATCTTTTGATATGTCATCTAAGAAGTTATTCATTATCTCCTATATTTTAAACCCGACCTCGTTAAGAGATCTTAAACAATTCGCTTTAAACCAGAAAGGCCCACTACATCCAATGATGCAACAATATTGTTGCTCGTTTCGCATCCTGGATGGCATCGGGCGGCGGCGACGGTCCAGACCTGCTCGCCATTAGATCCGCGAAGAAGGCAGTCGTTATGTAAACGTGCTCTCTAAACGAGGTTAGTCGCCGAGAATAACCGGCGTGGGCATGTCCGAACTCTGGCGCCACGGAATGTTTTCGTGCGGGCTCTCCCTGCTTTGGGCGCGTTTATTTTGTAAACACTCGACGCGAGTCTTAAAGGCCGTGAGAGTTCGATTGATATACGAATATTGCAGCGTCGATATTACTAGGTGAAAAAATTACTTAATAATTATTTATATTTCGCTCAAAAATACGTCAAAAAAGATCATATAATATTATTTTACACACCGTCCCCCTGGTCACAGATGTAAGTATTGTCAATTATGTATGAATATGTTTTCCTTTTCGCAATTGCAAACTACCTTTTGTGCAAATCCAATAGCTATACTTAGGAGAAGTGATTGTTACAAATCATGTTTGTTCAAGGAATTGACTGTGCCAGCCCAATATCAAACTCTATATCTAAGCGAAAGTAGTTACGTAGAACATATGAAAATATATGAAGAGACAGGTTTTATTCCCGGCGGGAGTCATTTCTATGAACAGGCAAATATTTGCACAATAATAATAATAATAATAATAATAATAATAATAATAATAATAATAATAATAATGTTGATGATAATAATAATGATGATAATGTTGATAATAATAATAATGATGATGATGATAATTATAATAATGATGGTAATAATAATATAATGAACGCAAATATCCTCCTCAAAAACAAAATTAACGATCCTGGAATGACAGGATCCTGGAATGAATGACAATTGCCGAATTTGTGGCAAAGGACCTGCAAAGATTCAACAGTAGTGTACTGGCACTTACTGGATACGGACGTAGGACGTATACCCTACGTCAAACATTCAAGAAATATGGTGTCTTACAGAATACTACATGTTATTACAAATACCATACGCAAACAGTCCTAGAAAATGACGCCTACAGGCTATACTGCGACCGAAGCATTCTAACGATGTATCTACGAAATATGCTGATTTCTATGAATATAATTTTAAACGACCTCGCGGTAATGTTTTCACCACAGAACTTATTTCACAGCTCATTACTTTTTCACTTGTAGCAAATAAAAACCGCAGTGCGTAATTATTTTTCACTTCCAATGAATACATTCAATTTAAAAAGGTTTCGTAAAAATATGAAGTTCCATTAGATATAAAGTGAATATATTGTTTCATCCACAATTATCACGAAATGCCAACAACCACTTTTCCGTCTTGCTTTGAAATTATTCCGAACTTTGGCTTCAGTGAACGCCTCATTGTACTAATTTACAGCAACGGTTATATCGAAAATAATTTTCGTCACAAATTTTTGTCAAAAATGTCTTTATTTCTGAATATTCTTAATTTCCATTCCCGACGATATCTTTAAAAACTTTACATACTACTGTACGAAAAACTGTTCACTTAATTCATAATTAGCAATAAGTGATTTAAGTAAGTCACTGTTCTCTTTTTATTCTCTGCGTGGAACGCTTGTTTCATCGATCACATGGAAATGACTGCGAAATTTATTTTCTCGCCCATTTTTTCTTTCACACCTTTAAAATCACCAGGTCTGCAACGTACTATCAGCGTGCGTTTCTCTCTATGCTAACTCGCAGTCATAGCAAATTACCGCCTGAAAACAAAACGGTATATTTGCTCCAAACGAGTTGGCCTTTGTTCATTTCTGAATATGCTCCTCTTCCGTTCTCGACGAGAAGAACTGGGCATAGGCCGGGAACTTGCCGCCCATTGAAGCCCTTAATCTACTTCCTCGAGTGCAATTCATTTTCCGCCTACGGATGTAAACAACGCGGTCTGTGGGGTGGGGCTGTGGTTTTTTGCCGCTCGAATTTACGACCGCGCAAACTTTGCCCCGGAGTTTTGCGGAAGCTTCGGTGGCTGGAACGTTTTTGTGTGCCCCGCGGCGAGAGGGAGCGGAGGGTACGGCAGTGCATCGCGGGCGGTATTTTGTTGTCGGTGCTTTCGCTCTTTACTGTCGTACTTAGCACGCCTGTCCGCATGTTTAGAGGCCAGGCGCCTGCGGAAACAATGGCACGCGAAAACGCAGCTGTTAGAATCTTCGCGTTGCAGATTCCAGACACATTTCGTGATGTTAACGCGTTCATGAGTGCCGGAATAATACTCATAAAATAGTTTGTGTTTGTCATCTACTATTGATTTGTTTGCTCCTTCAAAACTTGATTTTCAAATCTGCTGGTGTTTCATGAGGAATATGTTTTGTAAAAACATTGTTTTTTTTAATGGGCGAAACGTCAGTTTCCTCGTGCATTTTTTTTTTCGTTTTACTATACACAATTCTAATTTCTGTTAATCTTTTCATTTCTTTGCGTTTCTCTTTGTTCCTCTTTCTTTATTTCCTTTATTCTTTTTCAGGTATTTTTGTTCCTCGCAGGAGTAGAATGAAATGAATGGGTAATTTACAGTAATATTGGTCACATTTTGTCAATACTAAATGACTGAAGAGAAAGTTTATATTACATATTCGTAATAATGTCGTTGAAAAAATGATTTAAAGAATCTATTAAAGACTCAGCTGTTTTTTTGTTGAGTTTGCTTAATACTGTTGGAACGGAATTTGAAACTTTGATCTTTGCATGTAAATGCCATTTCACACAGTTGGAAAAGGATAGAGAAGCCCATTCACTTAATTTTTTGGAGCAGTAAAAAGTGTACTGAATTTACATCCAAAATACATAAAGGAATAACATCAAAGTCTCGCATCTGCTTCAGATGAAAGTATGTCAAGATCTCGCCACCGGTTGTCACAATGTTTTGTTGCAACATTCCTGCCAGTTTAATCTTTAGCGCAATTTTTTCAAGCGCGCGCGAGTGATCCTTTGAAAGAAAATCCTGTCTACGGTTCTGCTTTGATACAAGGATTAGAGCGAACTGTAATACGATTGACGTATTTTGTCGTCAATGTATTCTCGTCACGTTTTGTTGAGGATGTTCTCGTCACTTTCCTTACGCGGTGGCTTGATACGAACGTAGCAGTTTCGATTGTAAGAAAACTACAATATTCAGATCCTTGTAACAATGATTCACGTAGGAACCCATAGGAACCCACTTAGTGTGCTCATCAAACAAAATCTACCTAGTCTTTAAATTGATTCATCTGATGTTGAGCTATACCTTGAAATACAATACCTTCAATTTAATCCATTCACGTAAAACATTATTATTATTATTATTATTATTATTATTATTATTATTATTATTATATTGAGCAAAACATTCTTAAAACCGAATTGTTCATTTCATATTTATAATCATGTGTTGGAAAATCTCTGAATGGAATGGCACTTGAGAGCATATAACTGATATTTGAATTCACATCCACGGCAAGTGTATTTTATTACAAACCAACCCCATTTTATGGCAAGCCGTAATACTTTTCACGATCAAAAATGTGTTGGTGTTCACAGTCGTATATCATTCACATAGCCCCGGTGTTCTTTTTGTGGGACATAAAAATTCTATGTTGTACGAGAATGTTGCATTTTCCTTTTACGGTTTCCATCTCCTGTTGGAAATTAATCACATTGCCATTTCCGAATTTTTTTAAAATTTTGATATTATCAATCGTATGTTTATAGGGGTCCTTTCTATTTCCGTTTATAAATATTGCATCCTAATAAGTAATCAGGAAGATATAATAATCTCAAGGTAATGTATCTTAATATACATTTTCAATGAAAACCCATTGATAATATGCGTAAAAGGATTTTCATATTGTTTTTAAAACTCGCATAACATTTTCTTTCTTTCATCGGAACTCTCTTAATTTGTCGTTTTACAACGCCAGGGTACTTGGAAAAGGAATTAACTGGTACAGTGCCAAGTGCATCTTGTTTCTAGGATTTACTTTGAGAATTTGTGAGATCGCAATGTTACCAACGTTAACTATAACAGTAAAAGTGAGATGAATGACCGCAATCACAATTTATACGAGATTCCTGAGTTATTACTAACTTAAACGAATCTTGGACCTGACTAGAAGCCCCGTATTCTTAGTTCTGAATCTATTCTATTCCTTATTTATACTTATAAAATATCAATGTTGTTTCTTTAATGTCCAGACATATAATGTATGAAAGTATTATAAGGTCTAAAAGAATGAATTATCTCCTACTTATTCTATCGTGACTTAAACTGGCAGTTTGAACTTAAAATACCTTTTATGCAAAATCGAATCTGTAAATTTGTGTAGGTGGTATTCTGAATAGTAAAACCAAAAACGAAGAGCTGCCTAGAATTGTGAAGAATGAGTTCGGGTCTCTTATAGTACGAGTATGTTCGTATGCCGTGGAAAGCAATTTTCCCGCATTCGAATTGATTTGAACTGAACAAAAAGGATTTACTTTCGAAAATGTAATTATTTCATTGTTTAGTGTCGTATTAAAAGTATGAATAAAATTCCCATTTAGTATCGCAAAGACTAGAGTACTACAGTAGTGGCCTAGTGTTCATGTTTTGTACCTAATAATTTCCGGATGAACATTTGAAAAAATCTTCCCAAAGCTAAAATATTGATTAAATGTAGAATTGTTGAAATGTTCTGAAACTGATCTAACGTGAGGTGGAATCGACTGCGTGTTGGTGTGCCGAGGCGAGGCGAGAAGCCCTGGCCCGAGCGCGAACCCCTACAAGCGCCGCGTCCGTCGCCGTCGCCGACGTGGCGCCGCCCCGCCCGCCGCGCCGCGCGCTGGATTCTGCACGACACCCGCCCGCCTCGTTGGCGAGGGCGGTGCCGTTCAGACGTCACACGACCCGACAGAAGCGCCGATGTCTCGATGTGCGAGGAGACAACTCCTGCTCCTTCTTCTGTTGCTTCTATTCCTTCCATTTCTTCCTCTTTTTCTTCTCCTTGTTGCATTTCTTCTCTTTCTTGCATTACTTCTTCTTCTTGCATTACTTCTTCTTCTTCTTGCATTACTTCTTCTTCTTCTTGCATTACTTCTTCTTCTTGCATTACTTCTTCTTCTTGCATTACTTCTTCTTCTTGCATTACTTCTTCTTCTTGCATTACTTCTTCTTCTTGCATTACTTCTTCTTCTTGCATTACTTCTTCTTCTTGCATTACTACTTCTTCTTCTTGCATTACTACTTCTTCTTCTTGCATTACTACTTCTTCTTCTTGCATTACTACTTCTTCTTCTTGCATTACTACTTCTTCTTCTTGCATTACTACTTCTTCTTCTTGCATTACTACTTCTTCTTCTTGCATTACTACTTCTTCTTCTTGCATTACTACTTCTTCTTCTTGCATTACTACTTCTTCTTCTTGCATTACTACTTCTTCTTCTTGCATTACTACTTCTTCTTCTTGCATTACTACTTCTTCTTCTTGCATTACTACTTCTTCTTCTTGCATTACTACTTCTTCTTCTTGCATTACTACTTCTTCTTCTTGCATTACTACTTCTTCTTCTTGCATTACTACTTCTTCTTCTTGCATTACTACTTCTTCTTCTTCCTCTTCGTTGTCGTGCATTACTACTTCTTCTTCTTCTTCGTCGTGCATTACTACTTCTTCTTCTTCTTCGTCGTGCATTACTACTTCTTCTTCTTCTTCTTCTTCTTCGTGCATTACTTCTTCTTCCTCTTCTTCTTCTTCGTGCATTACTTCTTCTTCTTGCATTACTACTTTTCTTTATTTTTCTTATATATCTTCATCTTGGGCTGGCCCACATATTTTGCAACTGCCCCTTCACATCTGTTGCCTTGTGGATTCTTCCTTCGTATCGTGGGTGACGTGAGATCGCCCCACCTTTATGGTTGGCAGCCGCAAACGGGGGAATGTGCTCTGTTGTTGGATGCACTGATTCGGGTCCCGCGTGGAGTCGATGGAACGAAGCCTCCGAGCTTCATTCTGCTTATAAAGCTTCCATTATGGACTTGCAATTATACCACAGATGCCGGGCTGCCGTTCCTCTATGCTTGTACTAGCTACCCGCGTTTGAATAAGTCTCAATTCGTTTTTCTATTATTTATTGATTTCGTTCGTTTTGATTTGCTCAAATGGTGCGTCAGCAATTCCCGGCAGAAATGTCTCATGAAATATATCCGTTTAATTGTATGATTATTGTAGCTCTTGTATCTGCTTTAACAATGGACAACACGTGTTTATGCTATTAGCTATCAGCAAATTCTTACCTCACACCCTTTGTAGAATTCCTTTGGTTTTCGCATCATCAGGATGAGTTTTCTCCTTTGCGTATTGAAGTAATACAGGTTTTCAAATTAAGGTTGCGCGGGAATTAAAGCTTAGAGATTTGTCACCGGTCATCTAATAAGAGCTTTATTTTATAAAACGTTTTAACATAGACCTTTCAGAGCAATAACGTTCAGATTAATGTGATATTTCAAAATATAGTAAGGGGGGACCTTCTGTTCTTTTTAAATCAATTACTTTTCAAACACTGATGTCGACAAGAATACTCGTCGTCAATCGCATTGTGTTCGGAGCTTGAAGCTCAGCTTAGCGTACAGCTATAACAGCAATATCCACTTTCTGCACAAGCGAATTTCGAGTTAATACTGCGCAGATGCTCAGTGGTGGAATAGAGAGGTCGAGATATTCTGTCGAGTGCTGTACGTTATACGCCGTGCTTGCATTTCCCGTTCTTTTGGGAGTGACTATAGCGCATCTTGCGAATGCAAAAAACCATCGTGTGCTGCGCTCTGTTTTTGTATACTTCAACTACAAGTGAGACACGCGTTACACGGATGGCACGTCACCTAAGCCATTTAGTACCATCATTATTAAATGTTATTTTGTGTAAGAATGCTGCGAGAGACAGTAATATATCAAATTACTTTTAATTGGAAATTAATAAAGTAATTATCTGATTATTTTTTAATAAAATTAAGTTTCTCCAATCGATATTTAATTACATGCATAATCCTGTTGAAACCCCAAATCACTTCCCAGTACATACTCATAAATACCCCCTAGATTTCACTGGAAGTTTTGCATTGTACACAGTGGCGGGTAATGTAAAGTGATGAGCAAGATCACACAAGGCTCTCACTACGTCCAAACACTAAGTGTAGGCAGCCGCTCTCCGCTCGTACAACATCCTCTAGAGTGTGTGTCTAGGCGAGTCGTGCGGTCGGGGCGTGGTCAGGGCTGATCGATTGGCCAGCGATACGCAGTGACCGCACTCTAGGATAACACCCACGTCCCCATTCTCCCACGTCCCCATCCTCCCATGTCCCCATCCTCCCACGTGCCCAACCTCCCACGTGCCCAGCCTCCGAAATGCTTCCACCGGAGCAATGTACCACAGAACCATTATGTCGCATCGTTGCTTGTAATTCCACTTCGTTGTTCTGTGATAATCGGAGAATTGGTTTAACTATTGACGAAGCTAGGGGTATGTCGTGAATTCATTTGATGTGGCGGTTTCGATTGTAATACAGCCACTTTCGGGCATTAATCGAGTCATTTTAAAATTTAGATTTGAAGTAAGATAATCTGTGTCTGTTTGCGATTTGTTGCGTATATAAGTATACTATTTTTAAAAACAATTGTGCATTATTGAAGATGACAGAAAAAGACTGATTCAAATTTTCTAATAGATCGTGAGTCATTGATAATATTTGCTTCGTTGTTTACCTGGTAAAATTTAATTTAGAATTAAGTGCCCGGACATTTCTCAAACATTACAATAATCTTATTTCACAGAATTATAACGATATGAGTACTACTCGCTGACTGTAAATTTTAATTCTCCTCATACTTTAATAAAGATTCCAAACAAGCAGTGAACAATGTTCCTTCATTCTCTATTTATTTCTCTGAAATATAATAACGGGTTACAACTACTCTAGATTTTGATCGAAAATATTCGTTGCTAGTAACGTCTGTCTTTACACGCGCAACTTCATAGAACTGGTTTATTGACTACAATATTTTAAACTCTTGTACATAAATTTAATTAGTCAATCGCATCAAATGCGGGTTTCTCTTTCATGCAGGTGCATGGAAACCATTACATATGCACCCTTGTACTTTTCAAATGCACACTCACGCACTCAGACACACACGCACACACATTCCTTTGCTGACAGACGTTTTTAACTGTAATTTATATTTTCTACGCTCTATAAACCCTTTATTCCGCTAACGTGCTGACCTTTCTTCATTGAGGTGTGTCCTGACGACGGAGGTAAAATTAAGCATATCTGAAATAAATTGAGTTTTATTATCCTTTTAACAAAATTTATGGGCAATTTTGTGTCGACGCTGAGAAAAGCGCACAATTTACTATTCATAAAGATGGGCATTTCGCCAAGCTGCTAGCCACCGGTACTATCCGCCTCCGCTGCCAAGCCAAGTTGATCGCCGAACTTTGAGCATCTCTGTGGACAATCATGAAGTTCAAATGTAAATCTTAACTCTACTTAATTTCTACAATTGCGCTTCAATTACTTATGTGCCTTCCAGCATACCAAATAATGAATTAATAATTGTGTTCCAGTTTACGTCGGTTTACCTTTCAAAATCATTTCTTCTCCTTAATGCTAATCTTATCCCAATGTGGAACTTTCTATTATCCATCGCAATTGTAATGACTACAACCAACAAAATAGCAGCTTGAAAATCGACATTATTGGATATGCAGTAGGCAATCTATTGAATCCACATTAAATTCTAAAAGATGGATTACAATTCGGCAATGATCTTTTGTGCTTTCGGTCTTCCTGATTGCTGTGTTGCATCTTGGATGTGGGGAATAATGCTTGTAAACCATTTTATGTTCTTGTTCCTAACATTTTCTAAATTTCGCGCTGATATATATTATGTAAGATAAAATTAGCGTTCGATTAAGAAACACAAAACATTTTTTCAAAAAATGCCTAAGCCACGCCCTTCAGATTCATGAACCTGCATGTCTATGCCTTTGTAATAATTATTACAATAACAATGTGAAATGAGGTAGGTTCACACATTTTGAAACATCACAATTATTCTTAACACAGTTTAGCATGTTTCTGACTATATAATTGAAATCTTTTATATTTAACAAGATCTTGACATGTAGTGAACTATATTATGATATCCTGCTACCTACCTTAACTTAAAAGCATGAAGCATCACACATCATTATAATCAATGTTGTTTGAAAGACATGTGAGGAGGTCGATTATCAAATATTGTAATTATATCACTAATCGTTGCATTTGAAAACATAGAGTCTTAGATGTTTAAAAAAAAACTATCTTCGCTTCGCTAACTATAAGCTAACACAAGCACACAGTTACTCGCCCTAGACTGTAAAACTTCGATTACCTTTGATAGATCGAGTGTAACTCGCACAACCAAACCTGTGACTAAAGTATATAATGAACAAATGACGGCAAATATGTGTTCATTCTATTAATTTTGATACGAAAATTTGGCAAAATAAAACTATAGAACGGCTGATAATAGCAAGCAATAATACATCTGGGACACAGTACCTTTTATTTAAAGCAGAAATCCTATATTTGATTCGTTCAAGTTTCTTTGTAAATAAAAACCGTTGTTTAATATAAACAAAAAAACAAAAAGCCCATCCTACAGAAACTATTCTCCCGGTGTCGAGATGGTGTGCTAGAGTATAAGGAACATTTGATGAAAAGTTAAATAGGAACAACTGAAGCCTATAGTCAAACGCGGTAAGCGTTATTGATCGTCTTGTGCAGGAGTAGCAATGGAAACACACTCATTGTACGTCCATAGAATACATTGCTCGTAGCCAGTTGTTCCACCCAACTTTGCACGACCGCAAACGTGCCAGTAATATATGAGAATATTTTTGAACAAATACCAGTACAGAACGAATTAAATATAGTATTTGTCTAAAAAGAGTCCCTTTTCATAGTAAAATCAAACGTGAAAAAAACATTTGGGATGCAGGAGAAAAATTCACACTAATATGTTATTTACACTTCCAATGTTCTACTAGAAGCAAAATACTGCTCGTTCAACCATGTCGATCATCCCGCTCTATACTATTTATTTTTGATGACACATTCCCTGAAACCCAATAGAGGAAGCCTAAATCTTGATGTTTAAATGATATCCCAGATTTGTCCCAGTTTGCACTATTTCGGTTGTTCGGAAACTTTCCAACTATCCACGAAAAGTGCGAAAAACGTTGTTTAGTTCGTTGGTCGCTTCAGTTACGATTGACGTGGGCACGGCACGATGTCACTTTTCCCGCTGGATAATGGACCTTTATTATGACATCTGTGTCGTATTGCCTTACTAGACAGAGGTTGTGAATGGTTTTTATTGATAGGTGATTATGAAGATATTGTATTTATCGTGATGAAGCGAAGGTGGAATGTCAGGCAGGGGAACCTGTTTTTCTCTCAAATTTATTTGCTTATTTTAGGTCCCTTTTCAACTACTAAGATCTTATAGTGACTACTGTAACATTGGGAGTACCGGTAACGGTGTACGAACACACAAACATCCAACCCGCGTCCCTTCAGGCGCGAGACAGCTACGGCGCTCACCTGCTTTGTTTACCAAACATTCGACATTGATCGACCCGGGTTTGACCCCCGGTCCGCAGCGGTGGAAGACGAGAGATTTAAGGGGCTGTTTAAGTAAGAGGCACACTTGGCGTGCCTTGGATCAGCAATTATCTGCGGGCTACTAGCGTGGCCCGCTGCGTGTTGATTTAACTGAACCGGAGGGAGTGGGAGCTCGGGCGCAATCGGCTCTAGTCTATTTAATGACGAGTGAAATGTGTGCCCGGGGCTCGGCAGAGAACCGCCGCGAGCATTCTGACCCCAGTTCTTGCGTTTGAGCAGTCCTGCTCTTCACCGGTCGATCTCGGATGATGGGCTTCGCGATAAATTCGTTATTTTGTGCTTCCGGGGTCGTCAACTGCTACAGTCATTTTTTTGGGTTATTGCTGTTCGTGTTTGTTCCTGGGAGGTGAAAGGTGTTCCTTCCTCGCATCAATGTGAGATCCGGTGCCGACCGCCACGTCTTTGTCTACTCGTGCTTTCCCCTTTCTGGTCTCTCCGCGAGCGGGGCAGTGCTCCGTACATGAGTAGTCGTCCAGTGTGCGTGTGTGTTTACGAGTAAGGGGGCTGGAGGGGGACAAGGATGTGAAAACAAAGATCGCGCGCGGTCCGTGGCCTGTTTGTTAAGGTCCTGCTCCGATAGTTTCGTTGTATTGTTTGGAGAAACCATTACAATATCAGAGCAGTCGGCCGCTTAAATTCTCCTCTAACAGTTAACGTTTCATAACTGTTACACGAAATAAGTTATTTCACTTATCTGTTATCGGTTGAAATGCATAGCATTGCAATCTATTTGGCCAAATCCGAACTACTCCAAGCTTTCGCGACAACCAATTAGTACGAGAAGTTTCACTGCAGCTAATCAATCGTGATTTGCAAGTGTTCAAATTGTAGATTCGTTAATAAATAATATCATTATTAAGCACCATGCGCCAAGATATTTTTATATTTTATTGTGTACATTTCAATAAGAAGTTTGTCCTTTAAATTAAATCCGTCAAATATGTTTGTTAACTTCTGTCTCATTTGCTGCTTAGTCGAGATTCACTAATATTTCTCGAAGTCCGATAAAATATAATGAGCTACGGCCAAATAATTCGCATTATAATATTTGATATTCAACAGTCATTACCACTTTAGCTATAGGTAAGCAAAAACAGTTTCTCCTTCTCATTTTTTGCACTCGTCACTTCACTATTCACAAGGTGCGTGTTCAAAAGAATATGAGCAATCCAAACCCGAATTACGAATCACTGTTATTTTAGTAATATTCTATACATATTTGCATATTCTATACACATCATCATATCTGTTACTATTATTCCTTGACCGTTCATCCAGACTCGTTCATATCAGCTGTTTCTCTGTCCAAACATGTTTGGGGAAGAAGTGCAACCAAGCGCCGTAAGGTAGCAGCACAAGCTTTACGGTGTTTTACTGCTATTAGTTTTGTGTGGTTTAACTCTTAGCAGTCGCCACAATTGATTTAACGCGTAGCAGTCGGACATGTTAGGTTGCTGATCATGGTCTTGTTATTTTCAACTGTTATTAATAACCGCTATTACGAGTCGACTGTTCCGTTTATCAGTCACATGCGTCTTTAACCCTTGTTAACATGCAACCCTATTCGTTTAAGTGCACTTGCACCACCTACCTGTAGGTTAAGAAATTTACAATCCTTAGCAACGGGTTTTAACATCCTCAGTAACCTAAATAAACAACCACCCATTCATCGCAAGTCAACATTATTACGAAAAAATCACATGGTAATTTACAAGACAAATAGTAATCTAAGAAACGCATTATTTTTGGGATGTTCATTATTAATTATAATGTTATTAATTGTGCAGGATGAAAAATAAATATTTGGTAAATTCTTGAGGTACAGACGAATTTTCAGCGTCCATCTTCCTCGAGCAACGGTATAAAAGCGTATTGTTGAAATAGATATATCGCAAGCAATACCCAACAATATCGATTATGGTGCCGCAACAACAGAATTCATGTTTTTCATATCGCAGTAATGTCGTAAATTTTCCTAAAAAAATTGAGATTTCAAGGTGACCGATAAAACGTTGAACATACCACAAAATGTTACAGTGTTATTACTGCCTCGTTCAAATTAAAAATCTCGGCTCCGCTACGTATCGCCTCGATTTTTAACTTTTGGCATCGGCAGTAATAACATTTCTAGGTATGTTAATACTCATAACTCATCTTGGTATGTTGATAGCTATAACAGTTATTGAAGAAAAACTGTCAAGCCCATCTCCACTCCAGCCAGCCGCAGAATTCGACCTGGCTAGTGTCGAAAATCCTTCACCGCCTGGACTCGAACCTTCAGACTTTCCGCTCATAGTTGAGTTGAGTTAATGCCTTATTTTACGTGGCGAGACTCGGTCTATCAGGCCCGCTCTTCCGTCTGACCACGCCAATTTCGATACGCTTTCACCAACTAGCAGAGAAAGGAGGTATTTCTTGGGCGAGAAACAGGCGATATCGAATTTAGCTCAGAGGCTACGTCATTTAGGCTTGAGGATCTTTTACATGCAAGTAAATCTACTTCTAACATGGGACAGCCGGCTTTACTTCCCCTCCGAAGGAAGGCGTACGAAGGATTTTTTCGCCCTTAAACATCCACGGCTTCGATCGGGTTTGAACCCGCCAATTTGGGTACAACAGTCCGGTACGCTAACCTTCCACCATCATAGACCCTGTAGTGGCAAGAGTCGTTGCCCTGAGCCATCTAAGTCAGTGGGGCCCGGCGCGAACCGGACCAGGGCCTTTAATTACGGGGCGACAGCGGCCACCGCTCGTGTGTGTGTGTGTGTGTGGGGGGGGTGAACCTTGAACCTGCGCGACCACAGCCGCGCGGCGGGCGGCTTGAAAGAGACCTCCGGCCTCGGCTGCGCTAATGAACCGACTCTACTTCCCTGCCGGCGATGCGTCATTGGTCGTGACCTTCCTTCTGCCCGCGTTGCTCCAAAAGTTCCGGCGAAGGGCAGGGAACAACACTTCTTGAGAGTTTTCGAGCAGTGACGGTTCGTGATAAAGGTCACTTCGCGGAAAAGGAGAGTAAAAATGCAAACCGACATTTATCTCATATGGGAGATGACCATACCAATTACAGTACTCTTCTGGCAATATTTTTATGAAATGTATAAACTTGTGTTGAATATATTTACGGCGGTTGCGGGATTTCCAAAGGGTAACATTTTTCCCTTCAAACTTTCATTAGAATATCACATGAGAGAAATGGGCCAATAACGTACATTTTCTACCTTTGTAGCTGAATTATGATTTTGTACCCAACACCACACTCTTAGCAATGAGATCAGTGAGTGAAATCTAATTGAGAAATAGTTTGCGAAATTGTTTATCTTGTTAGCTCTTCGCTAAGAGTCATTGAAATTATTACGTGCGAGCAAAATGGCGAATCGGACCGACGTGACGTGACGTGACGTGACGTGACGTTTCTCAGTGTCCTGTGAGAAGTGTGATGCTTTCCACCCGCGCCTCCTCCCCCTCCCCCTCCCCCCACCCCCGACCCGCGGTTGTTTCAGCGATATCCCCGTAGTGGAAACTGTAAGGCGTAAGCAAACCACCACGTGACAAAAATACTTGTTTCTATAAGAGCCAATCAAAATACAGTAAAATCTGTAAATCTAAGCCGGAATCGATCGGGTCAAAAAAAGTTCTGGTTGAGGGTGATTCCGTTATATGCAGGGTTGTCCGTTTAACGACACTTGCGATATTACTGTTCTGAAACTATTAAATTAATGTAAGTAAAGAAGTAATCAATGTAAAGTAAAAATTACGTGATTTTATTATGATTACTAAAATAGATTTACATATAACGTATTTGTGGAAGAAATCACCAATAAATTATTATTAAATATTCTTCGAGTTTCTGAGTTTCTCTTGCTTCTATAAATTAGACCTTTTCATCTAATGTTAGAGAATGTTCGAGTTTTATGGTTGTAGGATTAGCATGGTTGAACTGGTTGTGAAACTCGTACAAATGCACACCACCTCACTGTTTAATGGCTGAAATCAGACTGCTTACCGACTCTTTCAACGCACAATGCTTCACAGTGCAGAGTACTATAATTTTATGATATTCTCCTATGGCCGTTGAGAAATTCGTCTTCGTCTGAGGGGTTGCGATTTTGAACGTGGAGCAGGAAGAGGCGCGAATAGAAGCCAGGCCCGTACACCTTCCTACGCTCAGTGAGCAGGGGGATGGGAATTCTCTTACGGCCTACGCCTTGAGAGACAATTGACCCCAAGGACGAATTCTACACTGACAGCTGAAGCCCTTCTCCTCCACTGTGCGGTTGCCACGACTAAATCGCGTGGGATAGAGAATTTAAAACAGATTTGCAGATGCATTCAATACATTAAGAATATCTGGCGTCTCTGCCAATCGCATTAAATTCGCAGGATCTCGATTTTATAAAGATTTTTCCCCATAGGAGATGAAAAATCATTCCGTTTCCGCGTTGGACACATTCCGCTTTATGCGGTGTAAAATACCATGTAAAGTCACGGGCCGGAGGAATTTTCCGGGAAAGGCAGTATTCCCGCTTGTACAGGTTCCGGTTCAGACAAATTTTCCTGAAGTACAAATTGAGCAAAGGCATTTCTGCCGTCGAAACTACTTGCAGGAGCAAAGTCTAAAGGAATACCTTCTGTCTCACCATCGAACGTATTTGTGCTGGAAGACACTTTTATTACCAATCAATTCAGACTAACCGTACTTCAGAATGCATTTTTGAGGGGTGGATCGTCAATTAAAAGAAATTTTTTAGACAGCCTTTAATAAAAGTGGTACTTTTAGGGCAGGCAAGGGGCCACCGCAAGTATAAGGTGGCTCAGGGTAACGTGTATTAATCGTAAGGGGTTAATGGCCAAACTCGAAATAATAAATAAATTCTGGACAGGAATGGAGCTAAACCATAAGGGACGCCTGATGCACTTTTTGAATCAACGAACCTAATATCAAATAAAAACAAATTCTCTGTAACATCGTAAATAATGCATTCAGTTTCGTCAAGAATTGACCGAACTTGCGTACTTACAATACGTGAAATTCATAAAATCAAGATGCATCTAGTTTCAGACGAAGACAGAAAATTTGTGTCCCGTCGGTCGCCACGCCCTCCAGCCAGACCTCTGGGCTGTAAGCCATAAGATCGTTTAATGCGAATCCGAGGCCTTGTGGAGGAAGCCTAGCGATGCGCTGACCCAGCGTAAACGCAGTAGAGCAGCTAATGAGTGTGACATGGTGGAGCCAGGGAGCGCATGAGGGGCCCGACTGGCGCTCTCTCATGTCAAAATGATTTTATATTCATCGATATTACTGCATTATCTTGAATATTGAATGTCATAAACTGGAAAATGTATATGTCTAACATATAAGATTATTTGTGCAACGCTCGACTTAACCAAGAGCCGTCACTGAACTAGTCGTCTTGAGGGTTACGTCGGTTTGGTATGAAATAAGAGAGGTTCGTAAAAGAAACTTGGTATTCTTATTGCTTTAGTGAGATTAGGAGCATGTTTGCCAGAAACTATCAGACACAAGTTTTGCTAACTTTTTTATGATATATTCTCTTCAATCGTATTTGTAATAAGAAAACTTTCACAGAGAATATTATGAAGTTCCACTAGATGTTAATAAATTAATGAAACAAGTTTGTGTACATCGATTTTTAACGGCTCAGTTTGTCCGAATGATTGAAGTCCATTTGGTACTGATCTGCCGACTTTGAAATTGAACCATGATTGCCAGGACGATTCTAACACATGGCGAATAGTCCTTTGCTGTATTGTGTTTGAAATGTTCTGTCGTAATCCGTCATGTTCGCCTGAACGCCAATTAAGTTAATCACGGATCCCGTCTCATCGCTCTCACAAGCTCTGAGCACCCGACTTAACTTCCAACTAAAAGTGTGTGGGAGGGAAAGGGAAGAGGAAGGAACGAAGATGAAGTGAAGATGATGCGGTCTGTGGCCCGTTTTTACAGATATTTCTCCGGCATTCGCTTGGAATTGGTTTGAGGAAACCACAGAAAATGTGGGAACAGCCGGCCGCTAGAACTCTCCTTAAGACAGTAATTGAATTCTATCCAGCTCAGTAGCTACAGTGGTCTTATTTTGTGAGCGAGGTCCTCCTTGAGTCCGGGTGTGGATTGTGATCTGCAAACGCAGTCGCGTGCACCCAGCGACCTTCGAGTTGCCCTCGGCCAAGTGGCCCTTTCCGGCGCGGCGGGCTTGCCTCCGCCATTGCCACCGCCGCCGCCGCCACCACCAACA
Organism: Gryllus longicercus; assembly: GCA_038098605.1. NCBI lineage: Eukaryota > Metazoa > Arthropoda > Insecta > Orthoptera > Gryllidae > Gryllus > Gryllus longicercus. The sequence continues at coordinate 74,412 of JAZDUA010001253.1, forward strand.
CAACTACCATCAGCGCCTCCACCACCACCACCACCACCACCACTACCACCACCACCACTACCACCACCACCACTACCACCACCACCACTACCACCACCACCACCACTACCACCACCACCACCACTACCACCACCACCACTACCAACACCACCACCACCACCACAACCACCACCACAACCACAACCACCACCACTACCACCTCCACCACAACCACCACCACCACTACCACCACCACCACAACCACCACCACAACCACCACTACCACCTCCACCACAACCACCACCACCACTACTACCACCACCACAACCACCACCACAACCACCACTACCACCACCACCACTACCACCACCACTACCACCACCACCACTACCACCACCACCACTACCACCACCACCACTACCACCACCACCACTACCACCACCACCACCACCACTACCACCACCACCACTACCACCACCACCACTACCACCACCACCACTACCACCACCACCACTACCACCACCACCACTACCACCACCACCACTACCACCACCACCACCACCACCACTACCACCACCACCACTACCACTACCACCACCACCACCACCACTACCACCACCACCACCACCACTACCACTACCACCACCACCACCACCACCACCACCACCACTACCACCACCACCACCACCACCACCACCACCACCACCACCACCACCACCACCACCACCATCAGCGCCTCCACCACCACCACCACCACCACCACCACCACCACGGCGATGCCCGAGCGCTGCAGCGGCGGGCGCGGCGCATCACGCAAGGGCGCGCGCGTGCTGGCGCTGCCAATCCGCCTCCCCCCGCCCGCGCTGCGTCGCGGGGCCGCGGGTCGATGCAACGCGCGTGCACGCCGGCCCTCGAGCGGCGCTCGCCGCGGGGGTGTTGCTCACCCTGAAGCGCCGTCTTCTTTGCTTACGATACGAAGTCACTTGTGAACCTCGGCGAATGCGTGAGCTGGTACGTTGCGATAGACCTAACCGGGAGAGGTGGCTCAGGGCGTCAACAGTCTGCAGTTATCGGGGAGGTCCTAGGCTATGGGCCCGATTGTGCGGCGGCCCGATTCTCGACACCCGCTTTTCAGCTAGTTCGGATTCAGCCGCTCTCTGGACAGGAATTCTAGTGATAGAGTGCTCTCACCGGTAGTTTTCCTTGCTTTCTCCGATCAGCAGCAGGCGAATACCGGAGCAGTATCCTATCAAATGGACCACGCTCCCGTACACTACACTATCACACTTGTCTGGAGCTTAGAGTTTGTCGCAGCTGGGTAGTGCTGCGTTGGTGGGAGATACCTGGTTGGGGATACCCGTTAACCGACTGTAGGTCGGCGCCGGATCTCGCCATCCAGCAGGGAAGATCACCGGCACCACCTGCGATAAAATATGCACTACCTTACGAGACTAATGACCTTAGCAGACGTCGTTCACATAATCGCTAATCAATAAAAATGAGAGTTTTAGCGGAGAACTGGTATACTCATGTGGCTTCGTCATTTATGACAATAAGCAGGTGATCAAGATAGGTAGTGAAAATATTTCATAGACTGTAGCTGCGAAGTGTGTCTAACGTAATATTCCCGTGTTTGAGAGCAGATCTAGTTGAATAAATGCGAATCAAGATGTGGCATTATGGGAATTTAGCATAGCACTTATCGGGGAAAGATGATTAAAATGTGTGGAGAACAGTCATAATTTGTACTAAACCGTTTGAGATGATTTTTGTTATTCTTGTAAAATTTTCGCGAGTGTAACAGACAGGTGTGATAGCAAATGCCAATATCCATAATTGCCTGGAAGTTTAGTCCTGTCGTAGCAACCATGGCTCGGGAATCAAGTTTCATGCATGGTTCTCGGTGCTAACTATTTGATCCGCCATTTTCATCACAAATTTCGTCAAGGATATTCGGAGGCTTCCTCATAATATTTTCATCATTTCGTTCTCTTTAAGTAGTTTTTGTAGAAACGTGTCGAATTAAGACCGTTCACAAGCTGGAGCAATATTTATAAGTCTAGAAGTGCAAGACAATGTTTATTGCTCCCAACCTTTGCAAATGATAAGTATATTACCTTGACCTGCATACTTGCATAACCAGGTAATTTTCCTCGCAAATGTTAATATTCCTACGTAGTAAGTTCCTTTGTTTGCAGGCAGTTCACTTACGCGTCTTGTTTCCTCTGTACGTCTCCTGTAGGCAGCTAAAAGGAGAAACGTGTTTCAGATCTGTCCGGGAACGTACAGTTTTCCTTTGTCGACGTTTGTACTATTCTCTTCTGTCCTCCTCTGTCGAAGTGGTTACATCATGCACCTAGGCCTGGTGCCTGTTCGATTTTGAAGCAACTTTTCCTCGCAAATTTGGAACAACGCGCCCAGGGAAAGTGTTTTCTCGGTAACAACTTTTCACCTTGGCTGTGTGTTCAGAATGGAAACCAAATTCAATAAATATTTTCATTCTTTAGGATCTACCGGCAGTTAGCATACGTTATTACAAGGGATCGAAATTTATTGTAATAAAAAAGCAAATTATGTATGTGTATGTTTTTTATTTTTTCTCAAACCATGTGAGAAAAATAAGAAATGTGTAATATTTAAAAAAACATGTTCTACTCAAGCATTTTCCGAACACAGAGTCGTCGATCAATTCTTACCGTGGATTTGAAGCGGCTGAGATATAGCTCTAGCTCTACAGACGTTATTGTACACTAGTTTTCGCCTCACAGAAAAGCTTTATTCGAAATATAAAATACGCTCGTTGAATAATTTTTTTTTTATTTACGAGAAGTTGCTGCTCCAGTGAATAGTAGTAGTACCGTGTAGGGTGAGACGGAGCCTGGAAGGACAGTTAAAGGGAACACAATCTCCCAAAAAATCCAATAGTGCGATAAGAAAATAACAGTAAAAAATTGTATTTGTTAGATTTCGATCGTGTTACTCTTAGGCTCCATGAAACTTGAGCAAGCATGTAGGTGGTTGAAATTATTTCTGCTTCATATTTGCACACCTTTGATTCCGAGAATTCGGTTTCCAAGTAAAAAAAGTGTATAAAATAAAAATGGTTGTATTTGATTCAGAATGCTTTGTAAGCTCGAAAATATATTATTGAATGTAGATATCTTGTTACTGTAAAAAATGTGTGTTTATATGAGAAGTCATTCCCTGATTATTTCCGTCAGGTTCAATGATATCATTATTAAACTTTAATTGTTGCTAAAAATGTGGCCCATAATTCGCCAGCGTGTTTACTTTGCTAATATGTGAATAACTTTCGTATTTTACCTTGCTTGTGAAATACAAATAATTTGTCGTTATTAACCGAAGTATGTATTACAGAACTCTCGTGATTGACAGATTTCTTCTCACAGACGTTGCTAGGATGATAAAATACGAAAAGGAGTATAATTTTTATCCTCTTACGTACTGAGTTGAAGCACACGAATTATGGAAAATTGAAAATCTATTTACATTATGTACAAATATGCGTTTTCATTAAACATTATAATGTGCGTGGATTCAATGAACTACATGTTTAATTCGATAAAGGGGTATCTCAATACCCTTTGTCTTTTGCAGTGAACGTCGCAATGATTGTAGCAGGCGGATTAGCAAACAGCGTATGTTCTGATGCACTGTGCGTTCCTTTTGTGCGAGTCTGCCGGCTGGTCCCCTTGGGTTGTTGACACTGTCAGCGACGCAAAGTCCCCTTTCACGCAAAGTTCCATGCGAATGATCACAGGCGGTGGATCGGCAACTGCCGTTGTGAAACTTCAGCTTAGGGGGACGGATTGGATCGCTTACGGCGAAACTATGCAACTGCAAGCTTCGGAGGAGGGATTCGGAGTGCGTGCATTGGGAGGTGTAGTCTTCACAATTGCTCCGTGCTGGTGATTACAGCCAGGGGCGACTCTACTTACGGGCAAATTAGGGTAACGCATAGAGCGTGGAATTGGCGCACTGGCTGCGATGTCTCAGCTGTGACATGATGAATCTTCGAAATTCTCTGTGATTTAATGAATCTTCGAAATTAATAAGTTTAAACTAGGATTAGATACCCTATTATAGGTTATGTAAATAATTAAATCAGGGTAGTAGTAGTTATGGTCTTGAAACCCAAAGAATTTGGCGGTGTTTTAGTCCTTTCAGAGGAATCTGTTCTGTAATTGATAATACACGATTTATGTAACTTGATTTTGTTATCAATTTATATACCGCCGTCAGTAAGATTATCTTGTTGAGAGTATAAAATGTCATTATATTTAATATGTATGTTATGTCAGGTCAAGGTGTAGCTAATAATCAAGTAGAAATGGATTACAATAAAAGTATTTATATGGATGATATGTTGAATAATTTATTTGAAGGTGGATTTGATTGTAAATTAATATAAATTAATGTTGAACTCAGGTCCCAGGGTTCCTGTTTCGACGGTAGCGGATTTTCGACACTAGCCAACTACATAGCTGAGTCGCATTCCCCCACTAGAGGAGAATTTTCGCGGCCGGCTGCTCTGACCTTTTTGTGCGACTCTGTGCCTGTATTTGCTTATATAGATTACATTGCGAGGGAATTAGGAGCTTTTCTGTGCATACATGCACTTTATCCTCTCCGAACATTGTTCAACAATAACTGTCCACCAAGACCTCTGCCCACGTTGTGTGTCACGCGTTACCTTCTTCATGCCTATACCCCCAATCAACGTTACTGGCCTATACATCTGGCGTCTATTAACATCGCCCGTAATCATTTGAATAATGATATTTCCACTCTGACAACGCCGTCCTAGCTTCATCAGACCTGATTGTGTAAACAACGTTATAGTCGCTAGATATTTCTTTCTTATCTTCTAATTTTAATTATTATTTTCTTTTTACCATCTAAGACACATTAGACAGAAGCACTGGTACGTGTAGTTTCTCACAATTCGTTAAAGAAGATAAACTATTTGAAAATCGTTAGAACATGAAATAACGTTTGAAGAATGTTCCAATGATTATTATTATTTGGACAATAATCTTAAGTTTAGTGAGATTTAATATATTTCTCGACACCCTCTACCTTATCTATGGTAGAATTATCTGCAACACTTATACGCAACTTGCCCTTCCCTTCAACATTAACTCCAGATCGCAACGTGACAATACAGCATTTTGCATAATAGTAACACCAACGCGGCCTAGGCTTTATCAAGCACTCTACTCCTGAACGACTACTCACGAACCACCCCGCCCACAGGGAGCACCGCTGCTTCTCTCCATTCGCGGCATAAGCCTCCGATTAAAAGCAGCTCCGCTGTATTCCTGCGGCGAGCGCTGAACGGAGAATGGTCATCCGCCGCTGTCAGCCATCAGACCCCGACGTCACCAGCAGACGCGCCGGACAATGCTCGCCCGACTCGGCGACCTCCGGGGGCGGGGGCGGGGCCGGGGGCGGGGCGCCGCTTGCGTCAGCGCCCCGCACGCCCACGCACACCTGTCCACGCCTCCTGCGTCACTCCGCCGACGAACGATGCGCGTGAAGAGAGATTTTTACGCTTTATTGTGATGCGAAGCGGAGCAAATGTCGGGAGGCAGGCTGCCTGAAAGGTGTGCGACGTGTTGGGTGGGAGGCCGCCTGAATGGTGAGACGTGTTGGGAGGGAGGCCGTCCGAATGGCGGGACGTGTTGGGAGGGAGGGCACCTGAATGGCGGGACGTGTTGGGAGGAAGGGCGCCTGAATGGCGGGACGTGTTGGGAGGGAGGGCTCCTGAATGGTGAGACGTGTTGGGAGGGAGGCCGTCTGAATGGTGAGACGCGTTGGGAGGGAGGCCGTCTGAATGGCGGGACGCGTTGGGAGGGAGACCGTCTGAATGACGGGACGTGTCGGGAGGGAGGCCGCCTGAATGGCGGGACGTGTTGGAAGGGAGGCCGCCTGTATACATTGTCATTGATTTCAATTTCTAAGAACAGTATGTACTTTTCAATATAATATTACATTACAAAAATGTTGTACTTCATGAATATCCGTACATCATGATGGTCACTATTATTCTCCATTACGTACTTATTAATTGCAGTGAGGGAAAGCTTCATGCCCATTACAAAGTACAGAATTCGTTCTGTTACGATCAGGGGCCCTATTCCCCAGACTGCTTTTGGTTTAGGAGGTGTCGTTCGATTTACGACTTATTCATTTCAAAATATTTGATGTTGGTATTTGGAAAACTTTGTGGACGGTAGCTGCACCTGGAAGCGGCCCTCGCAAGCTTCCGGTTCAACAGCTGTCGTCTGTGTTGTTGGGGAGAGAGGAAAATCTCTGAAAACGTTGAGAAACCCGTGTACAACTTTACGTTTTATGTCTCGTTAGTGCTACTGTTGTTTTGTTTGTTCCCCCAAATAATGGGTGTTTTTGTCTTGCATCTCACGTCACTGTTCTTTTTTCCTCAACTCTGACCCACGCACATGGAAACTAAATTTTGTTACGATTGCTTACTAGACAGGTGTTTGATAACGAATCATTTTTGCAAGTAGGAAAGAAATTACGATCTTTGTTATGCTAATACAAGAACTTGGATATTTCAAAATTGTATTTTTAATAATTCTTTTGTTTCGATTTCTTTCTTCAAATTAGAATTAATCTTAACAATACATTCTTTAAAAAAAATATTACTTGTTTTTTTGCCATAAAGATATTTTGAAGCTGCGTGATGTGCCTGTCATTCCTCTAGAGGATGCCAGTGGGGGTGCCTGTTCCCGCTGTTTCACCTCAACCTTCAACTCGTAAGGCGCGAAAAGAACCACCGTACAACTCCCCCGTTGAGACATCGCAGTCACAACACCCAAGGTGAATCGATCGCACGACGTCATACGGTGGAGAAACGAGGCAGGAAAGCCTCGATTTTTATACTCCAATCGGGTTACACGCGCTATTCCGAGATGCCACTTGCAAAGAAGTGGGCTGGCATGCGGTTTCGTCTCTTTCTTCGTTGATATGAATGTCATTGGGATATTAGTTCTTTTGATACATTTTTGTTAAAATGTTTGTTGTCAGATGTGCGTTGTCTAACGCGTTCCAAATGTTTGTAGTTGGTTGATATTCTGGTTGCTGGAAGTATAAGATTTCATCGGGATGGATGGACTTGATGTTAAAGGGGAAAAAAACTGTGTATTTTTTTTCTTAATTTAAAACCACATTTTTATATTAACTATCACTAACACCATTATTAGTAAACTATTTTGCTAGTCAGCATATGGGCCATATGCCATTTTCTCAGGGTGAATCATGGACATCGCGTAAAATTGCTTGACTGTGCATCCAAAAGTATACTAAAAATAATCACCAATGCAATTGTTGTCCTGCGGCTACATAGAATCGAACTGGGGAAATCATCAGTTCAAATTTCACGCCCAGAAATAATTAAGAAACTTATCTCTGATATTTTAATGAACGAACATTTTAGCTACGAAAGTTAGTATGCATTATGACTTTAAGGAAAGAAACTATAAGGGACTCGCATTTATCGTATCTCTTAAGTCCCTAGTTACACACATCTTTAACAAGTCATTAGTTTACACTGAAGATACGTGAATTTTGTTAATTTACATAAGGTTTCGTGTTCAGTGTTGATTGTTCCGTCGCTGTGTACCGTGGTTATAACTTACAGCAAAAATTAATTTTAGAAGATTTAATAGATTAAATGAATAGTACACATAAGACTTGATTCTGTTATGGAACTGGAGAGATGTTTGCCTCCCTCGACAGTTTCACCGAAAACGCAAAGAAACGTCGCTCTGCACAGCTCCGTCAGACGATGGGTATGTGCTGTGACGCGGCAGCCGGTTCGATTTTCGCGCCCGGAAGTAACATTTAAACAAAATGTTCTTGAAGACAAAATGATTTTCTGGTAAACTGGATCTGCCATTCTTCATCTATGCCAACACATAATCTGTTGGTTTTTTTTTCTTTTCTTTTCTAACGGTAACTTCTAAAAACTTCTAAACCCCGCTATTGGAAACAAACCTTGAAATCGTGTACACAGCTTCACTTTAAAAAAAAACAATTTGAAGTGTCAAGCAATTAAGAAAGGTGGGAAATGAGTGGGAAGTGCCTTGAAATGTGGGTCAATGCAATGGAGTGCTGTGTATGCCTCCACGGTAGTGCGACAGCATAGTTCTGCTCTGTGTACTATTAGATGTTGCTACTACTATTATTATTATTATTATTATTATTATTATTATTATTATTATTATATGTCCTGATATTCTCAGTTTATTTTCAAAATCACTACCGCCCAGTAGAGGTTGCATTTAAGTATATCTTGTCCAAATCCACAGTTCATGAATTCATAATGCGAGACATCGCATCCAGGCTTCTCTCCTGAACGTGTGAGTCCCAATCTGACCTGTGTGTGTGTGTGTTTGTTGGCAGGTCACCGCGCGCACACTGTGTACGTGGGCGTGCACCTGCCGGGCGTGAAGCGTCACTCGCGCCGCCACCACCACAAGCACCACCGCTCCAACGGCAAGGACGCGTCCTCCGGCGGCCATGACGACGACCGCCCCAGTGAGTACACCCACCCACCCAAATCTCACGGGGTCCTACTCTTTGTAAGAACTTGGTGGCCTCTTTGTGGAAAGCATGGAAAATGGAATAATCGGGGAATTTCATTGCTCTGCAAAGGTCAGAGAACATTTTCAGGTAGTTTTAAATCGACGACAGTCCCAGTAAGTATAGTAGTTCCCTTCACTAATAGTTCTCTGAAGAACTCACGGGTTTCTACTCTTTGTAAGAACTTGGTGGCCTCTTTGTGGAAAGCATGGAAAATGGAATAATCGGGGAATTTCATTGCTCTGCAAAGGTCAGAGAACATTTTCAGGTAGTTTTAAATCGACGACAGTCCCAGTAGGTACACTAGTTCCCTCCACTCATAGTTCTCTGAGAAAAATCTCACGTGTTCCTACTCTTTGTAAGAACTTGGTGGCCTTTTTCTGGAAAGCATGGAAAATGGAACAATCAGGGAATTTCATTGCTCTGCAAAGGTCAGGGAACATTTTCAGGTAGTTTTAAATCGACGACAGTCCCAGTAGGTACACTAGTTCCCTCCACTCATAGTTCTCTGAGAAAAATTTCACGGGTTCCTACTCTTTGTAAGAACTTGGTGGCCTCTTTGTGGAAAGCATGGAAAATGGAATAATCGGGGAATTTCATTGCTCTGCAAAGGTCAGGGAACATTTTCAGATAGTTTTAAATCGACGACAGTCCCAGTAAGTACACTAGTTCCCTCCACTCATAGTTCTCTGAGAAAAATCTCACGGGTTCCTACTCTTTGTAAGAACTTGGTGGCCTCTTTGTGGAAAGCATGGAAAATGGAATAATCGGGGAATTTCATTGCTCTGCAAAGGTCAGGGAACATTTTCAGGTAGTTTTAAATCGACGACAGTCCCAGTAGGTACACTAGTTCCCTCCACTCATAGTTCTCTGAGAAAAATCTCACGGGTTCCTACTCTTTGTAAGAACTTGGTGGCCTCTTTGTGGAAAGCATGGAAAATGGAATAATCGGGGAATTTCATTGCTCTGCAAAGGTCAGGGAACATTTTCAGATAGTTTTAAATCGACGACAGTCCCAGTAAGTACACTAATTCCCTCCACTCATAGTTCTCTGAGAAAAATCTCACGGGTTCCTACTCTTTGTAAGAACTTGGTGGCCTCTTTGTGGAAAGCATGGAAAATGGAATAATCGGGGAATTTCATTGCTCTGGAAAGGTCAGAGAACATTTTCAGGTAGTTTTAAATCGACGACAGTCCCAGTAAGTACACTAATTCCCTCCACTCATAGTTCTCTGAGAAAAATCTCACGGGTTCCTACTCTTTGTAAGAACTTGGTGGCCTCTTTGTGGAAAGCATGGAAAATGGAATAATCGGGGAATTTCATTGCTCTGCAAAGGTCAGGGAACATTTTCAGATAGTTTTAAATCGACGACAGTCCCAGTAAGTACACTAATTCCCTCCACTCATAGTTCTCTGAGAAAAATCTCACGGGTTCCTACTCTTTGTAAGAACTTGGTGGCCTGTTTCTGGAAAGCATGGAAAATGGAACAATCAGGGAATTTCATTGCTCTGCAAAGGTCAGGGAACATTTTCATATAGTTTTAAATCGACGACAGTCCCAGTAAGTATAGTACTTCCCTTCACTAATAGTTCTCTGAGGAAGAACTCACGGGTTTCTACTCTTTGTAAGAACTTGGTGGCCACTCTCTGGAAAGCATGGAAAATTGAATAATCTGGGAATTTCATTGCTCGGCAAAGGTCGGGGAACATTTTCAGATAGTTTTAAATCACCGACAGTCCCAGTAAGTACACTAGTTCCCCCCGCAAAGAATTCTCTGAGAAAAGCGCATGGTTTTCCCTGTTTTCCAGAAAGTGTCTACCATGTTTGTAAGAACACGGTAGCCACTTTCTGGAAAAGAGGGAAAATTGGGGAATTCAAAGCTGTGGGAAAGTCTGGGAAAGTCAGGAAAAATCAGGAAATTTGTGGAAGAATCGTTAAACTCAGGGAAAATTTTGTTCAAAATTTGGTTTTAAAACTAGATATTATTCCTAAAAAAATAGTAATGCATTATTTTTGGTTGAATTTCTATTTATTGATAATTTTTTACTTTGTTCTTTATCACGGTATAATCAGGGAGCAGACAAATTAGTTTGAAGCTTATTATAATATTTTCTTTAAGTAGTGTGAAATACTCTACAAATATTACCAGTGAACAATCTTTAAAATGATCTGGCAAACCGGGAAGAGTCAGGAAAATTTGTTACAGGAAATAAAAGCCAGTCGTAAATTTGTGAAGAAACTGTCCACACAAAAAAATTGGTTGTTGGCACCAAACTAAAGACGAAAAAGAGTGGAAGTTTGCCGATAGATGTGAAGGAAACAGCAGGTTAACGTGCGACCCACAACACAGGTTGTCGTCCGCAACTCTGAACCGGTGCGTTCTAAGCCATTAAAAGCTTATTTTTGTTTCGAGGAACGCGATTTACGTTTCTTAGACCGTAATCTACGAGATGATGCGTTTTTGGTCTCATACTAACGTTGTTCGAGGTTACTCCTACCCCGAAGCACCTACTGTCAGAAACAGTGAAAGCTATGTTTCATTTCCAAGCAATAATTACTTTTAAAACAATGATTTAAAAGTGAGAAATGTGTCTTCGGATACACAAAGACCGCACTAATTTAAAAAGATTTCCATCCGCATATGTTTTTCTGTTCATCCACAAAAATACGAGTACAACCGAGTAGATTTCAATTCTCGAAGATTGTCACAGTACCTGCAGGATGTTTGGTGATATTTTTTGCTGAAGATCAATGTTTTTAAACTGGGTTCTACGGATTCATTGGGTTTTATGAATGTTAAGTAAATTACAGGGAAATTTCTACTTCTGTAAGGAGTGTTCACGTATTTAAATGCCAATAAAATGAGAATTTACGTATTTTTTAAGTATGTCTAAAAAGTGTTATTGTTGGAGATATGTGTGGGGTCGTGGTTCCTTTGTGTTGGTGAAAGAGTCTATGTAATATTATATTCAATCACCGAATCTCTTGGTCATAATTTCTGAAATTTTCATGAGTTTGTAATGACTTCCCGACGTATTGCACTCTTTGATCCGAGTACAGTCATCGAAAACAATGTTTCAGCCAAACGTTAATCAGTAATCACACTGACTATTGCATATATTTTAAAATCATTAATGCTCATAACGTTTTAAACTTTATATCTGTATATTCTTATTACGAGTATAAAATTCATGATGCAATGACATCTTTGCCTCTGATTCTAAATTTTGCGTGCGTGCCTTCTAGTACATTCTATCTTGCACTACGTTCTCCACAACAAGGGATTACACACACACACACACACACAAACATCGCCATTCGTTGTTAACTCTTATTCGTGTGAGGCTTACGAATTTCGTCACAAAGTCGAACAATGTACTTCATAGGAACGATGTATAAAGCCGGGGTCGCTACTGGACTTTGCTTCGCTATGCTCCGGAAAGTCACGGAAGTTAAGTAACGCGAGACCCCGCGAGTTCCTGGATGGGTCACCGTTTGGGAAGCTCGGTAATCTAACAGCTCCGAGCCGCTGCCCAAAGAGGTAAAAGGCAATAACTGATGATGACTGAGTAGGTTAAAGAATGATTCATCCACTGTTGTATTGGACGCAAGTAAAGCGTTTACAGAACATTGTTACGAAAACCGTAAGAGAAAGTCTCGTACTGCATTCTGCCATTCCAAAAGAAAGATTGCTGTGTTTATTACCTTAAATTCACTTCCCTCTCGGCTCAAGGAAACTGTAATTAACATTCCTTACGTAATTGCTCCGAAATCCTTTCGGAAATAAACAGTGGCAAAGAAAGAGTGGTGAGAGAGCTTAAATATAAGACGTCCGTAATTCGTGCTTTCAATATTTAGATAAATTGCTTTTACTAACACCAATTATATTATTAATTGTACATAATATGTTCCACTAGCTTCCCGTGACGTCACTGGCGAGTACTTTTACGTTGAAATGTTTTATTTGTGTTTTGCAAGTTCATAATATTTAAAAAAATGATCGATATCGATACTGATTTCAATTTTTCTTCCATTGTAAAATTATGTTGAATTATCGTCAAACTGATGAATCAGATTTATGTAAATGCCGGAAAGGCTTAATTGCAATTCACAGCGTTTCATTCGTAGATGCATTGAAATCCTCAAAAGCAGGTGCTATTTTTTGCTGGAATTCTTCCAGAATATCCTGGAGAGATATTTTCAAAAAAGTAATGACGTACTTCGGCCCCTCGCCATGGGTATTTAGTGTTGTGTTATCAGAAGTATAGTTAAGCCAAAATATAACTGGGTAATAATTGTTAAATTCTTGAAATTTTCTATCGATAAGAGGGAACATTACTAAGTAGAGTTGCTACGGACTTCTTGTATTGTGTAATATCTGATATGACGTTGGTATTCTAATAGGAGAGACTGATGCTGTGAAACTCCTCGAAGTTCATCACTTTTGGATTCTTGGAATGTTGCCAGATAGTATTCTTTCTAAACATGTTTAAAGATAGTCGAATAATGTTTGGTTTAACATACAATTCTAGGAAGTAATAATGGGCCAACAAAGTTAAATGTCGAAACTGAGAGGTTCCGATGAGTTTGACTTTCCCGAGCAATAAACAATTTGTGAATGGAAATAATATGTGGATTCCGGTCTTATCTTCCTTCGCAATCTAGGACAGAATCGCGTGCAAGTCTAATGTGAGATTCAAACGCCCAATCCTGGATTCTACGAGGGGGGGGGGGGCAGATACTCTTTATGTGCCATAAGCATGACAGTTCGTTCAACATGAAGGTAGTTTTACCAGACGAACCAGGATCCTGGTATTTTTACCAGGATTTTAAATAAGATACCATGTACCAAGATGAAGTCCTCTTACGTTTAAATACCACGATTTTAAGTCTGCAGTAATTGATAATGTACGATTTACGATTCGTATACTATTTTTCATTCAATAATTTAAAACTAACACTAACTAGCTAATCATAAGAATGCTGTGAACAAGAGAATCAAACTCTTGTTTTTTTCATTAAGAGATGCATTTTTTTAAATAATCTGTTATTGCCTTTTTTTTAAATAATCTGTTATTGCCTGAAACAAAAAATAATCTCCCTGAGAGATAAGAGACTGGATGTCATTCGAAGCAATCTGACAATGCGCCACTGCGAAGGAAGATAATAAATCAAAAGCAATATTCGCCACTTTTTCCGCTTCTTGTTATAATATAGTTCAAACCGCTTACTAAAGGTCTGTCTACGAAGTGTGTCTAGCCGCTCGCCGCTTAGCGAGGTGGTTGCTAAAAAAAGGGTATATTTACACGTCTTTTTGAAAAACCAATCAGTTCTACGAAACAAATTGGCGTTAGCAGAGGGGACCGCTAATGGAGGTAGCCGTTCACTAGTCTTCACTGTATTTCTTTTTCACATTCCATGTACTTTTTATCTGCAAACGTAAACGACCTCTCTTTATATGTGGTTTCTTTGGTGATGCAGATGCTACTGCTCTCTCGTAACATGGTTGATGTCGGAGGTGAAGGTGGACACGCCCTTGGCGACGTGGCACTTGGTGATGGCGCCTCTAGAGCGTGCGTGCTGGGCGGCGGTTATTTTACTTCGCTGCCGCCCGCCAAAAGCAATAACAGAGGTGCCAGCCAGGTAGTTCTTTTGGCGTGTCTGTCTGTCCGCGCGCTTGACTCGGTCATCCGCGACGGGAATGTAAATTTCCCTGTCAACGTGAGAGATTGTGGCGACCTTCGAATTCAGCGGGTAGCGTTTCGATAGAATCGTAGTAGGTTTGCGTTGCTTAGAGTGTTAGTGCTGCTATTGTTGTTGCTCATACTCTTGCTATTGCTGCTTCTATTGTTGCTCCTACTGTTGATGTTATTCTGACTCCGGAAATTTAGGTATTTTAGTGCAAATCTAGTTACGTACAGTGCGCTGATCACTTTTCTATTAAGCAACATCATAGCGCAGGGTGTCCAACTTTATTTACTCTGTCTTACTACAATTCAGGCCAAACTGTGTTCTTTTTTTTGGTTTTATGAAGAGATCTGGGGGGGGGGGTCTTGTCTCTTGTCGGTTCGAATCAAATCAGACGTGAGATATTTCGCGAACGGGAACATAAAACGAGTAACGGGTATGGGAACATTTTGTTTCGTCGATAAAATAAGAATAGCGAGTTTTAATTAAATAAAAAAGGACTGGCACAAGTAGCTTTGACAATTATGCAGTGGACAGACTCAAAGATGTGTGGGGTAATTGCGTAGGCCGGAGTCATAAAATCGCGTAGCGAAGCGTCAATTCGCCTTAGAAGTTTAAGGTTATGAATACGTCATTCCCCTCGCGCGCACACGTTTGGTCGTTTACCAAGTGCACTCAGAAGTGCGTGACATCAACTGATGCCACTGCAGTGCCTCTGGTCGGGAAGTCCTGGAGTCGAGTAGCAGGATCTTCGATACTTGCTAAATAGCTAGGTCGAATTCAGTCGGTGTCTGGAGGAGAAATCTAGGGGCCAGCTACTCTCATTGGTAGTTTCTCGTGGTTTCTCCATTCAATACCAGGCAAATGTCGCATCCTACACCACCACAAACGCTGGGAGACTGGCCGCGAGCTTAGATCTTGTCCCGGCTGGTGAAGTGCCGCGCCGGTGGGAGATACCTGGATGAGGAAAACCCCGCTAGCCGTCGATAGATCGGCGCCGGATGGTAGATCTTGCGGAGAAAGATCACTACTACCGCTTCCTGATGAGAATCATGCACTGCACTTACGGGACATGACCTCAGCCGTTGACGCGCCCGGAATCATTAATCAATATGCGGAAGTGCGCACATTTTCGTGAAGTGAACATATCAACGTCTATAATGAACGTCATTACTTTGCTCATATGCACTAGACACCCTGGACACTTTTTCTTGACCCACGTGGCGAACGTGAAGCTGGATAGTTTAACGGGTTCCAAAGACTTTGGGATTTCCAGAATCCTCATATTTTTAAGCTGGCTTAACGATTTTCCCCGAATCCCTTGGCGGGCGTGGTAAGAACCTTCCCGAACTTACCCCGAACACACTCCAGGTAGGGCCTCCAAAGGCTTTTTTGACAAACTGCAGATGTCTGAGATCTAGTTTTCTGAATTTTCGAATCTGCTGAGAGACAGTAAAAATCGCGGCTTAAGCTAATATTCATGAGTGGGGCCCTGATGTTTATGACCTAAAAATGTTTGAAATATTCAAGCATTAATATCCTGAAGTCATGAAAAAATCACCGTAAATATGACTTAAAAGTTTCTGTTTTATAACTGTAAGCGAGATCTCCGGTTAGTGAACTTTAAAAAGTGACTTGGGAGTTTTGATGGAGGAAGCTTCGCCTGCATTGAATGCTTTTCGATAGTTTTTCAATTGGTACCGTAGTAGTTTGCGGCTTCAAGCCACGTGCCCCAACGTGTAATAATGGGTTGGAAGGCAATGGCATCAAAGGAACCATTTCCTTGATTTTTTGCGCTAGTAATGGAACTTTGATGAACACTTTCTACATCAGGGTAATTTCCATAAATTTCTTCCATAACTCTATTTATTGCCTGTGCAAATGCACGGTACTTGTGTCATTTTAGGGTAGAGTAGCTGGAAACCCTTGCCAGCACTCACCATGTAAGGGGCTCCATCAGAAACTAGAAGTAGAACAGTTTCTCTGTTCATGCCTTCAGACCACAGCAGATTCGTTGCAAATATAGGGTAACAACAATAATTGCTGAGTGGTTCTCTTTAATTTTCTTTGGAAATGAAAAGACGATCATCTGATCAGCTTCCCATTAAAACATCGTTTGAATTAGATGTGAAAGATCGAGACGACTGTCGGTAAGTATGCGAAAATGGAATCAAAATGATAAAAATATGTCAAAGATACGAAAATGCGTAGGAAAATGACCATAATAATACGAACAGAAATGAATAATATGAAGAGACATCAATAATATGAACAGAAAACGACGAAAGGGTTTAAAAAAAGCCAAAATACGACTGTACAAGTCACGCGAAAATCACATTATTTTAGTCATTGTAGATAAAGCCATGCTTAACTTTGTTTTTCATAGAAATAACACAAAGAAAAAACTATGAGTTGACATAAACATGCGGGCTCTAGACATGAGCAATCACTTCACACAAAGCAATCGATTCTTTCTGGGTCCATGTTGAAACAAAAATCTGGCGGTGATTGAATGTCAAACCTTTGATTAGTATTCCTTTAAAACATAAATTATTTAAAGTGTATGAATAATGTTCAGCAATTTTCACTTCCTTCTTTGAAACTGTTATTTTAGTAATGCTTATTGCCAAAATTGTCTAGTCATATTTTCTACCAGTGTAATTTCTAAATCACGAGAGAACAGCGAACCTGTACAGTAACCTGGTTCCTAAAACTCTCTCTAATGTCTAACTCGCTTTCTGCCTCTGTTCTTTCTGGTGAAGTAGCGAGCGGAGTGGGGGCAAAAGGAGCGAGGGCGCTGTCAAACCCTAATCGGATTATGTGCTTATTTATGAGGGAAAAAAGTTCTGAAAGAATAAAACAAATCCCTGTTCCTAGGACGTTACCATTAATATTGTAGTAAGATGATTAATTAGTTATTTATGAGTATATTCAGTTTCACATTTAAACTTATATAAAATCATATCTTTTTCATTTTTGGAAATGCCATTTGCTGTTTTGATTTGATAAAATTATAAAACTATTCTGAAGTTATTAAAGATGTTTAAATGTTTGGTGTGAAAAATCATATAATTCAGTCCTTGATTTGTAACGTTTTATGTACGCTCCTCGTCAAACGATTAATTAAACAGTACATGATTGTAGAAGAATCATTACCCAAAATTGTGTATGTAGTTATCAACGTCGTAGGGACGAGATGAAGTCAATAACGGTCGCGGACTGATGTTTGTATAGCGAGACAAGCAGTGGCCTAGAGTCAAAACGTGTTTCTTATATTGGCATTGTGTCGTTCAATTCTTTTCGTAATACAACCTTCTTAAGGTAGTATGTTCGTTTCGGTTTTGCAGCGATTTTTTTATCAATTATTTCTCAGAATGCTCGGAGAGGGATGTTACATTTACAATCATCTGATTCCTCAAAAAAATATTTACCTTTTGAATAGAAGAAAAAGGTACTCTCACTATACAACTTCTTCAATAACTTAATAAATCCTTTTCCCATAAAAGCTTGTACTAATTTACTCTTATTTTGTTTAAAAAAATAGGCCTGTAAACCCCACAACTTTTTTCTTACCATCTTGATGTATCCTAAAGAGATTTTAGTTTAATTTAAAGTATGTTTTAGGGGTAATTCACCGTGGTCGATCGAACGTACATACTGCATGAAGCGTTGTTTTTCGTTCACCCGTTTGATTATAATCTATCTCGTTTTACAATTTTAGTATTAATGTTTGTATTATCTATAATGTTTTTTAATTATTAGTCCCAATTTAATTAGAATTTTATTAGGATGGGATGGTTTAGGATTAGTTTCTTATTGTTTATTTACTTATTATCAAAATATTAAGTCTTGTAATGCTGGTATAATTACAGCTTTGTCAAATCGTATTGGTGATGTGACATTATTATTATCAATTGCTTGAATAATAAGATATGGTAGTTGAAATTATTTATATGTTAATAATTTTGGGAGTTTTTCTAACTCTGTCATTTTCGTAAGATGGTGTGCGACGTGACCCAAATGCACACCTCCGCGTCGTGTGGGGTGCACTCCGTGCCTTGGCAGACACACCCTGGAGCAAAAGTGGTCACCTGCGTCACGTGGTCTCTTGGAATCCAAGGCTGCGGCGAAGCAGCGTTGGCGTAGGCGGGACGGGGGCTGAAGCGAAGGTTAAAATTTGCCTCTCGGCGTCACGGAGAAGTTCAAGCAGGTGGGGCGCAACAGCAGTGGTTTCTCCATGGAGGAAGAAAGAGACAGAGACACAAACACGTACGAGGTTTCTTGAAATTCTTCGCACTTTGGAAGAAAAGAAATTACGCGACAAATATATGGCTATGGAAGAAATTTTAACGGAATTCTGGGTATGAAAAAACGTTTTCTGGTTAATACATGCATATTAACAACGCTCACCGGCTGAGATAGCTCAGGATCAACTGATGCCGCTGTTGCGTCTCGGACTGAGAGGTCCCAGAGTTCGAGCCCCGACAGTGACAGATTTTCGATTCTAGCTGTGGAGCTAGGTCGAATTCAACCAGTGTTCGTAGGACAATTTCATCTGCCGGCTGCTCTATTTCGTGGTTTTTCATTGTTCCGATCGATACAGGCGAATGCCCAAGCAGTACCCAATAACCTGGACACGAACCGCGCAGTCTTTCCTTCCTCATCCTTGTTCCCCTCCGCTTACACATAAACACATATATGCTCTACACTTCTACGTATGTTCGGATACTACTTGGGAACATACGAGATATCTCAGCTAGGGGACCTCCACTGGGGAAGATATCTTGAAGAGAGGGGAAATAGCTGTGTAGGTCGGCCCTAGATCTCACGTTTCATCGAAGGAGGAACTCCTCGTTATAACATGCACTGCTCTCACGGAGCAAATGACCAAAGTAGTTAATGCTCTAAGAAAAACTACATACACTGGTGGCAAGAGGGTGAAAATCCAAATGCACTGATTCTCAAACTTTGAGTCATTCAAACATATTCCTTTTAGGTAATATGTGAATGCTGAATACTAATAACCTCAATAGAAATAATTGATAACGTACCTGAAGTCCAGAGAAATGGGCTCGGAACATTGCAAAAGATGCACAGCTTTGGGAAACGTCGCCTTTAGGCCGGCAACAGACTACAGCAAGAGTTTCTCGCTCGCACCCTCGAAGGCGAACGAGTTTCTTGTTCCCACCCTCGAAGGAAACTCGAGAAACCATGCACAGACTGTACTTCCCCCCATACATTACATATAGTTTTTAATTTTCTACGTTAAATAAAATAAATATCGATTTAAGTACAGTGCAGTAATGTATTTCTCTTCTGGCAATTCGAACTCACTTTTGAGATATTTATTATCGTGGAGAAGAAACAAAGATTTAACGGATTAAAATTGCACAAGAGCATTAAATAAAACAACAAATGGGACTCGCAGCTGATCTCATAGCCAACTGCAATCAAAGCCCACGGCTTTTGGGCTTGTGGCACAAAAGACATTTCGACATAATCATATTTCTAGTGTGTGGGTACAGTCTCACCTCTCGTTTTCCATTTTTCTCACCGCACTTTTCTTAAAACGCATCCCCCGGCTCCGAGGTTACTCCGGCGTTATCCGATTTAAATACTTTAATGACTTGTGGCAAATGATGAGCGTGACGCTGTTTTCCATTCGTGAGCTTCAATACCGGAAATGAAAGACATAACGAAGCTCCTGATTGGAAAACTGCGTCCAGCTCACGACCAATCTCAAGTCACTACGTTTAAATCGGACAATAGTCTGTTGCCGTCTTTATGTCATTGCCTGCGTGATATTGCCTACGGTCCATATAGCAGCGGCCTAGATATTCCCCGAGCAGGTTTTAACCGCTGGTATGCTTGGTTCAGGCCAGAAAACGTTTGTTTGACAGGTTCTAAAATATTTGAGCATCACCGAAAACAGCATGGCTGGAACTGTTCCGATTTGTTAACACTTTAAAGTGTCGCTTCTATGCGTGTAGTTGGAAGTTAGGACACGTTTTCAAGAGTAATGTACACCGTTACGATATCGTCACTAAACAATAATTGATGTGTCAGTAAAAATTGAAAACAAAATAATGTTAAAAGGCAGATACGAATATGTATGTCAGTGAATGAAGGCACAAAACGGATGATCATAAATGCAGAATTTCAGAGTCCTTATTTTTCTTTCATTACGTTTCTAATGAAACCCGCAATATACTAAATTTTCATCGAAGAATTTTCTTGTAAATATTTCTTTAAAAGGAAGTTTTAATGCGTGCTTTGTGCTTTTCTTGCATTTTAACAACACATACTTCGATTTTGTGCCAAGGTTTTCCAGTTGGTAAAATGACATAAATAATAGTGAGCCCCACAACAGCCCCGAAAGCATTCGCCAACGTTTGTGAAATGAATGCGAGTTATTCGTAATTAATGGTTACTCAGTTTATTCATTATAAATCGTTACTCACTGACCACGCCCTCCCCCCTCCCCCCAGTTTGGTTTGGCATCAATGAATTCAGCTTCTAAGTTACTGGCACCGATATCGATCAGGTTTTTCATCCATTTTACCTGATCCTTTGAACGAATGCTGAGATTGATTTGAGTTTCTTTTGAACATACTAAATGTAACTTCAGTATCTGTCCACATTTTCTAAAGGTCAGTGGGGAATATAGTTCGGAATATAGTGGGGAATATAGTATTATATATTTAAATAATCGTTCTCTTGATTCCGCGACTGGAAATAAATTCCTTAGCGAAAGACACAATGAAAAATTTTAGTTCAAATATGTAGCTGGTTTGCGTTTGCAAATAATTTCTATTATACGTGGGCGCACATCTTTTTATCAGTTCTTGCCCAAAACTCTGGCTTTCCCTGTATTTTTAATTCAATTTGTATATGGGTTAGGGTAAGGGATCCAGAATTTAAGAAATCGTGCACTGAATACAACTCTCCTCTTGGTACGTAACTCAGTTTTAACTGTTTTTGACAGTAAAAATCACTATCTGTGGAGGCCGCATACATGGCACCCTTGAACGCCACTACAAATAATAGTGAGGGAGTATTTTATTGATTCTGTACTTTTGGTCATTTGTCCTGTAAGTGTACGCCTCCTCTGAAACGTAAAACCCGGGGCGTACCTACATATCGCCTTGCAGGATTGGCCCCTCGAGCGTCCTCCAGTTGGAAACCACCACAGCCGGGATGCGTGTTGAAGTTTAGTGCGTGAAGTTTAAATGTGGTGTGTGTGTGCGTGTGCGTGTGTGTGTATTAGGAGAGATATCGCACATGGCCCGGTTCCCGTTTGTTACAGTAAAGCTCCAGCATTAATCTGGTATTGGCCGTAGAAACAACGGAAAACAACCGATCAGTTTTCCTCCAGACATTAGTAGGATTTATCCAAGCTAAGTAGCGAGATTTAAGAAGAACAATGTAGAATGTTGTAGATATGCTACGAAGAAAACAGTGGGCGTATAAGGAAACCGCAGAACAATCTGCAACACCTTACCGCCGTGCATTACTGAAACCAGATTCATACGAACGTCGTGTATAACTGAAACCAGATTCGTACGAATGTTTGTAACCAAAGCGAGGTTGAAACGATGAAGATTCATTGTGACTCGCTGCTGAATGAGGGGCAATTTGCATGTTGACGATTCAGAATGAACTCGTGAAGACGCGCTCTTTCGTGAAATATGTGAAACTGCAGTGTAATTGAGCATTTGAGTGGCCAGGCCACGGAGCCAGCTGACGTGACTGCAAACTGCAATGTGCCTTGGTGAGCAGACGCCAGCGTTTCCTTGCATTCTCGCATTAAGATTTAGCATCATTCAACTGGTCAGATCTTTTGCCTCCTACTCGCATACAGTTTTTACTCTTTTTTGACTGAATAAATCTAAATCAGTGGCCATCAACTTTTTTTTACTAAAGAAAGGACCATTAGCATTTTGGTAAAAACTCTAGCGGGTCACATTGTTAACAAGTTCATATTAATAATGTATTAATATGAATTAAATAATTTAATTAATATAATAATATTAATAACATAATACTTACGTAAAACAAATGCATCACAATCATACTACAATAATAGTAGAGATTACTTAATTTCACTGGACCTAGGAGTACATTTTTTATTGATTCCATTTTTTATATTACTTCGCAATGTTAAAGATAAATTTATTTAAACTGCAATTGAGTAAACCCGGTAGCAGCTAATTACAAGGAACCTTCTATAATCAAACTCCCCACTGAATGTTTGTACAGTTAAGACCACACTGCACTGCACTTCTCTATGACCCTTAGATCACTTCCTTCATTATTTTTCTGCTCTGCACTGCTCTACACCGCTCTACACCTCGCTTGACAATATAACACTTGTGCATCGCTTTATGCTCTACTATTTTTATTTAAGTCCCTCACTACCCTAAATTGTTGAACGGTTCGAGAAAAGGGTTCAAAGGTTTTTGCAGGCAATCTATTCCATTCTGTTATCGTTCGATTTGTGAAAGAAAATTTCCCAACATGCGTTCTCTGCGGTTTATTTTTTGTCTCTAATTCTCTCTACTGATGCATGTAGCAGTGCAGATTAATTTCTTTCCAATGTGGATGATGGCTATAAGAGTTATACGAAGCGCAGTATTGTTACTAATCGCCATTTTTCGGGTGAATCCCACCCTGCCATTTTCTTGTCCCTGAAAGTGAATTTAACTACCCTACGCTGAATCCTTTCCAAATTTTTACACTGCGCAATTTTGTGAAGATCCCAACAAATTGTTCCGTATTCCATAATTGACAAACAAGCGATAAATAAGCAATTTCGTTCGGTAACGTTTGCCGTAACCTTCTTTTTAAGGTGTGCATTACAAAATGAAGAGATCTCCAGGCTTTCCCTACAACAAAATCTTCGCTACTTTTCGAGCTTAATTTACTAACTAAATGGATTCCTTGGTACTTGCATGTGGAAACTATCGGAATAATGTCTTTATTTAAACGGTAATTTGTTTCTCTGTAATTATGATCCCTGCCAAAAGTAATGGATGTGCCTTTAGAGCTATTTATGGTCATTCCATTATTTTCCGCCCAGTAATATAACGCATCAAGATTCCGCTGCAGCATTTCTTTACCTTTTTTCGAATTCATACTACGATATATTATGCAATCGTCTTCAAATAGCCGAACATTTGAGATTAGGTGCACTGGCAGATCATTGACGAAAGCTAGAAATAGAAGAGGTCCAATGACACTCTCCCGCGGTGTTCCTGGCGTAACGCTTGCCCACTTCGACCTTTTTGTTTTGTGCGCAGAAACTCGCTAATCCGCGCCACCACCCTGGGATCGATGCCTGAATTCATTAATTTCTGTACAAGCCGATCGTGTGAAACGACATCGAACGCTTTGGCAAAATCCACAACTACTGGGTCTACTCTCCCGCCCGCGTTAATTTCATGTGTTAGATTCTGGAATAGCGTGACTACCTGACTTTCGCATGAGTTACCATTCCTGAACCAGGGTTGCCCACCTTCGAGACATTTTTTGACTTCTTATTCTTGCTTAACGTAACTCGCAACTTAATGCTTCATACGTTTGCAGAACACTAATATAGTTTTGTCACCAATTTTAAAAATTGGTATGACAGTTCTGATGTAAACGTTGCACAATTGGTAATTTCTAATCAGCAGGTACTTTTGAATCGTTCATGCACACGTGAAATATTCTAATTAGGTACGGTCATGTTTTCTCTCCTAGTTTAATTATATTATTAAAAATGTCGTCTAGACATCTTGACTTACCATTTTTCTAAGATTTTACTTTATTCCGTAGGACGGTTATTTCAATATTAAACTGATTTGTAACCGAAGGCCCTTAAATTAGTAGATGGTACGTATTGCTTTTTAAAACCGAACTGAAATAGTTATTAAATGCATTAGCTTTTGCACAATCGTCAGAAATGAGCGTCTTTACATTTTCACGAACATCAGGGATGTTTCCTTTATTTCCCTTCATGTTCATCAATAACATAAAACTCATAAATCATCTTGAATTTAACATGAGACCTGTCACCGCTTCTTTGCCACTATATTCTGAATATTGGATTCAATGCGCTAAAAACTTCAGCAGCGGGCCGCATTGTAATTAAAATGAGCTCTTGTTTGCGGACCACCAAGCACTAACCCACGAACCACACAAGTTCCCAGCGGCATGGGTGAGCACCAGTGGTCTAGACAGCTTCAGTGAAATCCGTTTCGTCGTCCTGGTGTTGAAAGTTCAATTTTGTCTAATTGTAAATTGCTATGGAATTCGTTCATTGTGCATGTACCAAAAGAAGGTAAAAGGACGTGGCTTAGACAAATTATAAAATTACAGAATCCGACTCCTTAAAAAAAGTTTGCTAGTTTGCTGTAACTATCAAATTATGGCCAGTTGAAAGCCTCCTCATGAAGTAGGTCAAAATATGGGGTCAAAGAGAGCAGCATCTCTGTCAGGCAAGATACGTCGCAATAGCATTCGTTTTCTAAAGGGTGAAGTGATGGAGGGGGAAAATAGAAAAGGGATGAGGAGAAGAATAGCAAAGGAGGAGAATTCGAAGAGTAGACGAATGGGAGGAGTGGGGGAGGAGGGGAAGGGGAGGAGGGGAATGGGAGGAGTGGGGGAGGAGGGGAATGGGAGGAGTGGGGAGGAGGGGAATGGGAGGAGTGGGGAGGAGGAGAATGGGAGGAGTGGGGAGGAGGAGAATGGGAGGAGTGGGGAGGAGGAGAATGGGAGGTGTGGGGGAGGAGGAGAATGGGAGGTGTGGGGGAGGAGGAGAATGGGAGGTGTGGGGGAGGAGGAGAATGGGAGGTGTGGGGGAGGAGGAGAATGGGAGGTGTGGGGGAGGAGGAGAATGGGAGGTGTGGGGGAGGAGGAGAATGGGAGGTGTGGGGGAGGAGGAGAATGGGAGGTGTGGGGGAGGAGGAGAATGGGAGGAGTGGGGGAGGAGGAGAATGGGAGGAGTGGGGGAGGAGGAGAATGGGAGGAGTGGGGGAGGAAGAGAATGGGAGGAGTGGGGGAGGAGGAGAATGGGAGGAGTGGGGGAGGAGGAGAATGGGAGGAGTGGGGGAGGAGGAGAATGGGAGGAGTGGGGGAGGAGGAGAATGGGAGGAGTGGGGGAGGAGGAGAATGGGAGGAGTGGGGGAGGAGGAGAATGGGAGGAGTGGGGGAGGAGGAGAATGGGAGGAGTGGGGGAGGAGGAGAATGGGAGGAGTGGGGGAGGAGGAGAATGGGAGGAGTGGGGGAGGAGGAGAATGGGAGGAGTGGGGGAGGAGGAGAATGGGAGGAGTGGGGGAGGAGGAGAATGGGAGGAGTGGGGGAGGAGGAGAATGGGAGGAGTGGGGGAGGAGGAGAATGGGAGGAGTGGGGGAGGAGGAGAATTGGAGGAGTGGGGGAGGAGGAGAATGGGAAGAGTGGGGGAGGAGGAGAATGGGAAGAGTGGGGGAGGAGGAGAATGGGAAGAGTGGGGGAGGAGGAGAATGGGAAGAGTGGGGGAGGAGGAGAATGGGAAGAGTGGGGGAGGAGGAGAATGGGAAGAGTGGGGGAGGAGGAGAATGGGAAGAGTGGGGGAGGAGGAGAATGGGAAGAGTGGGGGAGGAGGAGAATGGGAAGAGTGGGGGAGGAGGAGAATGGGAAGAGTGGGGGAGGAGGAGAATGGGAAGAGTGGGGGAGGAGGAGAATGGGAAGAGTGGGGGAGGAGGAGAATGGGAAGAGTGGGGGAGGAGGAGAATGGGAAGAGTGGGGGAGGAGGAGAATGGGAAGAGTGGGGGAGGAGGAGAATGGGAAGAGTGGGGGAGGAGGAGGAGAGAAATGAAAATAATGGAGAATGGAAGTGGAGGGAGGAGGGGTGTGGAACGAGTGGAGGGGTGTGGGAAGAGTGGGGGAGGAGGGGTGTGGGAGGAGAGGAGAGACAACACAGAACAAATTGCAACGTTTCAGCACGAAGTGACATTTTTTAGTGCTTGGCCGCGTTGGCGCCGGCGGTGGAGGCGGGCGCCGCGGTAGGGACGCGGCGATGGCAGCAGCGGCCGCTGCGGTGGTGGGTGCGGTGACGGCGGCGGCGCGGCCGCTGGGGGGGGGGGAGCGTCTGCTTCCTCATTGCGCGGCCGCACGCGGGCGGCACTTAACCCCCGGCTCCGTGAGCGGCGCCCGCGCGCCGCCGTCTTGCACTTATCCTGCGAGCGCCGCCCGTCGCCCGCTCCGCATAAGCCGCTGCGCAGTGCGCACTAATCACGCACGAGGCGGGCGAAACTGAGGCTTGTCTCGAGCAAGGGACACGCCGCTACTCGGGACCTGCGGACCGCTTCGGATAAGCCACCCACAACGCAGTGCGCAGAAATCGCGGAAATGCCTGGCAAAATTCGACTCATTTTGAGCGGGGGATGTGCCACTACATGGGACTTGATGTTCACTAACGGATAAACTTCTCGCAACACAGTGTGCAGAAACCAGGGAAATGCAGGGCAAAACTGGGAATATTTTTCGACTTATATTTGCAGAGGGCATGCTTCTATGTGGGACTTGGAATGATCCATGGTCCACTTCGAATAAGTCACTCACAACACAGTGCGCAGAAACCGCGGGAATGCGGGGCAAAAATCAGAATATTTGCCAGTTTGTTGTGAGTAGACCGCGGAAGTTTAGGTATTTATTTTTAATAAAATAGGCGCGCAAAAAGGCATTTTTTGTATACAGTTGAGTGCAAGAAGAGTTGTAAACAGTGTAAAAATCACCATTTAAAAGAAATTGTTAAACAGGTTTCGTTCTTCAAACTTGTGTAATCGTCAGCACTGACAAGAACCGTAGTCTTACTAGAAAGTTCTGTCGTCAAACGAAATTGGAGGGCGTACTCAAAGGTAGGATGGAATTCCTCGTGAACGATCATAGGCTGTTGGCATGAATGAAGGAAATCAAAAAGAACGTGACTGGTAAAACGCTTTCTCGTAGCACTTACTCTCGCGATTTCAATTTCTTGCAACATCAGCGCTTGTGGCCCTGCAGCCGAAGTGCAACACATCTTGTCTGTGCATGCGAGGGATGTCAGTGTGCATTGCATTCGTGCTCTCCGGGCTGGCAGGTATGTTTCTAACTTGGTCGAGATTGGTGCGTGGAAAAAAATGAAAAAACTAATGGCGGACCAGGAAGAAAAATATTGAAAAAATCGAAATGCTGGAAATATGCATCAGAAGCTAAAATAGGTACAAAAGGACAAAATGAAAATTTTCCAAAACAACTCCACAAACACCGATACGTTATTCGTATTGTATCAGTATATGATTCTTATCAATATATTCCTATTGTTATTCCTACGTGTCAATGAAAAGGTATTTTGTCAACCTTTTGGGCTCTCATTACGAGAGTGTGAAGTGTGAACATTTACATTTCTGTGTATAATATTCCGTTTAATGCTACCTCTACTCCTGCTTCAAAATAAATTTATCTTAAAATTGTTTGAAAATTACCGTTCATCACTTCATGTGATCATTAAATAGTACTAAATTTTCTAAGAACATAATTATTGTACATACTTTTTGTGTAGAATGACACGTGCGATAAATCACATGGACCGTTCGACTTAATCTTCATATCTCTGAAGCTAACGGAATTTAAATATTTTAAACACATATCGCTAGTCACTGTAGAACATCTGGTTGCGCCGGCCGAGTAAAGAACCTTACATTCAATCAAAAATCGTCTACGTCCGCCTGGGACCTGCTGGGGGCATTATTTGTGGGCATATTCAAGTGAAGAGCCACGAGAACAAACTATTGAACCAGCAATGCACCAATAGGTATATTTTTATTCGTTCTCAGTTCTCCAAATTATCGCTTTTCTGGAATATTAAAAAAAGTTAAATTACATTTAGTGCATTATAATTGTTTTGCTCCACGATATCATAGTCAAATTCCCTTCTACACTGTAGTTATCTCTGTAAGAGCTGCCGTATTACATTCTACCATCATTCCGAGTTGAAGGGGAAGTTGGAGGGGGCTAGACATGTGGTTTTCGCACACGTCACGTCCTTAATTGGCAACGTTGCCGTGTCTCTGTAATTAAGGCCTTCTCTAGCTGCTCGTCCGCCGCCACCGAAGTGTCCAATACTGACGTAGTCAACAATTTATCCTCTCTGGTAGCTCTGCCCCTGACACCATTGCGCCGTTGCCTTTCTTGCCACTGCTCCGCACCGTCCCGACGGTGGCAGCATTTTCGGCACTAGCTACACGGCTAGGACGAACTCAGCCGCTGTCTGGAGGAGAATTCTAGCGGCCGCCTGCTCCGATCGGTACTTTTCAGTGTTTTCTCGACTCATGCCAGGCGAATGTGTCTGGCGGCGGCGATGGTGTGTGGCGGCGGCAATGGTGTGTCCGGTTAGCGTACCGGACTGTTATACCCAAGCTCGCGGGTTCAAGCCCGATCGAAGCTGTGGAATTTTAGGGCGACAAAATCCTTCGTACGCCTTCCTTCGGAGGGGAAGTAAAGCCGGCTGTCCCATGTTAGTAGATTTACTTGCATGTAAAAGATCCTCAAGCCTAAATGACGCCTCTAAGCTAAATTCAAAATCGCCTGTTCTCGCCCAAGAAATACCTCCTATCTCTGCTAGATAAAAGGAGCGTAGCGAAATTTGCGTGGTCAGATGGAAGAGCGGGCCTAATGGCCCGAGTCTCGCCACGTAAAATAAGGCAAATTCAATTCAATTCAATTCATTGTCGGAGGAGTACCCTAACAAATGGGCCACGGACCGCCCGCGGCCTTTCCTTCCTCTTTCTCATCCTATCCTCTGTATTTACTTACTCCCACTTACCCTACATGCACTGCATTATCACACCTGCTGGAAGACCAGTAGGAAGCTACAGACTGTCCCGGCTGGGGCGGTGCCTCGCTGGTGGGAGATACCTGGTTGGGGGAATCCGTGCAAGCCGAAGGGTGGGTCGGCGCCGGATTTCGCCATGCAGTGGGGAAAGATCACCGCATCGTATCGCGATAAAACATACCCTACACTTACGGGAATATTGACCTTAGCTGTCGACGCACCCGAAATCATTAGTCAATTGATCAATTGGATTACGACGAACTGAATTACTTCGAAAGTGATAGTGAAATGAATGGTTGAAGACGCATTTTGAGCTGTAGTAATGTGTCTCGTGAATTACTGGATTTGACACCGTTTCAGAATTGTATTCCAGAGGTATACCGTGCCAATGAATCAAACTTCAAATAAAAACTTCCAGTATAATGGTGAAAAAGCAGAGAAGCCATCGATTTAATTTTTAAATCAAATCCGAAGATTTCGACGAAATGTTTTGCTGCCAGTGTTAATTCACATCATCTACTCGAAATTGTATGCTAAAAATCGCCTGTTTCCAATGGACCGTGCATCCTGGTTTACGATCTGACTGATTGCTGCCTTCCCACAATGATCCTGAAACTTTTTGACAGGGTAGAATCAATTACATTCTATTTGTAGAAGCTGTCGGTAGCCCGCACTTGGGGCGTTGCACCACGATGACGCCGCATGCAAAACCGTGCGCTCCGCGCCCTTTCCCTCGACGAGCGCGCGCCGGAGCCCCGGAAAGGAAAGTGCGCGCCGCGACGCATCGGGCGTCGTGCGTCATTGCCGCCGGCCGCTACCTGCACGCGTTCTTCCCAGAACGAGCCTTTTCATTGCCACGTTTCTTCGCCTAAGCGTCTTCTGCCCAATTACTTTGTTGTTGTTGTTTAAACTGGAAATTCACGCGGTGAACTGCTTGAAAATTTTACTCAACAGTTGTAGGACGTGTTAGAATGCGTGTACACTTCCACATGCTAGAAGCGACCAATAAAAAAATTAAAATGTTACAGCTTAAAAAAAGAAATATTGAAATTTGTAAAGTAGTAATAAAAATTATAAACGTAATAAAATCAATTGTAAATATGGCTCTGACATACATTAAATTGTAAGGTTAAATATAGTATATCAGGGCGGAATTGCCATACCTTTGGAACAATGTTTTATGTTCACTTCGACATTTTCTGAAGTTTTGTATATTTTCTTCGAATAAGAATGAGCAGATATTATGTCAAATATACATGCGTGTAAATAATCTTCGGAAAGTTACAATGTTTTAGAGCAATACTGTTTTGCTTTAAAAAGGTTTTTACGAACTCCAAAATAATTCCAAATTAAATACTTAATATTTAAAACAGCAGAATTTCGTGATTTAACTGTCACTTGAAGTATATTTCACATTTTCAAGATAAAGTGACTGAACTAGTTTTGACAGACTGAAAAAATTGTGAAATACCAAGCAGTAGTTTTAGCAGTTTTATTGTAGCAGTTTTAAATAGCAATGAGCAGTTTTATTGTAGGTACTTACTTAATGGGGATCCAAAGATGACTCATGGTAAAGAACAAATTATCTAAAGAAACAGAAATTTAGTGCGAAGGAATGTTGGGTTAAATCCTACAATACGTGAACGGAAAAGGCGCTCCTTTATTCGAATCACTGTAAAAACCTGTCATCTGCGATGACACTGTCACTGTCGGTACGTAAACAAGTTTGTTTTTGTTCAATATCCGTTCTCCATTTTATTTCAATATCCACATTAATACGCTGTAAGATGTTTTCTAATTATCTTAAGACAACGTTTCGTAGCAGTTTCAGATATTATAAACAACCTACAAGACTACTGTAAAAAAAGTGCTCTGTTCCGTCACTATTATCTGTTTCTCAAACCACTTACGCTATATCGTTACTGGTTCAGATAATCACAATTCCTCTTATTATCGTCGATATAACCATTAGTGACTACCTTAACTATTCAGTGCCCAAGCGTCTACATTTCCGCCGGTAGTTTGTATCATTACTATTGCACCGGAATCACAATTACTGCCTCCAGTGACATCAAGGGTAGTCGAGGAGCAAACATTCAAAAGGTGACCTATCCGTTTGGCGAAAGTTGAGTTCTGTTGTTTTTACCTAGACTTTTATTTCCAGAAAAAAAGGTGAGATGTCCTACAATACATTGAGTAATATTCTATTCGGTGAGGTAAATACGATGTTGAAAAGTGTAAAAATCGTGCTAAAAATTTATCATTTTATTGGAAAAAAGTGGAGTGGGCGTGTCACGGTTTGTATGTTTGCTTCTCAATTATCGTCATATGATTACCGTTTGTATCGCCACCGTCAGTGCTGCCTCAACCATCATGTCTCGGCGATGGCGACCATCACCCCCCCACCACCACCACCACCGCCACCACCGCCACCATCGCCGCCGCCGCCGCCGCCGCCGCCGCCGCCGCCGCCGCCGCCGCCGCCGCCGCCGCCGCCGCCGCCGCCGCCGCCGCCGCCGCCGCCGCCGCCGCCGCCGCCGCCGCCGCCGCCGCCGCCGCCGCCGCCACCACCACCACCACCACCACCACCACCACCACCACCACCACCACCACCACCACCACCACCACCGCCGCCGCCGCCGCCGCCGCCGCGGTTGGGGAGTACCTCCCTAGCGGACGGTAGGTCGGCTCCGGATCTCGCCATCCATCGGGGTGAGCCACCTCCCGCGATGAAACATGCACTATACTTACGGGACTAATTGCATTCACCGTTGACACGCCCGAATTCACTAATCAACCAAGATCCACCACCACCGCCTTCTCAGACAGCTCACCGCCTTCATCCTAAAGGCGCGACATCCAACACCCGTGATCACCCAACCACACCCCCGCAACCCCCTCCGTCGCGGCTGCCCCCTCCCCTCCCCCTTCCACCGGGCAACCTGCTCCACCCTTAATCATCCCGACCTCTCCTCCCTCCACCCCCACCACGTCCCTTCTCCCCTCCCCTCCCCCGCCTCTCGGGCACTTCGTCCTCGGGCGGGCGGCCCTCCCGAGACGCGCGGCCGCCGGAAGGGGCAGAGAGAGAGGGAGAGAGAGAGAGCGAGTGAGAGATGAAGGGAGGGAGGGCGAGGGGCGAGGGGCGGGGGTGACGCGCACACCAGACCGAGGTGACGGGAGGCGGCGGGCAGGCGGCGTCGGCGGCGCTGAAGCAACGGCGTCCCGCCAGTGGACGGCTGTTGCGCTGGGAGGCACGCGCTAGCTGCGGCGGCGGCGTCGACCTGGTCGCCTGCTCCTCCCTGCACCTCCGCGCCTCACCATGCTGCGGGTGTACGGCGACGATGACGAGTTCGATGAGAGTAAGTAGAGTCGGGCTGGGCGGCCGCGCGGCGCGGTGCCGTGGCGTCGGCCGGGGCGGGCCAGGGCTGCACCACGGCTGCACCACGTGGTCTCGCGCCGGCTTTGCTTGGGGCAGTCGTGAACCGCGCGTTCGGCAGGTGGTTTCTTTGTTTTGATGTGGGGGTGGCGATTTTGTTTGTGGAGATGCAGTGTGGTGGCGTTTGTAAATGTATTTCTTACTCTTGTTAAGGCTGCTTATTTTTTTATGCCCGAAAATGTATCGGGCCAGCTGGTGTAAGCTAAAGGAATGCAACTTGAGACAATAAGCTGATTTTTGTTATGAAAATTACTGCTCTTTTTGTGGCAAAAATAGCGCTTCGTTTGCTATTGTCGCCTACAGGAAATTTGTTAGTTTTGAAATCGTTTATCTGATATGTAATTTTTTGAATACCTGGATAATCTCTCGTTCTCTCCATACTTTTCACATCACCAAGGCTGAACTGTCAAAATGCTCGCATTTGTCCTTTGTCGTACGTGCATCGTCGCTCATTCAGTGAGTTCTCAGTTTTCTGCCAACTTGTCAACGTTCATGACATGAAAATTTGTGCTCGTGGAACCCTCGGAGGTGTTGATGTTGATGTATTTCCAGTGATTAGCTTGCGACGTAAAATGCGCTAGGTAGCTGCTTTTCAGTCTCGTTAAAGTATTGTATGCAACGTTAAATATTTTTCTTAGTATTTCAGTAAAGGTATAAAAGAATATTGTTCAGAAATTACCAGAATGAGAAAATGTGCAGTTGTTTACGAATATCCTTAGAAAAGATAGGGGCTTTTTCTTTCTTTTTTCTTTTTTTTTCTTTTTTTTCTTCTTCAAATTTACACTTCTTCACATTTACACATTTACAAATTGTTGAAGACGATCTGTACGTTTGCATGCGTTTGTCAAACATTCATCAACTGGGCTTGATGGTATGACCAGCTAACGAGAATATTTTTGTGGGCTTCAGTTATTACACATCACTGTTTTCAGATAATAATTATTTTTCGCAAGCTAATAAAACTAACGGAGCTGCGATTAACAGTTTGTGGTAATCAATCTTGTCCGCGCTTAACCGATTCTTCTGTTACTACAAAATCCAGTATAGTTCAAAACCTTACGAAGACACGTAAATTTTGTTTTGTAAACAGATGTAAAGGGTGTAAACAAGAATAGTTTTCATTCATAGTTGCTGTTTGTTTTTGGACAAAGAATGCTTACCATTCGTGTCATGTCATTCTGATGGTTCAGGCCACCGCTATGTACAAAATGGTTTGCATTCTTTCTCTTCGTGCGTTCCGTTCTCCACTCGATTGAATGATATTCTATAAACGAAACCTCCCTTCACAAATATGCGTTTGGAATTCAACGAGAATTTCAGACTTCTGTAACAGTCAATGGCTGTATTTCATCATCGTGCGTTCCCTACATTTTTGTTCGCTTTTTCTACATTGTGTGATGCGATTTCCACCTACAAATCGACTCGATTAAAATTTGTTGAGAATGTAATATTATATATATATATATATATATATATATATATATATATAATGGTTTTTGAAGTTACATAAGACAGTGATAAACATTCCAAATGCAGGAGAATGTGTAATGTGTGTTGTTAATTTTTTTCCGATGTCAAAAAAATCTCCAGTAAAGTTATTTTAATACCCGTTTCATGTCAAATGAACGGACTTCACTTCTGTGTTGAAGGAAAGAATCTAACAGTGCCGTTTATTTTAGGATAATTGCGAAAGTTCAAAATGTTTTTCGGGGTCTTCGTAGGATCGTGGGAAGTAGTGGGTGATATCTTCTCGAGGCGCAGCAGTGGAGGAAGTGCTTTGATCGCTCTGCTATTCGTAGATTAAGCACAGCAGTGCCAAAGTGGCTCGTGCCAGAACTGGACATCCTTCCGGGGCCCGAGCGAAACATCTCGCTTTGCGCACCCAGAATAAGCGCGTCTCCCAAATTTATCCAGAAAAGCAAATTACGTTTTTTAAGTGTACCTTCGCCAGGTGATACGACGTACATTTAAGGCATTCGCAAGTGAAGTGTTTTGTGTTTTAACTGCATTGTCTCGTATTTCTGTTATCTTAAAAGTATCCCAAAAGAAATTATTTCACTGGGAATCTGTATTAACAAAATTGAAGTGCATGTCCGCGATTTCAAAATTACTGTCTTATAAGATCTTATAGTTATTTACATC
Organism: Gryllus longicercus; assembly: GCA_038098605.1. Lineage (NCBI taxonomy): Eukaryota > Metazoa > Arthropoda > Insecta > Orthoptera > Gryllidae > Gryllus > Gryllus longicercus. The sequence continues at coordinate 109,119 of JAZDUA010001253.1, forward strand.
AAGTAGAAACGTTTTAAACTGTTTCTACATGTTTTCTTTCTGTTTGCCCAGGCTAATCTCGGAAATTATTTCACTGCAATGCACAGAAGTAAGAGATTTTGTGGAAATATTACCACAAAAAAAATTAAGTATACACTCAATGGAAAATCGAAAATCACAAAAGTGGTGTTTTATGTCGTCCAGTACTTATTGTCGAACACCAATGAAAGAGGGAGGTTTACAAATGCTGAATGAATAAAATAATTATTCACTGTGAGCAGTGTTCAACATGTTGCAGAAAGTATAATGGAAATGTTTAACTTTTACCACGATCTATGCTTGTGTGTTTGGACTAGTAGGAAATCCTACCGAGCGACGTGGCTCAGGAAGGCCCGGGTTCAATCCCTGTGTGATGGTTTTCTTCGGTCATCCAGGAGAATGCTGGGATGGTTCTACTGAAAGGTCACGATCGCCAAAGTCGCGTCGCTAGCAGAATTCGTTAACTACGTGAAGTGACAAAGGTTAAGCGAATTCGAGGCATCGCGTGTTCCTGGTTGGGTGACCGACTGAAAACCCCGGGATCTAACGGCGCCGCGTCCAATTGCCCTTTACGGGGCATAAAATGGCTAAATACAAATACAAAGTAGGAAATCCTGCTATCCACCTTCACTTAAAATCGTATTCCATCACGTGTAATTGTAATCACTTTTTTTAAGGAACACGCGTTTTAAATGATTGGTAGACATTGGATTTGTGTACATTCATTAATCTGTGTATTTAAAACGCTCAATCTTTGAACTTAAAAAGTTTGACATCTTCGAATCACGATCTTCACGTAGATGATACACAGGCTTGCTCTCGGTAGACCGAAACCTTGAAGGATTTGACACAACCAAACAACATAATGAACAAATGACGGCATATAAATTTTGTTCGTTCTATTAATTTCGTGTTTTTCTGAAAAGTTTGAGTTTTCCGATAAAACTGGTTAATAATGGCAAGGCGTAACACATCGGGGCTAACTATTTTTTTTTTAAGAAAAAATATCACGAAATTTCGTTGAGTAGATAGCTCAAGTTTCTTTCTGCTCGTAAGACCGTGTTACTTTTCTGGTTTGCAATAGTGAGTTTCCGTATCTCAGTATTTGTGTAATGTAAAGAAAATATTCAAATTTAAATCACATTGATAAATAGCTGACCAGGTAATGAAGAGAATTGATGTGCATTACACTGCTTAAATGCACGGTCCATGCAACTGTTTGAGGGGAGGACGAATAAGATTTTTATGGAAAATCATTTACGGATATTACTTTAATCATCTTGCATTTCACAGGTTCATTATTTAATTTTATTATTTATCGCATGGCACATTTATAAACGTTAATGTTCAGCTACATTTCTATGAACTGTCGTATGGAACTCTCATTCATGCAGATATGCGACAATACATGCAAGGAAAATATCTTTTTGTAGTAATCTCAATTCTACATGACGACATGGTATGATGGAGTTTGTTTTATTCGCGAAGCGCTGTCTTCGAAATGATATTGTGTACTCCCTTTTGACTCTTGAAATGACATCACTGAAAACTGAATTGTATTTTTCGTTTCTTTGCCCTTGTGGAATCGCAAGCAATGAGACCGGTATACCATACAAAGGGAGCGGCCCCAAAAGGGATCGGAGGCCATACACAAAAGTACGATGGTCGAAGCATCACGAGCAAACACAGCCTGCCGGCGTCAACGAACGAAATAAACAATTTTGGCTTGTATCATCTTCCTTTGAATTTAGATTTCGCAGCCTCTGCGTCCACAGAAAGATAAAATGTGATCGTTCCTTCGGGTAAGCCAGGATTCCGGGTATACTGTAGTTAGCTTGACAGAGATGGTCCAAAAGAGGAAAAAGTAAAATAATGACTTAAATTGCAGAAAAGGGCAAAAATAAGACGCCGAACGAAGTATCGATACATTACTCGAGAAATCACGTATGCATTAAAAAATGCAACAGCGTCTATCCAATGTTTCGTCCCTCTCGCAGACACTCACAAGGCTACGCATAATAAGCTCGCAAAGCGTTTCGTGCCAGATCAGTTATGTCACGCAGAAGCCTTAACCTCGTACACTGTATACGTCTATAAAGTGTGAATGAATAGTTTCGAAATTTGAAAGGAAGCTTTCATGGAATGCAACTGTTCATTCGGCGCGAAAGAAAAACCAAACTCATTCCTTCCGACGCAATAATGTAACAAAATGTTAATCAGAGTCGTTTATGATCGCTATATTGCTGTCGCTAGAGTGTGCGTGCGAGTGAGTGCCCGGTGCGTCTCGCAACGTTTGGCAATGTCTGAAACATCAATTCATTCGTCTATTCCAGCGACTCCTGCTCTAACGTAACATGTGAAAGTATTCGGGGGGAAAAGTGGATAAATGGAAGCCCTCCCTCTCCGCAGCATTTTCGGCGTAGTGACGCTCGCACCGGAGAGACGTGTGGGTGCCCCGTTCCCCGCCCCCTCCCCACCCCCACCCCATTCCCTGCCTCCCACGCCGCCCCGCCCCCTCGACGATGGCGGCGAGGAGAAAGGTATTAGCACGACGCCTGGCAGTGCAGCCGAGAAACACTGGAGGCCCGTTGATTCATTATTATATTTCGCGTATCGGCTGTCATGAGGCCAAGCGATACGTGCATCCCGCCGGGTCTCAGACATGATTATCGGGGTAGGTGCACGTTACTTTTCTATAGGGGGATCAGCGTTCAATGCTGATTCCATTTTTACACTCCAGGGGTGTAAGCCCTGAGGATATGATGAAATGATGACGAAATACACACACACACAATTATTATTATTATTATTATTATTATTATTATTATTATTATTATTATTATTATTATTTATTATTATTATTATTATTATTATTATTATTAGCGTAGAGGCCGTTACTGACCACGCTACACGATTGCCGTGTGTACTTTTTCCAGGATCTGCTTTTCAGCTGTATCTCTCAATACGACAAGGTTGTTTCGCCTTGAAGTGTGAATTATGAGCTGATAGGATGATGGGGGGTGAAGGCACAATTACAAATACGACCATGTCAAAGCAGGACTCGAACCTGCAGCCTCCTCGCACAAACGACGGCTGCCGCAACAGGGATTGAAGTGATAGGATGATGAGGGGTGGACGGTTTAGGATGATGCAGGAGGTGTTAGGTGGGTAATGGGAGGTCTTCGTGGGATTTTGGAACCATCTCAGCATTCACCTTTTGACCAAGGGAAACCACGAAAAACCCCGGCCCCAGGATGGCCGGCCTGGGGTTCGAACAATCCGATTATTTGCAAATACATATTTTCCCTATTCAGTAAGTGCTCCTCTAAAATAATAATAATATTAATAATAATAATAATAATAATAATAATAATAATATAATAATAATAATAATAATACTTTAAATTAAAAGACGCTGTCGTAGGTTTGGCATTTGAACTGTACACTAATTTCCCGTGAAGTCGAGTTCGCTGCACACGGCACAGCAACCTCCCCTCAGCTGGCAGCAGGTAGTCGTGGTGGCCGCCGCGCCGCACGCAACGGAATACTTGTGGTTAAATAATAGAACTGGAATATTCTGGCGGATTACTAGTCCTCTCTGCCGCAGTGAAAGGCAGCGGGAGAAACAAGTGCAGGGGTAACCAAAAGAGTCGCACTAAACTTCTGCGTTATTTGCACCGCCGCGCCGGAGGCGTTCTGATCGCTAGCGTGAACCGGACACAAATCATTTTACTTAAGTTGGTACTGGCAACTTGAGCGTGGCGAGGTAACAGCGTAAACATGCCGCCTCCAACGGTTATTTTCATGTTGGAAATATTTAGTAGCAATGCACAAATAAACATTTTTATCTAAAAATTATTGGAAGCTTCCTATAAACCAGGGGCGCTAAGCTGGGGCCTTCAGTCCGCCTATGGATTGATGCATCGTTGATAAAATGAAATTGCTAAATTCTAGGCTATCCCTGCCCTGAGGAAACCTGCGACATGTCAGGCGAAACGTCGGCCTCCCAGCCAACGACACGGCGTCTCCCGGATAGCCAACAATTTATGGATTCTAGCCGTCGAAGCTTACGTGTGCAAAATTATATGGAGTTGGAATGGCGTAAGATGGTTGTAATCATTGCGCTCCTTGCAGTGCATTAAAAGTTGATTTTTGGAACCTTTAAAGAGAACGTTCGTTTCCTCGGTTGCTTGAACATTTCAAGGTTAAACATAAGGTCCAAGTGACAAACGACATACTGCGCATCCTCTTGCGTGCTGTAAAATGATAAGTCTCCAAGGAGAACGAGGGTAACGAGGTCGCTAATTGGCCTGATAATGTCCGTGGTTCATTGGTCTCGAAGTTAACTGGATGATTACGATTTTAAGTTCAAACGGCAACTCGTAATCGCACGATGAAAATGTTTGTAATAGTGTGTACTAAATGAATACACCATTCCATTCATTCTTCATTTCAACTGACAGGCGTGTTCAATTTTTGGAATGAAATGTTCGTACAATAGCGTTTCTTTTTTATACATATTACACTCAAATATGAACATGAATAGTAATAATATATATCAAAAACAATTTGTTAAAATATCGATAACAATTATATTTGTTAAAATATTAATAACAGTAGTTCAGGAAACAAAGTGTTATTCGTAAAATTAACATGGGAAAAGAAAAACGTAACAGAAAAGAGTAACTTAACAATTTCTCTGATCAGTTTAAGGAGTATTTTATAACATATCAATGTTAGTTTAAACAATTTCATTTCATTCTTATTGCGCCTATCTCGGGCACAATGAAACGTCTGGGGTTAATTTAACATCAGTTAATTGTTTTATACTTTATCGTATAATAATTAATAATAATTAATAATAATAATAATAATTTATTTCATAAACTTTTAATTATTCAAATATGTAGTCTTCATCTAACTCGTAACAGAATGGCGCCCCCCAACTGATCCCACAGTTACGATGTTGACCAATTTTCCATGGAAAGAAAATCCATTATACATATTATGATTATAAATGTTGCCAAATGCGGTTTTGTCGAGAAACACATGAAGTAACTAGAACTGGCAAAGAGGTAAAAAAGTCGGATAAAATCATGTAAAAAAATTAGGTAAAAATCAGGTTTACCGAAGTAAGTAAGTTTTTATTCCCTGTGGACACTGTCTGGAGAACATCAGAAAAATATGGAGAATATGGGGAAAAATCAGAGAATTGTTAGAAGAATCGTTAAGACACGGGGAATTTTGAAAGGGCTATAAAACAAGACATTGTTCCTTAAAACATTTGTATAGCGCTATTTTTGTTTAATTTTCATTATTTGATTGTTGATTTGTACGTAGCCTCAGTGAAATATGAGAGATGACCAATTAATATCGGGGTAGCTGTAATATTTTCTTTAAGTAGTGTGAATTTACAAATATTTTCAAGGGGAAAATGCACTCTAAATTCGAAAAGCCGGGGAAATTCGTTCCAGAAAATTAGTAGCCACCCTGCTACGACACGGGGATGAATATTTTGTTTTCAGATTTCGTGAAGACGCTAGTGGCTACTGTGTTCTCCATTCCACGTAAGAGAGCGGTTGTGGCGATTCCGGAGCCGAAAAAAGATGTTCTTGCCCCCATATACAGTATTTTTACACTAAACAATGTCAGTGCAAGCAATAGTCCAATTTTGTAATATTGCTAGTAATTTTTTACTTGGATTCCAACCCCCGATATCGTGTAGTGATCACCAAACAGCAATGTATTATCGGTGTTAGCATAATTTTGCGCTTGAAACAATTTATTTATATTAGGATTTCCCGGGATACAAATCATTCCCACGCAGTTACTGCCCCGATACAGCAAGCGACTTCGAAGGCCTTATTTAGAGCGGCCTTCCAATGTGCTCACTTAGGGACCACGAGTGTGAAAATGTAGAAAATTTTAAAAATAAATTTAAAAAAATATATATAAAAAGGTTCAAAACGATAATTTGTTGTTTTTAATACTATTAACAATGAAAGTATTTTAAATGTAATGTTTCATACATTAGAAATTTTATTTTGAAACTGTTTATTAATTAAAACACAACTTGGAAGTGGTGATTATTAATTGACTCCGAAGTCACTTAAGCCCAGCAATATCATACGCCCCGCGTTAGCGAACCAGTCGGCACAACAGTGAAGCGTGTATAGCGTCGCCTTCACTCAACGGAGCGGAAGAGGAGGAGCCCGACCCGGGCGAGGCGGACAGCTGTTGGAACTCTGGGATTTCGAGAGGTAGCTGTCCTGCCTCGCAAAATCGATCGCTTCCCACTTCATCCCCCGCGAGGGAAACTGACGGCGACCTCCGCGGGCGGGAAAACACGCGCCGCCGCCTCTCATTGGCCGACGCGGGCAGCGCGCCGCGGAGCTCAACCTCTGGACCTCAAGGTCGCCGCCGGAGACGAGCCTTTGAGGCGCCCGGCGCGCGGAATTAGTGGGGGGCGAGGCGCGAAATACAGAGGAAGATCATCATCGCGCCGCCAGTGAATCGTCTTGATTGGAAGAAGCCTTTCATTTCCTCCCCGCGCCGCGCCGCGCCGCGCTGCGCTGTTGGCAGACGTGTTCGTGCGGTGGAGACCTTTCTAATTCGCATCTTGTGTGTTTAATTCTTGTAAGTTACGAGGTGTCGTTTGGTGAAAAAAAATATTTGATATATCGGGTAGTTGAACCGGGTAATATCCAAGCAACCTTTCTTGACCGAGGACTTGGAGAATGTAAGCAGAAGCCCGATCCACAACATTAGATTCTTGTAACCTTTTTCTAACTCGCATGCTTTCGCAACTGGCTCAGTATTTTTGTGTTCGCCGCTATTAGATGTTCTCTTATCTTTCTCGGAAGTGTGACGTGTCTCCTGGGGACCTGGACTTGCATTAACTATTTCTATACACTTTTTCATGAAAAAAAAAAACAACGGTAAATAGCTTCTGCTTCATGCCAATAATGTTATTTCGAATGTTATTACCTTCATACTTCAATACTACCATTTAACTTCAACTTTTTTTCTCAGGAGGGAGGGGGAAGGTAGGCCGGGCGTTTACCGACTGCCTCCCGCCGTTAATTTCTCCTAAGCAGTTGACCTTCCTCCCCAAAAGGCATAGCCCGACTCCTTCCCCGCCGTTTTCCTCCTTGTTGTGATGATTGATTTCTACGATTACCGTGATCTGGTTAGAATCACATTGATCGATTATAATGCATCATTTTTTCAAGAAACAATTGCACGACCTTTAGGAGCACTGCCAACGTTAAAAATCACACTTAAAAAGTTTGTGGAAAGAAACTATAAAACCACATGTCATGAGCATCATCTTACCACGGTGCCGTAACCTTCACAATTGCGATGATTCTGCCATGTTCACTTGTGTTCAATCTTTTCTCTAGACTGCACCAGTCGACTGGTACAAGAACATCTATATGCGGCACTTATTTATTCAAAATTAACTAAAATGTTTACTTCTTCCAAAACACCGGATGAAGGAAATTGGATGCAGTCCGGCTATGCCTTCTCAGGCAACGGAAACTGAAAGGGGATTATCTGGGGGGGCGAGAGTGAGGGGAACCCTGATCGGTTGCTGCCCCCAAAAATCACAATATCAGTTTCCAGTTCAAGAGGCCGCATCATCCGCTAGAACGATCGGATAAAAAAAGGAGAAAACTGTCCACGGGATGCGGTTGGGCGATTTCCGGTAGAGCGTCGGTAAAGAAAAGTTGCGCGGGTAATACGTTAGCACAATTTTTGTAGGAAGAGAAAGTATTAATATTCACACTCATATTAAAAGAGGATTCTACGCTTTTAAGATATCGTTTAACAATGAAGCGCATTTTTTGACACAATATTTGGTGGTAAGATGGAATCTTTCGAAATGCGTAGTATTTTCGTAAACTCTTTAATTGTGCATGAACGATAACGTGTGTTGTCAGCTTCATATACCCTAAGGAAAGTTGAATCGCGCTGAGAAATTGCGGTGGCAAAGCAGAGAACTTCAGGAAACAGTTTCCAAAACCAATGCACTCCTACAAACATACCTGTACGCTCTTGGTTCGCCGTCTGTCCACGCTCTAACCTCAATATCGCACTTCGCTTTCGCTTCAGTTCTGTTTAGTTTCACACGCTGTATCAGTTGGAAAACTTCTCTTCACCTGCTGTACTTTCATTGGCTGGGTGCCTCAGCGTTCGCGGGCCAAAGTGAATACTCGACCATGCTTGCCGTTCGCGTTTTCGTAGTTTTAAAATGCGCCTAAGTGGCATGTCGATCTTTCAACTTCTTGCGTTCCCGTTAGCGTTGGCTTTTGCAGACAAATGAGAAATTGTGAAGCGACCTTCAGGGCTGAGCCAAGGGCTGATCACGGTCCTCCTGTGGACCAGGCCTAGACGCAGGAGTGTTTCGAGGTTCCTTGAGTTGAATTGTTGGGATTCGGAAACGTTCCTGGAATGTTTGCTATCATTTCTTTTAAAGCAATTTTTCCCCCCTCAACGTACACGGAGTTCTCGTACCACGTTTAAATAATTGATTCATCCATGTTTCTTCTATGTATAGAAAAGGACGAATCTTGCGCAATTTTTTCGATTCGATTTGTACAATTGCACTGCACCACACGGCAAACGTAAGTTTCAAGTCCATTTACATTGTTGTAGACGAGTTTGTTCTATCGAAAGCAGTCGTTTTTGGGGTTCTAAAATATGAGTGATACGTGAGTGTTTCTAAATAAACTTGATATCGAGCAATCGTCTGATACATTCGCCTCCTTAAAAAACGTTTTTATGTTAAGGTGGAAGGAAGAATTTCCTGATGTACGCAACTACCATAACCATCTACAGATTTTGGCAGATATGAAACATTTCAATTACATTTTATAAAACATGTTTAACTGTATTCACAGTAAATAGTGATTGTATGTTCGAAAATTCATGTCTCGGAGAGTTGGTTCTGAACGTCTTGAAACAATATTTTTGAGATTTTCTATTTTCCGTATAGAGTAAGCTTAGTTGAAATTTTCATTTGTAACATTTTTACAGCTTTTTCTTTTGTGCAGTTTAGCAAATTTATTTATATTTTGCTTTTAAATAAATTTATATACTTAATCTCTTAAAATTAAAATATATATATATATATATATATATATATATATATATATATATATATATATAATTAAAAATTAAACGCTTTATGTTTCTTCCACAAATTTTCGAAAAAATAAAGTACATTTAATGCGAAGGAGAATGCATATACTCTTCTTTTTTGGAAATGAAATGTGTGACAAGTGTCGGAGTTCCAGGGAAGCAAGTACTGCTTGTTGCGAAATGGGTTCCGGAGATAATAAATCGGTTAATAAATTTATGGTATTAAAGGGATTTCTGAATAATTAAATATATTACCATCTTGCCTTCTATGTTCGTCACCTTTGTAGGTAACGATGACAAGCATATTCCGAGCGTGATACGGTACCGATTAAAACGTATTGCAATGTATAATATATTCCTTGTCTTATACACTAGTTGTCTATGCATATGTAGTTTCAATAAACTTTGGGCTTCAATACTTCCAAAGATAACTAAATTTATTTTACATCAATTGATTTTGTACACACATCACTCTTTACAGAAGAATGATATCCAGAATTGTAGAGTGATTTGTGTATAAGATGAATTGATGTAAAATAAATTTTGTGTTGAAGTATTGAAGCTAAAAGTTTATTAAAAATAATATATTCCTATCGAACCAATTTATAATATAATTCAGCAGTTATCTCGAAGCACCTTTGCATTTACATTAGTTTAATATTGAATTTTGATCGGGCTTCCGAGCATTTTATAAGTAGCGTTTTGAAAAAAAAAATGTACTGAAATAATAAAGACCATTATTCCATCTGAAGTCTTTTGTAATGTTATTTCATATGACGTTTATAAATTGTTTATAAATTGCATTGAATGGCAATAAAGCACATTGATTCGTCTTTGTGAAATTAGCAAAAAGATATTTTATAAAATACACACACTATACGTTTTTTTACTGTTCTAAAGATATGAAAGGTACGTGAATTGTATTTCAGAAATAGTGTCAACAGATCTTACGTCATATTACATACAATTCTAATCATTCTAAATAAGAAACATTATTCTTTTAAAACACCACTCTTCTAAAAATTACCCTCGTTGAGTTTTAGATTACAAAAGGAACTTAATTACAACTCTGACCTAATGCGGCATCTACGTGTTCCACCAAGGCCATGTTCTGTACCATTTTGTTCCTCGTTTAATCCTATTTCATTCATTTGCCCTCAAGCTTACGATGAGTCTTCAGCATCATGTTGTACCGTACCCTTTCTTGCCATTTACTTTCAGGTCCGGGTGGTTCCATTACTTGTGGGGGCGGACACACAAACTTCAATACAACACGCCCGATTATAAATATGACGATCACTCCGACAACTAGGATTAACTGTTCCCACCATTCAGGCCCACTTGCCATGGTTGATGGAAAATGGAAATGAAAGAGAAGGTGCAGGAATCAAAGTGAATTTTTCGTACAGTATGAGAGTTTGGGGTAATTATTGTAACTCAACCACCTGTCGATGACCTTGTGATGGACAGTCTCGAAATTTCCGTGCTTACAAAAAATGAACCTGTAGATCTGTGTAAAAGTACCATTCACTGTGCTTCCAACTGCTTGATGTCCAATAAAGCAATGATCAACTTTGTGCAAGATATCCTTTGTGCATTTTGCTACCTCTGTGTACAAATCACTATACACAACCCAGCTGTCTTTTCTATGTTGTGATTGCATGATTAATTCATTGTTATAGAATAAGAGTTTGCAGAGGGCCATGTTTACCGTGGGAAGTTGAGTAAAAGAGTGAAAATGAATTAATTTTTGCCTTGATTTGTATTTTGTTCACTTCCCATCGCCATGCCTATCATTCGTCGCATTTCAAAATCCACTACTATTGATATGCAACAAAATGTTTATGCAGTATGTCTCGTATGAGTCAAAGGTCTATCTACTTCGAATAGAGTATTCGAAGATATAGATGTCCAAATATGTGTGTAAACTCTCCCAGTTCACTTTAATCATCCAAGTTGTCCCTTTCCACTTGTAAAATGTTAGGCACTTCCCTGAACTCCGCATGGGTGTTCATATCCCCAGAATGTTCTTGCTTTTGACACAGACGTTGACTCTTGGTGGATTTTCTGCAAGGGCCATCCTAACAAACGGATATTTTTCCATTTCTTTATTCTCACCAGTGTTATTTAAACGTGGGGACAATACAAATCGTGAGCTTGGTTATTTATCTTTAAATTAATTTTGAAGAAAAATCAGTGTAGTAGTGTTTATTTTAGACATTAGGAAAGCTTAAAGTATATAATTGAACCGAGAAATGTACTAAATGATTATTTAGTTCTCTGTGACAAAGTAATGCGCAGTTGTTTTTTATCGAGGACGAATCTAAGCTAACTGGGTTTGGTGGATGATTCATTGTGTTTTTTGTCTCTTTCTTTATACATTGATAAACATTTAAACAATACCTGTCTCCACAGAATTTCAAGCCGCACGACTTTCTACGCAATCCGTAGAAATAAGGTTTTGGAACAAACATTTTCTCAAAGAAAGAAAACACACTGTTCGTAAGAACTTCATGTATAGGCTTCATGTATACATTGGTGCCAAAACGCCTTATTTTTGGAACTGCTTTCAGGGTTTTGTGGTCTGCTATTAAATAGAACTACAAAATGCACTCTAAATAACGGATCCACAAAAATAATAACAGTGGTTAATTATGAGATTAGTATAATCGTATGACATTTTATTACAAGATTCGAGAATGATCATCAGAGACCGTTCGATAATCATATCGGGATAATCATATCGATAATCATATCGGGATAGTCATATCGATATTCATATCAGTTCGATAATCAATCGGGAATAATGTGTTATGTTACATTTGTCGTAAAACATTTTATCCACTTTATAAAGAAATCAAATGGACTACAATTTTCCTTTAAAAATATTGTATTTGACAATTCAGACTAGGTCTAGAAAGGTGACAGCCTTATGTCGTTATTCATTAATTAAATGCCATGGAAACCTACGAAATTGAAAAATTTAATGAATAGGGGATTTATGGATTATTATAATATTGTGTTGTAATAATTCGTATTAATAAAATACAATTTCGTTCAATTTGACTTGAGAGAATTGAAGTGAATGAGACGCAGGGAAGATTTTCCTGATCTGTTCGTGTTGTGGGAACTCCACTAAGAGTCGTGGCATCCTCCACCTGTGCCTGTGCCCTTGCCTGCGGAGCCCCCGACCCCCGTCCCGGGCCTGTGTGTGCTTGCCCTGACCCCGTGTGGCTGTCGGTTCGCAGGGCAGCTGCTGGTGCGGGGGCGCGGCCGGCGACCCAGCATGGCCGATGACGGCGAGATGTGTAAGACCCCCGGACTACTGGGTCCGCCTGTGTTTTACTTGTGCACTGCTAATCTGTTTTGTGTTTTGTTGTACTTGGTTTGGCTACTGTCGTGTAAGCTTGCCACTGCCTCTAGCCCGCTTCACTTGTAATACATTGGAAGAACCTCGAGCTCTTTTCTTGTGTTTTTTGTTTTGTGATTTCTCTCTCTTTTTTTCCTTTTTTTTTCGAGGTGCGTTTGTTTCCCGCAGGAAAATTGTAAGCAGAAGATTCAACTTTGGTAGTGGGGTGGCTTTTGTAAGAAAAGCGTCTGCAGCGAATCGGCACACCTGAACTTCAGCGACATCACGTGGTCAATCGGAGAACCATTTAAGGCACTTTCGGCCTATGGCTAACAAGCTCAAGTCAACGCCGTCTATCCTTACTTGCTTACTTACACAGACTAAAGTGTATATGGCATTTGTCAAGTACGTGTATGCGCATCGTTATTGGCCAAAAAAGTCGAGATAAGTTCCTTAATTCACCCCTAGATGTCGATGAAGTGCGTGATGAAGTTATGCACATACTTCGATTTTTCTATAGCGGCCGATGACATTTGGTTGTTGTTACACCTCCTGCCTTTATAAAATGAATAATTTTAATTAATTCGCGAACGTCTTTCTTAATGGGATTCGCGGCCTCGGATCTGTGCGTACCATTGTAAAAAAAGATACAGTTTATAAAGGCAGGAGGTGTAACAATGACCTAATGTCATCGACCATTATAGATAAATCGAAGTATATCTCCAAACGTTTTTCGAACGAAATGCCTCCAACATCGGAGTCAAGTCTTCCTCTTACAGTATTCGTGCTTGCAATAAATTGGAAGAACCTCGAGCTCTTTTTTTTTCCTTCTTCTTTTTCTTTCTCGAGCTGCAATGTTTCTCGTTCAAGAGTTTCATTTATAGCTAGATTATCTAGTACGTCGTTGGAACATAAACGGTTCTGGTTAATGTCCAATTTCCAGGGTGAACTATAAATTAAGCGGATGTACCATTGCTATCTTTTTTCTTCAAATTTAGCTCTAGTAAACGACCGCAATGCCGGAATACACGTTGAATGTAATTTGTTTCTCGTATGTGTGAATTTTCTTGCTGGATTGCAGTGCAGCCGTGTTCAAAAACATATCCTTAGCAAATTATTTGACATACTATGTGAATAATAGTATAAAGAAAGTGCCAAATTTGCTGTGAAGTTGTCTTGTGCTAATTATACTATTAACTATGCTTTTATCAAGAAATTAGTATTTACGACAGTTCAGTGCAGCATTTTTTTAAAAAAATTTTTAAAAGTGGGCCCATATTTTATTTTATCGATTCGTTCTATTGCGGCACGGATGTCACAATGTTGTTTAGTGGTCTGATGCAGATTACGCGCCTCTCAATAGCGAATGCTCTATTCTGAAGATACCAACGGACGCCTAAAAAATATGAACTGACACTGTATGTAATAAAACTGTAAAGAAAGCGAAGCTGATCGGAAGGTGTCCTCCAATTTAAATATGCGACTTGATGCGGATGATATTATTTTCAGTTAGGTATGGCGAGTGCAGTGGTATTACTTTAGAGTGACCGCTGAAGATCGCGGGTTCAGAGCTGCTGGAAAATTCCATTCCTCAAACCTATCGGTTTATGGGAGAGCGCGTCCCTTCCCAGCAAGTTTTGACAGCCCTTCTCCAGTCGTGTAAACATTGACCCTGACTTTTCGTATCCGAGAGGTGCAAGCTGGCAACTACGTTTTCTTCTAGAGTGAAGCATTTGTATGTGATTCGTAAAGCTCTGTTTAAGTGATTATCGTTCTGTTTGTGATTATTGCAATGCGTCCGGTTCAGAGCATGTTATAATAGGTCACAGTCATCGATATCACAGTCAGACGCGTGAAGTCGTTGCAAAAATATATCTATTTATGAAGAGAGAAGCATAAGAAAGTGTTAAAAATGTCAAAGCAGTTCTTGGCTGCTGCTAAGGGCGTTTCGAAAAGATATATTTGCAGAATTAATAATAAAATGGATTCTGTGGAATCGGGAGAATCGTGTTCATCTTCAATTCCAAATAAAGAGAGGAAGAGGAAGAACGTGGAATCTGCTCTCGACGGTTCCAATGAGATTTGCCGCACACGATTTAATTTACCATATCAAGAAATCGTTATTTTTACCGGAAACGGCGCAAACGATAGTAATGACAGGGAGTGACGCAGGTTATGATAGTGAGGAAACGGATATCGGTTGCAATGTAAAAGAGTATGATGAGAGCAGAGTAAGACTATCAGGGTGAATTGGCTGTTTCTCCACTACCGAACGAAGACACTAAAGCAAATTAATTTCCAAGGAAGTTCGCTAGCATGTCAGGTGCGGTATACTAATGCTTTTGGTATGGGCTGACCAACGAGCTCGAAAATACAACATGTAGTGGTTGAAGCGTCTCCACCTTTGAAGCAAATTGAAGTCCATGTTTTTGGCAGTGAAAGCAGCGCGCTCGGAGAAAAAAGAATTCTTGCATTTCGTTTGGCGTCGGTTATGGACGGATGGGCGCGGGCCGCGCGTAATAAAAATCCTCTTATTGTGTGTCCTCACGATCAAAAACCAATTATTTAAAAACGGAATGACAATATGTTAGGAAAACGAATTGAGAAACTTTAAATACATGTTGCTTCCTGCATTGATTGTCATAAGAATGGAAGCTATTGAAATGTTATTGTGGTTAGCATAAAGCCTGAAAGTGTATCGTATTGCAATACCGTTAAACGAAAAATATTAAAGAAATAAGTTGTGATACAAACAACACCGCAGTCGATTCAGTACAGCAGTTGAATACACCGCCACTCGTATGTTTTGACTTCAAAAAGCATGGCGGCCACTAGTTCGGCGAGCCTCCACCGAGAGCGCTGAAACTATGGGGACAGCCACTCTCTATAGTATATTGTAGCTCGTTGGGGCAGATGCGAGGAGCGCCGCCCCCTGGCCCCTTTCAGATTCCCTCTCTACTCGCAAATCCCAGCGGCCACCCTAGACAAATTTAGATGTAACATCGAGGTATTCTACTTACTCTTCGATTTTTCTGCAGTGGCCGATGACATTTAGTCAATGGGTGGTATGAATAAAAGTAAGCAAGTACTCTTTGCTCCGAGTTTCCGAGATCTTACTCAGTTTCGTATGAATAAAGTGGGTAAGCAATTGCTCAGTCTCTGAGTACTTGCTTCAACTCTGAGCGTACTCTCAACTGGCGAGCAAATGCTCAGAATTGGTATGAATAAAGTTAAGCGTTTACTCTATAGAGTGAGCACTTGCTCCAAAATTTCGGAGGGACCTTAGTAGCAGACTCACGTTTGAAAAGTAAGGTTAAATTGGCCGATTTTTTACCGTGTGTTGATATGCATATGCAGCGGACTAAAAAAATGCAAGATTAGGCGAAATTCTCGTGATGTAGACTATTAGAATCTTTGCCGAATCGAAAAGTACAATGCTTGGTTGGTACGATTTTTATCGGCGTTTGCTTTCAGGCGCGTATTCAATTTTTCGGGGTACTGTTTTTTGAAACTTTGTAATGTTTCGTTTCGGCCACAGCGTACTTCCGAAAGCTGGCTCTTTTCAAAAATAATTTTATATTCACTTAGCATTTCGGTAAAAATTAGCTGGGCCACTAGCGCCTGTTTTTCGTTACTGCTATTCATATTCGAATTTAAAGAATGAGACAACAAACTATTGCTCTTTATTCCGCACAAATGTGCGCGACGCGCGTAACGTATGTAACCTCCTTGTTGCTCAAGAACCCAACTTTTAAAACTCTTAGCCTGCACTATCACTTGTTCACAACGAGCAAATGCTCGCGAGACATGAGTAAGTTCTTCGGAGACATACGAAGTTTTTATTCATACGAAATGGAGCTTCTGCTCAGTGCCACGGACTAGATTCACTTTGCTCCGGAGCAAGTACTCATGAGCAAGTGCTCATTTTTATTCATATGACCCATTGTTACACCTCCTGCCTTATCTTTTTAATTAATTCGCGAACGTCCTTCTTTACGGGCTTGTGACTTCAGAAATGTGCTTACCACTGTTAGGGAGATTCATTTTATTGGGCAGGAGTTGTAACAATGTCCTAATGTCATCGGCCACTACAGAAAAATCGAAATAACTGTTAAGTAGTGACTCCTGACTACGATCATTTGGGATTCTAGTATCCAATCGGGAGCTTAAATAGCAAAAATGAAGCCGCAACGGGGTCCCCGATAGGACAACCGCTTCACCTGATCAGAAATGTCTCTTTTTAAATCGATGAAGAGTCGTATGATAACTGAAGCATAATGAAGTTCTGACATTCTACTTTTTCTTTCACTCTTATTGACTCTAACTTATCTAAAATTATGGATACGATTTATTTTCATGGAATCGATATTATTTACTTAGAAAATCTGATATTATAACTCTATTGTTTGTAGATATTCTAATGAATGTAATCGGTGCACTTGAAGTAAACATCCGCCTATTTGCACTATCATGCAGTTTTATAAGGGAGGTGATTTCGATAATCGCAGTAATTCATTATATTAAAGCGCGATGTTTAAAGTTTGAGATTCACTATTTTTTTGAATACGTGGAAATAAAAAAGAATAGTTAAATTCTTGAATATGAAAATTTAACCTTAAAGTATGTTTCGTTTCTTGCAATTCATATGTTTCGTTCGTTGCAACGGTAGTTAAGATGGAAATCTCGCGGAAATTCATTGCCATATTGTTGAATGCAACTAAACTGTTAATTTTCTTTGCCAGTGGATTGGCCATTTCTTGAGTAACTAATTATAAATTTTAAGTTTACAGTTACTTATAAATATTTTGTTTAACCCTGCGGTTCTGTAAAAGCGAATCTAAGTTCAATCGCAAACACATTGTAGTGTGCACGTCATTATTTTTTTTCGCAGTGAATGAAAATATTGGCAGACATGGATTGATGCTCTTATTTTTCTGTCTTGTCTCGAAGGTAATTCTTTTGTAACTACAAATACTTTTCTTTTACTGTCTTACGTGTAAACTAATCTAATAATATCAGTGGTTTTTGTATCATTTGTTAGTGAGACGTATTTACGTTGATATTTTTATGTAGAAGTTAAAGAGTTCACTGTACATTCTTTATGGAACATTTTAGTCACTTTTGTACGTATTGCACGACGCCTGTGTTTGCATGCCATTAATTCACGTAGTTATTTGCATGACTTTTAATCTCTTGAAAAACGATACCGTCTCTTCATTTTTTTATAAACTACGATCTAAAGTATTTTAGTCTTAACTTTTGAATTGGCGTCTATTTCTTTAGCGCAGTGGTATTGGTGTATGCTGTACTGTTTGCAATTTGTTAATAGCTCATCAATAGTATAAGACTCGACAAACTATAACGTTATACATTGAAAGTGTGTCGCAATATGAAGGTTTACGCATTCTTGTGTTTTTCATAACTGAATGTACCGTTCCTCATGATGTACAATCTCCTGTGCTTATCCATGCCATTCATATTTTATATTATGGCCATTCTTCGGGGATTGTAAAGTATGTAGATTCAGATATCATTATTTTTATGGACCAAATAATCTCTTGCAACACACACAAACAAAACTTTCTAACATTGAATTTCTGCACTGTTATCACGAAGTTTAAAGGGAATTAGATTAGAATTGAGACGCTAGAACATACCTCTGGGATCATTCGATACTCTGCCCTTCAGTTATTTAAATTGTGATGAGTGGTACATATCAGTATACTTGGGTTTTTATTTCTTGACGCGTGAAGGCCTGTCTTCACAGTATTTCGCGTCTTTCTCAGTCGTGCCGCTTGATGTGACATGATCGCAAACAGTTTCCGACCGTATCGAGCAGTGCTGGCGATCATGCGACATCTAGCGACACGACTCAGAACGACGAGAAAAGCCGTGAACATAGACCAAGAAATAAAAACGCAAGTAATATATTATCTGCCATCATGTATTTTGCAGTTGTTGCGTTTGTTGAATCTAGTAACTATCTCACCATGCAGACAAATATTATCAATTGAGAGATAAAATTGATATGACTCTGAAAATGATCGATTATGTATAATGTTTCTTAAGTTTAATTCATCGAATTCATAAAAAAAAAAGAGTTGTGTTGGTAGTGGAACGGGCCTAAAGAAGGCCAGCAAGAGTATTTAAACGATTTGTTTCATGTTCATAAACACACTGGAATGATTTTTTTTCATACAACACACACACGTAAATGTTTCAAACCAAAAAAAAAATCTCTGTAGGTAAAACGTGACAATGCGCGCAGGCTCGTATGTGTAGATTGTCATGAAGACTAAGAAGACAACTGGTGCTGGTGGGGGTATGTAAGAAAAGCGTCGGCAGCTAATCGGCTAAACTGAACTTCAGTGACATCACGCGGCCAATAGGAGAACTTCAGCCGGTAGCCAGAAGTTCTAAATACCGCACCAACTGGTACATACATATCTGCAGCCACAAGTACTAATACATGTCATGAACTTGACAATTACACTTGCGCACTGAAGTTTAGATGGCGTTGGTCAAGTTGGTGTATGCAGGTCATTATTGGCCAAAAAAAGCGAAAAAAGTTCAGCTTAGCCGATAAGCTTCCGACGTTTCGCGTACACCCCCCCACCATGCTTCCAACGCCGGAGATGAGTCTCCTTACAGTTTTCATGAGTATGTGAAAGAGACGCTGCAACCTGCTGATATTGGGCTCTGCGCATCAACTGATGTCACTGAAGTGTTAAGGTAGTAGGGTTCGACTCCCTACGGTGGCAGCATTTTCGGCATTCGCTTGTTGGCGAGGTCGAATACAGCCACTGTCTGGAGGAGAATTCTAGCGGCCGGCTGCTCTGATCGGTAGTTTTCCGTGGTTTCTCCTATCAACACCAGGTGAATGCCAGAGCAGTACCCTAGCAAAAGGGCCTCTGACACATTTCCTTCCTCTTCCTTGTCCTACCTTCACCTCTTACCTACACAACCACGCGTCGAGAGACTAAGAGCTAGTCCCGCTGGAGGGAGACTCCTGGCTGGGAAAACACCCGCAAGCGACGTGTAGGTCAGCGCCGGATCTCGACATCCAGCCGGGGAGAGGTCACCGCCATGTCCCGCTATAAAACATGCAACCCCTTACTCGACTATTGACCTTAGCTGCCCCCCCCCCACACACACACACATACGCTACACAACCACGCGTCGAGAGACTAAGAGCTAGTCCCGCTGGAGGGAGACTCCTGGTTGGGAAAACACCCGCAAGCGACGTGTAGGTCAGCGCCGGACCTCGACATCCAGCCGGGGAGAGGTCACCGCCATGTCCCCGTTATAAAACATGCATAACAAACCCCTTACTCGACTATTGACCTTAGCTGTTGCCCTCCCCCCTGCGGAATGAATGAATGAATGAATGAATGGATGGATGGATGGATGGATGGATGGGTGGGCGCAGCGGCGGCGGGGCTCCACGGGGCGTGTGGTGTTGCAGTCACGCCGCCCGCGCAGCGCGTGCAGTTCATCTTGGGGGAGGACGTGGACGACGGCACGCACGAGCCGCACCCGCTCTTCTCGGAGATGGGGGGAGCTCGTGCACGACGGCGACGAGATGGAGTGGAAGGAGACCGCCAGGTAATCCCCTGCACTTCCTTACGACAGGTTGCGCAACGCGTTCATACGCTTTGGCGAAATTGGTTATGCCCACTGCGGTGCTGAGGCTAACAGCCTGTCCGCAAAACTGGCTCGTCTCACTCTGTGCAAAATAGGTCTTGTTTATATGAGCTATTTTGGAATGTTAAATAACGCATATTAATATAAAACTCACATACAATATAATAATCTATAAACGAAAAAAGTGTAGTGTAATGGTTTTGAAGGAAATATAATTTATTAACTGTATGTATATAATGTAGATCATAAGTTATCACAATTTCGAAGTATTGAATATCTTATCCAGAAGTACTAAATTGTTTGGATTATTATCCATTTTGTCATTTTTTTTAAATTTCCTTGTTTCTTAAAATTGACCTTTTATAAATGAACGCTTATCATATTAAACAATATAGGTAACGTAAACTACTAGTCTTTTA
>JAZDUA010000936.1:0-172500 GCA_038098605.1 Gryllus longicercus
GGGAAAAGACTTTCCCAGAGCCGAATTAGTCAGGACGCGACTCGTAGACTTGTTGCGGAGAAAACTCGGGCGGGAGCCTACCGGACCCCGCGCCGTTCCCGCATCGGCCCGCCAGCCTTGCCGTCTACCGTCCCGGGCCCAGAGACAGCCCTCTCCGTTACGTCAGCGCCCGTGGCCACTTCGCCCCCTCTGAGCTTGTTCGAGCCGGCGACCGACGCGCTGCTACCTGCCGTGAGAGTAGACGCGCCGCAGAAGGTCAGCGCCGAAGCCGCCGCCGCCTCTGTCCGAGGCTGCCGCCTCGGCCCGCCCACGAAGACCAGCAGCCATTGGTGAAACTATGAGACGATGCCGTCTCACTGAACAATTGTAACGGCAGAAAAAACTGCAAGTGGCCGCGCTCAGGCCCAGCAGAATTAACCACTTGTAATTAAGTCACAGAGTAGTTTTAGTGAAAGACTTGCGTCGCCCATTGCGACATTGTAATTTCCCTGGCAGCTTTTTTTGGTGCCAGGAATAAACAGTTGTTGTCACAAATGACTCAATTGCTCATTCTTGACCTCCCAACTCTTCCATTCAGTTACATTTCAGGAGCTGAACTGGCGCCCTCCCCCGTGCACATTAGGTTTGATTACATTTGGCTGGTCCCTAGTCGGGCTAGTTTAGGCGATTTGATCGCTATTATTACAATATATATATATATATATATATATATATATATATATATATATATATATATATATATATATATATATATATATATATATATATAATTTTTTGAGTCGATTACAACTTACGTATACATGTACCAGAAATATTGGATAGACTACGGTACTGTAACCTAGTCTATGCTGTGATTACAATAATACTATTATCATTTAAATTATTATTTCATTGTATGGCTTAGATGTTACTCATAAACGAAATTCTGATACGGCAGAGCAAGTGCGTTTTTCTACATGGTCCCTCTAAAACACTTCTAAAATATAAGTTTCATACGTATGCTAATTTTGCTAATTTTAAAAAAGGTGTTACGGTAACTATATTTCCTCATTTAAAAAATATGGAAATGCTATTTAATAAAATTTTGCAATTTCATTAAAATTTAGTGTTGATATTACACTCCTAAAATCGGTAAACAAAAAATAGAGAGCTATAACATATCTGGAGCCAAGTGCGTTTCGTTTAAAGCTAAATCTCGCGAAATTTGGTTTAGTGGAGAACTGAAATTGCTTTCTAAACGAAAATGCGTATATTTTAAATATAAAATGTTTGATGTATAGTATAACACAATTTAAAAAATTTATAACAGTATATTTTAGCAGAAAAAAATCCTATTCTTCTGCTTTCACACATATCAACGTGCTTAAGTACTTAAAATCAAAATTATAATTCAAAGTGGATGCAATATGTGAACTGACAGCCAGTTCGTGAAAATCAACGTTGCGAAAAATACGAATGGAAACAAAATTTGAATATTAATCATACCGTGTGGAATTTCCCTAGAATATTTTTCTAAGTTCAAAACATTAATTAATATACATGTAAAGCCCGATAATTTGTATTGCGATGAAGAAACACGATAATGAGACCATTAATATTGGTATTGATTTATTAATTTAATGCGAACTTACGTTATAAATTACCTGGAACAAAAGGTTGAAACAGACTATGAATTACTGGATTGAAGGTATCATCTGTTCCAATGAAAACTATGCTGAGCCTCGTCGCTGGAACAAAAAAAAAGAGAATTAAGAGATTACGCGGAACGTGCGCACTGCAATAAAATTAAAACAAAACCCCCTATTTGAATACGTGTGGAAATAATCCAATATCCTACCAGCTCGTCTCGCCCGATACACGCCCCGCTCTATAGAAAAACGAGGCGAAATGTAATCACTATACGAGTGCTAAGTGCATTGCATAAAAATTCGCAGCAGCGCTGACGAGGTTGCGTCCGCGGGCCCGAAATATGAAATGAAAGGATTTTAATACCTCGCCTTTTTGCGTCCAGCGCGAGAGTGTTTTTTTTTTCCTTGAGCGGCGGGGGGGGGGAGCGCGAACAAGCGAGTAGATGCGTGCCGCTCACGCATACAAAAGTATTTTTTAATTGTGATATAATACGCGTGGAGCGGCGCTAGTGATGGTAGGTTGGAGCAGGGGGAAGAGGGAAAGGTCGTGTTGCTTTGTGCACCCTGGCGGTCTGTAGCTCGTTATTGGCAACCTGCCCTGACCCACGTTGCAAAGGGTAATGGGGTTCGATTTGAGAATTTTTGAAGGATTTGATAGGTACCCCTGTGTGCTTTAGCACACTTCAACTGTGAATTTTGTTTTGGTGAAGGAGTTCTTGTGTTTAGGGGACTTGTATGAATTTCATTATCCTTCTTGACTTACAACACAGATTTTTTTACTTTACGTAGCGCGAGGGTGCAAGTTCAGGAAATACCATCGTATTCATTGTATAGAGATGTGATAATTATGTGGTGGGCACGGTTCCAGTAAAGTGGGGAATGAAAGACGCAATTTACAACCATTGCCGAGCATTCCTTTTGTAAGTCGTGTAAGCTGTTGTTCGAAAATTGTCAAATAAATTGATATTTGCTGTCACATGTATCGCTCACATAAATTTACACTGCTTTTGTTAGGATCTACATTAAGGGAAGAAAATAGTTGAAACTTATGTAGGAAAAATTTCGGTCGAGATTAAAGTATCATGACTGATAGGTGATTACTGATCAACAAACAGTTATTAGCTTTATATTTGTGAAAAATAAATGACTTATTTAAATGTAGTAATTTGCTACAATTCTGAATTAGTCTCGTTTGCAATTGTTTGCTGAATAGTCTCGTTTGCCAATTGTTGCGTTGCAACAAGTACGCGTATATTGATTTGTGCGTTGAGCACATTTTACTGGCTCTTTTATTCGTAATCAAGGCGATACTTCGCCCTTGACTTTGGGTAGGATTCTGTCATTTCCCGGTGCCAAGTATGAGGAAAACTGTGAGAAAATCTGAAGCAATACACAAACATAACCTTGTCTTCTACTAGCGCCCAGAAATAGAAATAGAAAAGAATGTCTGTCGCCTAAGTGACATTTCTATTTTGGTTGGAAAACTTCACAATTTGTCTATGTTACACTATTCTGATGTATACAATCTAATGGTTTCTTCATACGTTCTCATTCTCACATTTTCATCCTCGTATCCTCATTCTCATATCCCTACTACTCACTTACCTCCTAACATTACCTACCTTTACTTCCATATTATCGTATCAGCATCCTCGCAACGTTGTATTTACATCTCCTTCCTCACATCCTCATCGTAATATCATCATAATCGCGTATCATCATAATCGCTTTTCTCATCCTCACATCGCCGACCTCACGTTCCCTCATCCAGATCCCGTCAAACCCTCGCTGAAACCGCGAGTGGGAGCAACCCCTGCTTTTCGGGCGTTCGCCATCTTATCCCCACCCCTACGCCAACCCCCTCCATGCCTCTCCATTTACTTTCATCCCTCTCCAACCCTTACACTCTCAACATCTCCCTCTGTTCCCCTCCACCTCGCTCCTCGCTCTGCCTCCAGCCCCACCCCCGCGGCGCGTGACCCGTTCTATTTATAATTACGCGCCGCGCCACGCCGCGCCGCTCCACTCCTTTGCGGTGTCGGCGGAGGCGGCGGCAAAGCTGAGGTAATTATAGCGCCACAAGTTGATGGAATTCAACAGCCCTGGCTCGCGCCGCCGCCACCCCCGTCCCCGCTGCCGCTGCCGCCCGCGGTCAACGGAGAGACTCGTCGGGGTGTGAGGGAGGGGTGATGACAGCGGGGGGTGGAGAACGTGGAGACGTGAGCGGAGATCGCTGTGTGGAACAACGTGGACAGTGATGAAGGGAAAGGGCGGGATGCAGAAGAGGCAGAAAATGACGGTACCGCAGATTGAGGAAGAGGAGGACGCAGATAGCCTAGCAGTCAACTGTTAGCTTTCCGCCTCTGTATACGTGGGAGTGAATTCCTCTGTACATCTGTGTTTGGTAATTATACACGTAATTTGGAGGGAGGACGACGAATCATGATGGTGGAAGCCTTACTCGCTTTTTCTTCGTTTTCCTTGTATAGAATTTCACATCTGTTATCTTCATTAAATTATCCTACACCTACGCTGATGAAAGCTAAACGATACGACATATGAGAACATAAAAATTACGAATAATCATAATGGTGAGGACCGCGATTTCACAATCCGTGAAATAAATTGAATTGTAATGTCGGCAGGAAGATGGTAAGGTGGTTCTTTGCGAGATTAATGATCAATGATATTCAAAAGATATATTATGATATTCAGAAGATTACGTAATAACATAGAGAGAGTGACGGAGACAGAGACAGAGGGAGATGCAGAAACAGAGTGAGACAGAGAGAGAGTGAGGCAGAGAAAGAGAGAGACAGAGACAGAGAGAGTGGGGGACAGAGAGAGAGAGACAGATAAGGAGAGAAACAGAGAAAGAAGAGGCGGGAAGGAATGCTTTGAGTATGATTACTTACGCAGCCAAAAGGTATTCTTTTGCGTTGTGTTACGCCAGGCAGCTGCACTTAGTTTAGTGATGACAAGTCTCATGATTTGAATGCTCTTCAGACATGGAAAGTGATTGATCTGGGCGGTACTATATCGGTTGCTCAAGAGTGGGCAGAAGAAGACGTGATGAACACAATAATTCTAAAAGCAACATGAGGAAATGTAGAGACAGGGCAATGGTGTATTGAGCCAGATGGACCACTGGAAACGCGAAAGGTACAAGTTATTTTTGGACAAAGTATTGTCTTGTTTCAAATAACGGAGAGGGAATTGGTTTCGAATTCCAACAAGGCTGTAGGGATTAGATGCACGGTAACAGAGGACAGTATTCATTTAGTGGAACAGTAGACAAGAATGGTGTAAGACGCAAGACTGGAAATAATTATATGCGTCGTCATTGCCAACAATATTGATAACAATATTGTTGGCAATGACGACGCATATAATTATTTCATTGAAATGCCAACGATAACTCACCACAATACCTATACAAGACTGGAGATGACTACGGCTATAAGACCGGAAGATAATAATATTAATCACCGAGTGATGTAGTGCTGATGGAAGCACTTATGGCAGGGACAGGAGCTTTGACGAAAATTGTCTCCCCCTCTGTATATAATATCCAAAGGAATATGATGGGTTTGTTCCATTTATAAAATATCATCAGCGTGTACGACACCTGAATAGGGATTCATCAATGAGTTGCGTCACAGGTTATGATATAATATAAATAGTAGATGCAAATGCAAAACACAACAAACGCCAGATTCAAACAGCGCTACAGTGTTACATATATTACGTTACATATGTTACGTTACATATGTTAAATATTTAACAAAACTCGAAAACGGTGTCTCTTGCGCTCCTACAATCTGATTTTAGTTAATCTGCGAAATAAAACTCATTTGGACGATATTTTACAGTTTTGGAGAGTATTACCAGTAGCACTTTAGATACAAGCATTTAAAATGTGATTACGAGTGTTGGCACAGATCCAACTGGTTCTACCAGGTTATAGTCGTGAGCTGAAACGTACGAAAGGTAGCTGACCTAGAAATGGTTGGGTATGGTGTACTAGAAACGCCAAAGAGAAGCGTAGAGGAGTGATGGTGGCTGGGGTCGTGGTGACAGCGCATTCGCTAGAGCAAGCTGTGATACCTGCGGCGGCGGTGGCGGCAGAGAGGGCGGTCGCCCCGGGATTAGCCGTCTACGTGCCTGTGACGTCACGCTTTGACGTGCGGTCGCGTAATATCCCCGCGCGGTAATTAGCGCGGTTGCCGCGAGAGGGCAGCACCGGTGCTCGCCCTGGTTGAACCCTCTGCGTCTTGCGACCCCACCCGGCTCACGCCCCGCGTCACGCCGAACCCCATCCCCGCAAAGCCCTCGGAACGCCCACGTACCGCCTCCTCTCTGCCACGCCCCTCCTCTTCTCCGCCTCACCCCGCCATGCCCCCGCATCTCCCCGTCATGAACCCGACTTCCCCGCAACGCCCCCCTCCAACACGCCCACCAAACACGGCCCTGACACTCCTCAATAAAACCCTTTCCCTCCCCGCACTCCCCGCCCCGCCCAGCACTCCCCGCTAAGCCCCATCCCATCCCCGACAAGCCCACGCCTTTTCCTGGTCGCACTAGCCTCTCGTCGCTTTATCTCCATCACGTCTTTGCTTTGCCCCCACATCGCTCGTCCCCGCCCCTGCTTCGCTGCCTCTCCCTACCTCTCCCAACCTCTCCCAATCTCTCTCTCTTCTTCTCCCTAGTTCTCCCTACTCCCTGCCACCCCGCCTTTCCCGGGCCCGTGTCGCTCTCGCCCAGCCACCTCGCTTCCGCGTATGCCCGTTCAAAGCCACCGCTCCAACCCCACAACTTCCTCCCTCGGCCGCCGCCGGCGTTGCTTTCCCCGCCGCGACAGCCGCGCGTTTATGACGGTGCGTGGAAAAGCGGAATATACGCGAAGGGTCGGCGCACTTAACGGGTTCTCAACCGCATAACGTTGGCATTTTCGCTGCGGGAGTGGGTGGTATGGTACAGGTGTACCTCACGGCGGTCGTTATGCGGTTGGAGTTTCTTCCATGTGCCCCGGTCTCCAGATTATGAGTAAAATGTGTAAAAATAAAATAAAAATTTTGGAGCGGTTAATCAATATTTACTCATGAAGAAGGAGATTTCCCACATTTTCCCACCTAATAAAGGCTGTTAAGAAGCACCTAATAAATTACAGATTTTGAAAGCCCCAGGCCACTTATTGGTTTTATGAGGACTCATTTCAATGATTAAGCCGAGGGTCCAGCTTTATATGGAGACCCTACCTACTAAAACATGCCAGAAGGCAGGGTGGGCTGTCTTGATGTATTTCCGATTGTGAAGCCCCCATTCCACCTAAAAAGACGGTCAAGTGTTCATTTAAAAGTTTGGGGAGCTTGTTCTACTGAAAGTGTGTTAAAAGTAATTTGTTTTAGTTAATTTTAATTTAAAGGCTAAAAAATGTGTAAATGAAAAATATACCTTTAAATTTATGTTTTTCCTCATATTTTTGTGTTGTTTTTCTTGATTTCTTTACTGAATATCCTAGGTTTGATATATTTGATTTAGAATCTAAAGAAACGTTGTGAATTTTGTTCGTAAGTGAAAAATGTCTAAATATCTGAGACAAATTAATTTATTAGTATAGTAACTAAAGATAGTGTATCTGTGAATTGCACTACCAAAATTTATACTGGTAGTACCACAGAATGTTTTGAAAATCTAACCTTCATTTAACTGATGTTCACTAAAAAAATTTTAATATTGTAGGGAAACACTAATTACAATGTGTATTTTAAAATTTCACATCCCATTTCCCATCTAACGTACCGTGTCGCTACTATCTGCTCGTTCAAATTTCCAAGTGTTGACTAGAGATAAACGTAGAGTTCGCCTCGCTCGCTCTGATATTCCCCATGCTATGCGAAACATCCTGAAGGAAAACAGGTAGCTCCCAGTCGGTAAATGCTTGCTACCTACAACTGCTCGAAAGAGCACCGACCAACTTTTCGTTGGAAACACGCTCCCAGCAGGAACGCAAGCTTCATTACGGGTAGTTGGCGCGGAGTTAGTGAGCCCTTGGTTGGACATGAACGAGGGAGTGTGTGGGGGGAGGGGGAGAGAGTGAGAGATTCTATTGAGGAGGTATTCTCTAGTACGGCTAAGTGACGAGGAAATGGAATGTGAATGAAACAAAATGCTTAAGGAAAAGAGGAAGAAAAGAAAAGACGAAAATGAAAAGAACGAAAGTAAAAATAGAAACAGAACCCGTAAGGCACCAAGGGAGATGGAAAGGTAGATGGGATATTTGAGTAAGAAGAAGCAAAAGAGGGAAAATAGGGCATGGGCAAAGATAATGTTGGTAGAAGAGTTTGGGTCGAACTCGACGACGGCCCAAATCCTGAGTGTGCTCACTGCGAGAGGGGATAGAGAAAAGGGTAAGCCTGTCTTTGGCGCATTCAAATGGGTAGGCGAGGGAACGGGCGAGATTCCAGAAAGGTATGGACTGGCTAATGAGACGGTAACTGACCTTGCAGCAGGTGGTTGGTAAACAGAACAAGCTTCATAGAGCTCCCGACTGAAAGGGGTCGGGAAAAGAGAGATCGAGTAGGTAGGGTTGGAGAGATAATGTGGGTAAATTCGAGAGCAGACAGGAGACGTGGCACCCGAAAGGACTCATGGATGAGAGAGCAGACGGATCAGTGAGATGAGAAAAGTGAGGCGGAAGAGAAGAGTGGTTTAGTAAACGAATCAGAGAAAGAGACAGACAGAGACAGACAGAGACAGACACACACAGACACACACAGACGGAGGCAGACAGACAGAGTCAGACAGAATGAGACAGACAGACAGAGTTACAGACAGAGACGAACAGTCAGGTAGAGAAAGAGAGACAGAGATAACAGACAATTTAGTGTGCAAGCGGGTAACTGAATGGTATTGGTGGTGAGTGGATGCGTAGGCGATTGGCTGTGCTCATCATTAGGATATAGGGAAATGATACTTGCCGCGCGGAGATATTCATTTTGTTAATGTCTCAGGGCGCAAAAGGAATGAAAAATGTGTATATTTCAACCATACTTCAAATAATGTAACACCAAAAACACATTTTTTTCTACTCAGAAAATTATTTATTATATCTCATATTTGAATGCTTATTGGGTTTAGAGGTAAATTATGTATGCATGTATTGATATTTATAAAATATAATTTATATTTTTTTCACATTTTAAAACTTATGTTCATCACATTTATATTTTTTGACGAACTTATTTCACTTAAATGTTTTTTCTGAGTTCTTACTTGTATTAAAGCAAAAAGTGCGCTTCGAATTGACATTGGAAGCAATTTAGTTTAATTAATCTTTGATTACGGGAACCTGAATATAAAAATTATTTTACTAAAATTGAAAATTAATCGCATGCTCAAATACTGTAAATTAAACTCGTAATCATGCATTAAAATGTGAAATACATCGTAGCGTATTGTTGTGTATTTTCATGTAGCATCGAACTACACTAGAAAATATACAAAATATAAAGTTTTCTTCGTTAAATCGCTTTCAGACTTATAACCGCAAATCGTTTGTTATTGTATTTCCTCTTTGAAATTCACTTCGTTACAAATGTGGTTACTTTGCATAATAAGTCAACAAAATAACTTCCCCACCCGCAGGTGGCATGACAACACCAACGCTGTTGGACGCCTATTGAGTTTTATCTCTTACTTTGTCTTTGTTCCTCTCTTGAGTGAAAGGATTTGCGACTTAACAGCACGTCCTAATTTGTTCTTATTTCAACTCCCGCCTGAGGAAATTTTCCGAGAAGTTCCTTGTTTTTCTCGCCGTTTCGGGCTCGCTTCATTTAATCTTGGAGTTTCTCCCAAACTTTGTTGTTTTTTTCGTGTACTTGTATAACTTTCTTTGAAAAACTATTTGGACCTTGCTTTGCAATGATTATAATTAAAGTTTCGAACAAAGTGTGAGACACCAAAGAAAAGACTTATATCAAGGTTGAGAAGTCTTCGCATCGGAAACGGGACACAAACTTAGAAGGCTGACAGGAAACAATATGAAATGTGTTGTCTGAAAATACGTTCATCCTCACCGCGAGGAAGAAAGTACTGTGTTCTTCTAAACGAAGCCTTGAATGACCCAGTTATAAAAGAAGATTAAATCTATTTTCAGCGCCTTGACGTTTGTCGAAGTGAAGTTTAACTTCGTATATATTTAAATTAGTTTTGCGGTGTTTATTTTTGAAAATATTTCTGAGTACCTTTCAACTTGATATTGTTTGCAAATGAGTTTTTAATTAAACACAATGTAATGAGAATGTAAACACAGATATCCATTAGTTATCGCGCATGTTGAACAATGGAAATACGTATTTACATGTTAAATATCAACCTATATATATACAACTTACTAATCAGAATGCAGGTGAAAGTGTGAATAGCATATTCCTGTGTACTAACATCTAACAATTTATATTATTATTAAAGGCGGTATTTCTGGCTTATCTAACAATGTTGGTGTAAATTATGTGGAAATATTTTGGAGTCACGATGGAAATACTGACTGTCAAACTACTAAGAAACCATTTTTTAATCCGCCGGTATTGACGTGAATTGGAAGCTTCATGCGAGAGGTGAAAGCGAGCATTGCAATCAAAGAGACGAGCCCCTGACTAAAGCAGTCAGCGATGCGCAGGGTGACGCTGCGTTGAGGTAGAACGCGGTGCTTGCGGGAGAGAGCTGGAACTGCGCGGGGACGGGGGTGGGGGTGGAGGTGGAAGGGGGCGTGTCCCCATGGAGGCGGCGACGCGTCCCCTTCACGCGGTCTAATGGCGACGCCGGCGACCAACTCAAATACCGCCGCGTAATTACTGCGTGTAATGAGGCCGGGGCGATGGCACCGCCGCGTCAATCCGCCCGCGCGCACGACCTCCGCGGCGGCGCCCACTCGCCTGCGCGATTGCGCGGCTGCTCGCTGCCTCGGTGGCGTCCCCGCGTTGCTTCCGCACCCCGCCCGCTTACCCGCCGACCCACCACCCCGTTTCTCCCCCCGCTTTCCCTCCCGCTTCCTCTTCCGCTTCCCCTCCCGCTTCCCCTCCCGCTTCCCCTCCCGCTTCCCCTCCCGCTTCCCCTCCCGCTTCCCCTCCCGCTTCCCCTCCCGCTTCCCCTCCCGCTTCCCCTCCCGCTTCCCCTCCCGCTTCCCCTCCCGCTTCCCCTCCCGCTTCCCCTCCCGCTTCCCCTCCCGCTTCCCCTCCCGCTTCCCCTCCCGCTTCCCCTCCCGCTTCCCCTCCCGCGTCCTCTCCCGCTTCCCCTCCCGCGTCCTCTCCCGCTTCCCCTCCCGCTTCCCCTCCCGTTTCCCCTCCCGCTTCCCCTCCCGCTTCCCCTCCCGCTTCCCCTCCCGCTTCCCCTCCCGCTTCCCCTCCCGCTTCCTCTCCCGCTTCCCCTCCCGCTTCCCCTCCCGCTTCCCCTCCCGCTTCCCCTCCCGCTTCCCCTCCCGCTTCCTCTCCCGCTTCCCCTCCCGCTTCCCCTCCCGCTTCCCCTCCCGCTTCCCCTCCGGCTTCCCCTCCCGCTTCCCCTCCCGCTTCCCCTCCCGCTTCCCCTCCCGCTTCCCCTCCCGCTTCCCCTCCCGCTTCCCCTCCCGCTTCCCCTCCCGCTTCCCCTCCCGCTTCCCCTCCCGCTTCCCCTCCCGCTTCGCCTCCCTCCCCCGCCTACTTTCCCACTGAGTTCCCTACGCGCTTCCTCGCCTGCTTCCCCCCATCCTGGACGCTTCTCCGCCCTCTTTTCAGCTCTTTTCCGCCACCTGCACGCTTACCCGCCCGTTTTCCCATTCTCTTCCGCATCCACTTCCCTGCCCGCTTCCTCGCTCGCCCCTCCCGACTTCTCCGTCAGCTTCCCCCCCTGCTTCTCGGCACTCTTCCTGCCTTCTTACTCGCTCTTTCCCCCGTCCTGTTCCCAACCTGAAACCCCGCTCAGCCGATTCGCCCACTTCCCTGCCCAATATTCCTGTCATCAACACGTGACGTGTCCCAGCCCACTTCTCCGTCCGTTTCCCCGCCCACTTTCCTTCCCCGTTTTCCCGCCCACTCGTTCCTTTAAGTTTGTCCGGCCGCCCACCCGATTGCTAACGCGCCCAACGAACACACAGCCAGCCCGACCTGTTACCCGATGTAGCTTCCCACTCCGGTTTATTCCCCTCCGCCCCAGCCCACTCATCCACCCACCGACACACCTCGTACGCCTACTCTGCCCACTGCCTACCCGCGTCAATCCTCTGCATCGCCCAAACGTAGAGCTGCAGAGGGCACCCCTCGACGCCCTTTTCGAAAATCCCTCGTTATACTCGGCTCTCCTCACCTCGTTTAGCTCCTGCCCGTCCCACATCATCCGTTCCCTTCACATATTTTTCTCTCTACAGCTCGTACTCCCTCGCTACTGTTCGTATCTGCTCATCCGCCTTCCTCTGTCCATCTCGCGCTCCCCGCCTCAAAGCTACTCTCCGCTTTTCGACTCTCCCCCGACCTCCATTTACCCCGCTGCGAGTCAGAAACACATTGCCTGCCTTTTCTTGTTTCGTCCAGGAACCAACTCACCCACCCCCACTCTGTTCAACCTCATCTCTCCCCGTCCCGTCAGTCTACAGCCTCATATGTACTCCCTCCCGCACCAATCCTCAAGCAATCGCATCCTCCGCGCCGTGTAACACAGGCAACTCAGCTACACTTCCGTTACCCGCAGCCCAATCTCTCCCTTTCCCTGCACCCTACCCTGCGCTCAAAGCGGGGCTTGCTTCACGCGCCGTTGACGGCTACGGCGCTGCGCTGCCACGCAATGCGTTGCGGTGCTTTGTGCTGCTCTGCGACCGCACTGCAGCGTGCGTTTGCTCAGACGCAGCATTGCTGAGGTAGCAGCAGGAGCTCTTACCAGCAAGCCTACGGTTCGAGTCCCGCCGGTGGCGGATTGTCGTCATTAACTACATGGACTGGGGTTCTATCTGGAGGAAATTCTGCAGACAGATGGCTGCGATCGTTAGTTTTTCAGAGTTTATTCGATCAATATCAGGCGAATGCCAGAGCAGTTCCTCAGCAAACGGGCCACGTGCCGCGTGAGATCTTTACTTCTATCTGGAGGAAATTCTGCAGACAGGTGACTGTGATCGTTAGTTTTTCAGAGTTTATTCGATCAATATCAGGCGAATGCCAGAGCAGTTCCCCAACCAACGGGCCACGGGCCGCGTGAGATCTTTACTTCCTCTTCCTGTTCTCATCCTTTCCCTTTGCACAACTTACACTTACATGTACTACACTACCACTCATGTCGGCAGACCCGTCGTCAGCGTGTCCCGGGGGATCTCTAGGGGAGATTTTTCAGAAAAGTCATGTATTTTTACATTTATGAGTGACTACAAGAATATTATTTCGAATTTTATTCAATTACATTTCATTCACTCATTATTTCATAGTTTTCATTTTCAACCAGTCAGCAGCCCAGCTGCTAAAAAATGAGAAATTAAAATATGGAATTCTTCAAAATTTCTCGCTCTAGATACATTTAGGCATCAACCACACTTTTAGGTAATTTCAGGCACTATTAGATGCTTTCAGTAACTCTATTTGTTCATCGTTCGTTAACATCTGTAATTATTTTCCACAACCTCCTAAATGAACTAAATAGGCATTTGACATAAACTCCGAGGTCCAGTGATGTCCTACAGCCGCACGCGGTGACTGCGCTGCGCCGTTTGAAGCGTCACTGCGGAGCGCCGTCTCAACTGCGGCGTCACCATGGGACGTGCGTGGATCATGAAACGCGACGAAAAATATTGAAGGGAGCGGCCAAACGACGGGACAAGCTGGGGGGGGCGGTGAAGAAAACTTTGTTATGCTGCTTCCACTTGTCCATCGGTAGATACAGAGGTTTCTACTATTGAAGTTTGAATCTGTACGGTAACGGTATCACTTTCGATCACCTTCACGTGTTATTGAAGGATAGTGGCGGATGAAGACTGACAGGAGGACAGTGGCGAGTGGATAATAGCAGGTAAAAAATGTGGATGAATAGAGAATATTGGACGTATCTACCGTGTACTGGTGGGTGGTTAGCACCGGAAGGGGGAAGGCTGATGGGGTATGACTGGAAATAGTGACGTCTGACAATACAGACTGCTTGATTGTATACAAAGGCTAAAGGCGGCAGATGAGTAGTTGTGGGTGTATGTGAAATGGTGGGAAGGAAATAGCGAATAATGTACGATAAATGGACGGATAAGTGGAGACTGCAGAATGGAAACTGGAGAGCTAAACGTGGAGAGCGAAAACTGATGAGTAGAAACAGAAAAGCGGAAACTGGAGACATCTCGGAAATTTTCTAGTTTTTTTTAAAAAGTTCATTCCACCGGTAATGAATTAATACAAGTCTTTACTGTCCAACACTTTTTACAAAACAAGATCAAATTCCCTGCTCACCAATATTAACTTCACTATGTATATATGTCTTTGATCAGCTGAAAGGTGACGTGAAGATCTTATTTTTTGGCCGAAAATTAATTAACCGAGTTATTTTATACAACAAACATAATTCAACTACCTTCAGCTCTCTATAGATGTGAGTCAAATGTATATGGATTCAGCATCCAACTTAATAAATTGTATCAGCATTTTCCCATTTTGTGTTTAACCTGATGGTCACTATAGACACAACACACATTAAAATGTTCTAACTGTTCATAAATTATATTATACCTTTTTTTAGCATTCCTTTTGTAAATAAAATGCTCTTCATCCATCTCTGCGAATTTAAGACAGCAATAAACAACCTTCAATTGTTTCCTTTACCTCTAGCAGCCATTGGACTTATCAGAACACATGAGCACTTTCAATTATATTTAATTCGAATAAAATGACACAAATACGGCATACTGTACATTTTTTTAAAAAACACATACATTGACAATCCTAACATAAAACTGTTTAATGAAACTAGGATTCGTAGCAGATATCCTATTTGATCTTCATATTGATTGCCGTTACCATTCTCAAACAACTACTTCTTCATATTCCTTGGTTTTGGTGAAAAGTCAGTTAAGGGGACAGTTCAAAATGACCCTTCACACAGATTCCCCCATGTACAGCAAATGCGGTTTGGACATGGAATCTCACGTAAGAGCGTCTGGAGTATCTCTTTCTCTAGGAATAGCGTCGGATGGGAAGAGCACCGCGGTGCTCGGGCGGGGGGGGGGGGGCGCGTGCCAGGGAGCAGCGGGCGACGGGCCGCACGCGAGCGCCCCCGCCTCCCCGCCCGCCCATCGCCCGCGGGCGGCGGGCGGGGCGCCGGTAATGCCTCACGCGAGCGACCCGCCTCCGCGGACGCCTTCGCCTCCGGCCACTTACGGCGCATTTCCCTAAGGGCGCCCGCCCACTCGCCTGCTCGCTCTCTCGCCCGCCCGTCCCGGCGGCCTCGGAGGTACCTGTTCAGCTGCGGCCACGGCCCAAAGCGAAGTGCCCGGCTGCCGCTTCCCGCCTGCCACGGCACACCCGCCAACTTCCTCTCACCGCTGTCCACTCGCCAATGTTCACTCGTCAGTGTCTACCGACCAAGTCCGCACAAACGAAATTCCCTCTCACCAGTCCACTCACAGGTGTCCATTTGCCATTTTCTACCAACTTTTTCCACCCACACATTTCCATTTACTAGTTTCCCTTCACTAGCTTCTACGTACCAGCTTCCACTCTCTAACTTCCATTCTTCAGCTTCCTCTCTCCAGCTTCCGCCCTCCAGCTTCCATTATCCAGCTCCCACTCTGCAGTTACGACTCACGAGTTGCTACTCTCCAGCTTCCACTCTCCAGCCTCTACTCTCCAGTTTCCAATCTCCAGATTTCACTCTCCAGCTCATACGTTTTAACTCTTTTTCCACTCACTAGTTTCCACTCTCCAGCTTCCACTCTTCAGTTTCCCTCTACATATTCCATTATTCATCTTCCAATCTCCAGCTTCCACCCTACAGCTTCCACTCTACAGCTTCCACTCTACAGCTTCTACTCTATAGCTTCCACTCTAAAGCTTCCACTCTACAGCTTCCACTCTCCAATTTCAACTCATCAGTTTCAACTCACCAGTTACCACTAACCAGTTTAAACTCACCATTTTCCACTCACCAGTTTCTACGCAGTAGTGTCCACTCAAAATTTTCCACTCTCCAGCTAGACTGTTTAGATTCCACTCTCCAGCTTCCAGCTTCCACTCTCCAATATCCACTTTCAAGCTTCCAGTCTCCAGATTTCACTCTCTAGCTTCCGCTCTACATCTAACACTCAGCCATTTCTACAACGCTATTGATTTTCATTATCCACAATTTCCCTCCCACCAGTTCTCACACCCTTTCAACAACATACTACTCGCCAGCTACCCTCAGCTTTTCCCGTAGATCAGACAGCTTCAAATGTCAGCCGTCACTACCTCTCGCCACGCCACGTCAGCCTCTGTCCGTCATGCGCTAAGCACTCGCCTGTTTTGGGGCTGACGCCAGTACGCGGTTTCTACGTCGGCTGTTCTCCATCCATTCACCTTTCTTAACAGCTAGTATCCACTCGCCTCTATTCTCCTACCCCTCTGCACCCGCCACTAGACTTCGACAACTGAGCTTATTAGTTGAAAGAGTGAAGAAATAGATATATTATTATATTAATAGATTTATTATTATTTACGCAATTTAATATTTTTTATATTAATGGTAAAGTAATAGTAATTTTCAATAATATGTAATTGCAATTCAATAAAAGCGTATTGAAGGATAGTGGCAGAGGCTACTTTGTATGAATTGCTGAACAATGCAATACATTTTATCCTTTATCTTCGTCAAATATTGTAATTTGTATTTTCACAAAAAAAAAGATGTAATGTGGTCTGAGGAACGAGTTGATGAGCGAGACACAAATCATGCAGATGTTAAGTACTCACGCCTCCATAATTACTGCTAATGGGAAGATGAAGGTTTGAGAAATGACACCGTGAATGCAATCGATACTTGCTACTATTTTGAGGTGCGAAGATAAAAAATGACTCTTCCACACGTGTACATTGGCGTGAGAAAAAAAAAAAGAGAAAGAAACGTGCGTATCGATTTAGCGTTTCTGTCACTTTGTTTCCTCTCCGCGGTTTTCTTTCTCTACCCACTCATCACCTCACCCGCCGTTCACCCCACCGCCGCCGCGTTGCCCGTCTTCGTTCACGTCACCGCCACCCCCGCCTACTTCGCCCGCCCCGCCCCCTACCTCGCCACGTGTCTGTCTCTCACCCGTCGCCGCCCGCCTGCCCGCCGCTCACCGGTCGACGTTGCCAAATACACGTCCGACCCGCGCTCGACCTCTCGACCAAGCGTTTCCCTCCCCCCCCCTTCCGCCGCCCGCTAACGCTTCGCCCTTTCCTAGCGCCCTTCGCCGACTGCCCTTCACCGCTGTAATGGATAGGTCTCGGCCCTTTGAAACCGCGTCCCGTCGAAACACTTCCCTTACAGTTCCCGCGTTGTTTGCCTGCGCGTGGGCGGGGTGGAGAGCGCTCTCGCGGCCGTGCGTTGAAACTCTGGGTGCACCCGTGGTACAAAGATCAGAAGGCATTAAAACACTTCTTCTTTGATTTGTTCCAGGAATGAATTCTTTTACGTGGCAGCTTCTTTTTTTTCCTAGAGTACCGCACAAATTAATTCTAACATCTCGGGGACTAAGAGACTCAAGAGAAACAGAAACACGGTAACACTATCATCGCATAGACCTCCAAACATTTCATACAATTATTTGAATGGAGGGCAACTCGCCGTATTGTGGAAAATTTCATCACCTGCTATAAATTTCTTCATCAATTTCATATTCAGTACTTCTAACACAGAATCACAAATGCTAGTAAGTTTCGATTTCAGATTCTGTTCTTCCTTTTTCTTGTACTTTTGGATAGAAACTGATTGCAAAATATTTTAATCACATTTATACTTTAATAACTTTCAGTCTGTGTTCTGAAAAATTAATTGGAACAAAAAACAGGAATTCAATTTTCTTGTGCATTTCATCTCGAACTCGGCATTTAATATGATAGAATTAGAGCACACTGTTGAAATAAAAATATTCGCCACACAGTACAGCTCTCCATACGTTCACACATGGAGGGAGATCAAGGGTGTATAGGCTTACTTAATTTCTTCTTCATTAAACTACATCTAAATGAGACATTTCGCCATTCTGTTTCGATAATAGGATATTTCTGGCATGTCTTTACTCGCAAGTTGTGTAAGATTTACTCTTATTTCGTACTTTATTTCTTTTGTAAATAATATACAATTTACATATTTCTGAAGTCTTCCTATGCTTTTATAATGCAAATTTTTGTCTAGAAATAATTTTTTCAAACCAACATTTGAGTTCTTATTGCGACTCAGCCATCCGGAATGTCCACGTAGTTTATTTGACAAATTGTCTTAAGTTCTTATTTTCGAAGTTCCGACTTTTCCTCCTCGGACACCCTGCGTAGGCAACGCCCGCCCTTTAAACCCAGCGTCCGCATTCGCGTCGAAACATTTCCCTTGCAGTTGCGCGCGTTGTTTACCCCGTGTCCGCGAGTGTATGCGCGCAAACGCGCGGGCAACTGTGCGTTGAAACTCGACGGTAGCACCTTCATACCTGCGGCTACGTTCTAATGCGCAAGTTGATGTTTCGCCGGTCGTAGTTTCGTTGCGTGCCGTTTTTGTTTCCCGTCTGCAGGCGCCATTTGATGAGAAAAAAGCGCGCCAGAATTGAAAAAGTTTTTGAGCTGCGTGGCTTGGTACGTGTGGCGTTGCCTAATGTTTTAACTAATTTCGGGGCCTTGGGTTTGGAATAGTTGATCGTTTGATGCAGAAAACGCTTGCAAAGGTTTTCTGATGTGTAAGCGTATGATTTCGTCGATCGAAAAACTGGACGTATGAAGGCTATCTGTTGAGGTTAGCATTTCATTTCAGATGTTTAACAATTGATGGGAATGTTATGTTATAAAGCTTTGAACTCAAAAGTTTAGAAATATCTGACGCATTTGATTGTCAAAATTATTGACAAATTCATATTTCACTGCAATTTGGGTACTATATGTGACAAGAGAATAATAGTTTCGTAAATGCATCTCATTATTAATAATAATATCAACTGCTTGTTGTTTTCCTAAAGATCATAAATCGCTTTAACTTTAGAGTAACATAATCGCTCGTAACTTTAGAGTGACTACATTGTATTCCAGAGACTGGCATCCCAATATCATCTGTATTTGTGTATATAATGGTGGCAGAAAGGAGAAAATCGCACGTCAAACATTGCTCCATGCGAATAAATACTATTAGCTCGTTAAATCCATTACTGAATATCGTAAATGAATAATAGCAGCCTTTCGCTTAGTGGTGTATTACGGATGGCTAGATCCCCCAACACATAACAAGGGAGGGAGTAAAGCCGGCAGCCTCTGAACATGGTATTTTCCGATATTTCCAATATTGAAACAATTCATTACAAGTTAACAAACGCAGTTGCGTGTGGTATTACTCGGGGCGGCACCGATAACCAAATGCCGTTACAACTAAATGCAGCCGCCGCGTGTTTGTTTGGCAAAGAGCGTGCCCCCCACCCCCCTCTCCTCGTGATCATTTGCTCGCGCACGTGCGTGGGCGTGCCACGCTGCGAACACACGCGTGTAGAGTCTTCAAGGCGTGCCTTGTGACAAGGCGAATGTCGGTGAAAGTTTGGCTGATGGGCTGATGCCGCGTTCTAGGCATGGTCGCCAACGTTGTAGACTGCGACCTATATCAGGGCGAATTGCACGAAGGTAGGAAACGAAAATACAGAATTACTCGCTTCGCGTAACGTCTCTGGTGGTATTTAGATGTTAAAAATTTTGATTTGTGCTATTTAAATTCACAATAAAATAAATTGTAAACTGAAACAGTTAGTTGTTTCGTCCGTCCCCGGGCACAGTATGGTACACGAAACAGTGCCGATATACTTTTTTTTCTTAAAATGTTTGTATCGTTACAAAATGAGTTAAATTATCGTTTATTGAATGAATGAAGTCGTTTCGATTTATATCAAACACGGAAAGGCATTGTAGTAATTCATTAAGTTTCGTCCTTGTAGATGCTCTGACATCCTCTATAGTACGTTTTCTCTAGAATTCCTAAAATATTCTAGATTACTTCGGTTAAAAGTAATACACATAAATTCTTGTCGAGAGCAATTGAATAAACTGTTGATCACCTCTGAAGTTGACTTAAAAAATCAAATGTGCGTTTTATATTATTACCCACCCCTAAAACATACGTACGTTTCAACAGTAGTTTGAGAATATCTTGGAAGGATCTGACAAAAACCGTGTGTTACCTATCAGTAAACCAAGATGCGTTTATTGACACGTTTTCGGAAGAGTGAACCCAACGAGGTCTGACCGCGAGTAATGGAAGGATAGACGCAGGATGGAAACACGCAGGTTACGCAATTACTACGGTATGTAGGATATTTCTATATATTTTCGTATATTCATTTTTATATTGTTCATATGTTATTTTTGTATTTACCCATGCTATTTCAACTCAGCTTAGTATCATTGGTTATCACAGCATACTTACATGTAGACAACAATAATAGAAAAGTGATACAAAAATGAGATGTCTCAAGTGAATAAAAGTGGTATCAAGAAAATTATAATAAACTATGAATATTAAATGTATTTATGTTACGTAGAGTAGTAAGAAACATTTTTAACAGTGTTTACTATAAATTCATTTGTTTAATGAGTTATCCTTGTAAGGTCCCCGAGGTGGCTGCTCGAGGACCAACTTTATGCTGTAAGCCTTCTTACCCTGTGCAAGAGGCCCTTGCTCTATTAGGGATTAAACGGGCTACTAATAACAATAATAATAGTAATAATAATAGTAATAATAATAATAGTAATAATAATAATAGTAATAATAATAATAGTAATAATAATAATATTAATAATAATAATAGTAATAATAATAATAGTAATAATAATAATAAACAGCATAAATCTTTAGAAACCGTACGTTAACACAGTGCATAAGATCGTTTGTCCACAGACTACATAACAGGTCGCGGAATTTAAGAGGTAATTTTCATAGTGAAGAGACGGGGTATTTCATTGTACTCTAATATTGTAGCATTAATGTAGAATTTTTACGGTATTATTTAAAATGTTAGTTGTATAAGTATTCGTTGCAGTTACGTTATTCATGATATATCGACGCTTTTTCTGTTGACTGTTCACTTTCCTGATTACTGTTGTATCGCAACGACAGGAAAATTGAGATTTTGAGGTGAATAAGTTAAAAACAATTTATGTGGGATATGTTTTTCTCTCAGAAATCACACCAATTACCGCTTGGAAACAAATTAATCACCATTTCATTTATGGAAAGTGCTATTTCTTTTTATAGAATATGTCAAATTATCTTGTTGCAAAAAAATGGAACCCCCGAATAATATAGTAAAAAGTTCCCAGCCCTCAGCCAAAAGACAAATGAGTAGTGAAACAAAAATAATATTTCTTAAAGGTTTCTTAGTCCCCGTCCCACCACCCACACCCTTCTACAACCAAAAATGTGTTTTTTAATTTTATTTTTTGTCAACTAATACTATCTATTCTGATTGAAAAAAATAAGAAACACCAAGAATCATTTTTTGATATTTTCTCTGCGCCAAATTGAAACGTAAAAAAACAAACAAATATATTTTAATGTTTCTTAAAACCCTAGAACAGATTCGAAAAAACTCAAAAGTTTCTCTCAAAGCACATTGTTGTGAATTTATTTAAGTTTTTTTGACTGCTGGGCTGGAGGTAAAAAATAAATAAAAAACATTTTTACCATTTTGCCGCCTTTAAATCACCTTTTCTTTCAATATACATCGAAAATATCTGCAATATTTTGTGGATTCATTTGAGAGTTTACTATACATTTGCATATATTGTTCTAGCACCCATTAATATTTTGACTTTGTTATATGTAACAAATTATCACGTTTTTAAAGCTATCTAATCCTTTATATAAGTATATCATACGCTAAGGAAAAGCTATAGTTTTTGAAAAATTTGGAGAAAACGATTCGGTCGTAGATGAAAGATAAGTTTGGATCATGTGGTGAAATGAAGGGGAACAGGTTGGACCTGGATTTACACGCAATTTTGTGTTTTTTCGTTACTACTTTTACAATAAGAATTTTTATTTATTATATAACTTGAACAAATCAGTCATAACTCTACCAATAACTGGTTTGCATCAACAAAATCTCACGATTATTATAAATTCGAAGTAAAATGTTTTGATATCCCATCACCTTTTTGCGGTAGTTTCTTTGGGAGGATACTTAACACTGCTTGGTCGTGAATTCTTGTAGCTGTTCAAGTCTTAGCAATCATTAGTTTCATCGAATTCCATGAGGTGGACGTGGTATGCCGTTCTACGTGTAGTTTTCGTCAATGAAAGGTGTCATAGTAACAAAAAGTACGAGTATTTTGCCGTCATTTGTGGTCATTATTGGTGCCACAAATTAAGATAAAGATGAGACATTTAGGCAAGAAATTGGTTTATAATCGAGAAATTAAAATGTCAGTTATTAACGTTTTAGAGACAATAGACCGAGCAAAACAATTTGTGTTTAACTCATAACAACCAACATCTAATGAAATATGCATGAATGCAACCTACACATTCTTTAGTGAAACGAGGAGAGAATGATTTGTAGAGTAAATGTTGTGAGGGTACTCTGCATCTTGGCCTCTCTGTCTAGGAGCAAGAGAACGAGTTTGCAGGGTGCCAGAGAGAGAGAGAGAGAGAGAGAGAGACGGAGGCGGGCGAAGGGGCAGGGAGCTATGCAGTTCTTTGCGAGATGAGAAATGGCACGCCACTGTGAAAGGAATGGAAGGGCGAATAGCTGTGAAGGCGAAAGCG
Organism: Gryllus longicercus; assembly: GCA_038098605.1. Lineage (NCBI taxonomy): Eukaryota > Metazoa > Arthropoda > Insecta > Orthoptera > Gryllidae > Gryllus > Gryllus longicercus. Next base: position 22,581 of record JAZDUA010000936.1, read on the forward strand.
GAAAACGATGATGGATTACTGCATGAATAATAGACGATATAATCATAGAAACGACCGTAAAATAGTACGGGTAAAAGGAAAGGGAGGCAGCATTTGAAATTCCCCTCTAGCGGAAGAAAAGTGAACTAGCCATTTTTCTAGAAGCTGCCGGGAGGTGGGAACTCAAGCGTTGTTGTGACTTCGCGGTGCTTCAAGGGAACCCGAGTGTTATAGGAGAGCGAGGCTATCAATTATTCCTTTAGTCTGCTGAGAGAGTCCAGACACTGAGTACACAGGACGTAGAGTTTGTAGGAGGAGTCACTTCCATTTATTGCTGCACTAATTGCTCTTAAAATGTTGGGCAAAATTAATGAAAGTAATTGATGTTTAATGGACCGTTGTGAAGACATAAGGGTAGTTTGTAGTTACTTGAGAGATATACTAACCAGGCTCATTGTTGTTTAAACGCTTACTAATTTAATGCCATTAATTCGGTTCGACATTCATTCAACTTCGTAAGTAATCAATGCCCTTGTACATTTAAGAGGAGTAAACTTTATGAATATCGGGAGCGTCATCAGGGACTATGAAATTTGGAGCTTGCAGCTATAGCATCGCACTTTAATTGTCGTTCTCTGAACAAAACATTTTTATCTTCGAACTGAACTGGCGTTTTTCAGAAAACCACGGAGTTGTATCGAGCGACTCTGTAATTGATTTAAATATAAGTTCTAGTAGACATTTCTCGAAAAGTAAAAATTATGGAACTGGAGGGAAAGAAACAAGCAAACTCATTTAGAAGTTGGGAGTGTTAGACGCTGGTCACTAAATGAAAAAGTGCGTGAAAAAACATAATGTTTTTACTGTTTCTCTAAAACAAATCAATCGCAGCGTATGCCATTAATAAACGTTTTATTGTTATTACGTAACGCAAATTAAAATGAATTCGAATAGTTAAATATTTACTGTCACGTATTAACAATTTTTAATTAATGTTAAATCAAACAGTAATCTGTGAGATTTAAATTCAAATATATGTACTGGTACTTTGTTCACATTATCGTGTTCTCTTTGTCTTTATAGACGTCGCACAGAATACACAGGTGATTGTTATTTACGATGCCAGTACCTGAATATGTTTTAGAAATGACGAGATAAGAAAATTGGCAAACGAGGCTGTTAGACCGCTTCCATTTAAGTACTGAAGACTAGTATTGAAATCGAACGTCAAACATTCAAAGTTCAACTAGATAGTTGTAATAACATAACTGTAACAAAAATTTAGAAATCTTCATTTTATTACTGGACATATTAGAATAAAGTTTAACTTTATCTGAAGTAAAATGAACACAGGTATTGGACGAATTTCAATTATTTACCCGTTACTTCAATTTTTTATTGGATAATCAACTCTGAAATTTCATTTCTCTGTCTGTACGACTGGTATTAAACTGGATAAGAAAAGACGGCTCTAGGCTCAAAGTATTTGCCGTCGCGTTGCAACCGTTGTTTATTGACATTCCACATGATGCGCTTAGTTCTTCTTCTAAGTCATGCTCTTGGTTCACAGAAACCTCTCCATCCCCTTAACCGTCGGGAGTGTTGGGCGCTGGTCACTCACGAGATGAGTGACCGCCAACAGGCATTATCCGGTTGCATCTTCTCACTTGCCGTTCCCAATGCACTGCCGCCCCCCCGCCCCCGCCCGCCCCGCCCCTGTCGGGTCTGGGTGGGGATAGAGAAGGAGGAGGAGGAGGAGGGGAAGGACGTGGGCGGTAAACAACATCAGGCGCCGGTGTGTGGCGGGGAGTGGGGTGGTCGATACCTAGCCGCAAGCAATTAGTAGCTGGCACGCGACATCCCGAGCAAGAGACGAGTATTGGGTGAAGGCCACGGGAGTGAGGAGGTGGGAAGGAGGTGGGGAATAGGTGGGAAAGCTAGGGTTGGCTGAGGTTCAGCGTGAAGTCCGTGCTGTGTTCAGTAAGATCACACCTCCTACAAGCAGACGGATAAGCAAAAGAAGAGTTCGAAACGAATGCACTAATTGTCACCGGGTCTAATTATTGTTAATCATACTCATTCGGTGGGAAAGTCGGAAAACGTATCAATATATAGAATAAAATTATGGTATATTGTAGTTTGTTCTATTACACGAGTTTTGGATTCACGTTGTAACTTGTCCCCGGACATCAATGAATTTGCATGAAATAAAAGTATTATTATTATTATTATTATTATTATTATTATTATTATTATTAAAAATAAATGATAATTAAAATGGTACTAATAAATAAATAAATAAATATATTTGAATTACTCCAAGGTTTTTTAAGACGTTAGTTTAACGTTGTTACTGAAATCAATTATTCTTATTTGTGCTTTGAATGAAAAATAATGATATATGCATGTGACATTGTGTATTATTTCTACCATTTTGCAAGTATTTAACCCTCAAATTAATTAATGGTAAGAAAATGAATTTGTAATCATTTGTTCACTTTGAGCATCTTTCTGTGAACACCGTTCGATTACCTTTCTGTGTCAGTTCATATATCATTAGTATATTCATGTAGATTATCATTTAAGGTCTAGAAAAGTTGTAATATTTATGCACTTTGAGCAATTTAGTTTTATCATGCAAGTCCATGCAACGTAAGTGATTGCGTCGACAGGAAATCTAACGAACGGATCCTATCAATACTTGGCAGATAATAAGCTTTTCAACGTGTTCACAAGTAATCAAATGTGAGTTTGGTTGGGCTCAGTATTTTCAGTGAGAGAGGAACTTGAGTACACGGTTCAGATTGTGTTATTCCAATTGAAAAAATTCTCTTTTAATATACGAGAAAGAATTAAAATATTAAATATCTGTAGTTTCATCGTAGTTGTGTATATCATAAATCATTTTTGGATGTGTATCTGCCTGGCTCTCAGCCATTATCAAATTACAGTGAAATATAGTGCAAGCTTTATGACGCAATCATCAACGGAAGTACGACTGAGATTTCATAGTTTACTTCCGAGAACGTCATAAAACGTATACTATAAGCCACTATTAAAAATATATATTTTCCCATTCTTGATTAATGTTGTGTTATATAACATTCAATTTTCTTGCTAGTGAGTTCATGTGAAAATACAATACTAGAATGATCCTACTTTTTTCAGTAATATTTCAGCACTGTACGTATGTCTAGCGAATAGGTAGAAAGCTAACGTATATCTCCCCCAAGCATGCAAAACAGCGAGTGTGGGTTTGTTGAACCTTTCATTTGCGAACTATAGTGAAATGATCTGGTCATTAGCAGCAGAGTACAGGTGTCTTTTCTGTCGGTTTCCATCCTCAAATTTTCACTTGAAATATCGTCTTTGCAAATTGTTCCTTGCTGTACTTGGCTCGTTAGAGTGACGGCGAGTGTGTGCTGTGTGCGCAGGGGCCGCGCCTTCCCGCCCGCTGGGCCCCGCAGCCGCCCCCACGCTGCTCCTGCTGCTGCTGGCGACGGCGGCGGCGGCGACGCGCCTCCTCCAGCGGCTGAGCGCGTGCTGAAACGAGAGGTACGGCCACGACCACGACAGCGCCTCCAACCAACCCTCAGACCCTCAATCTCTAACCCCTGAATTCCCATCTCTCACCCCCAAGAGGTACACCTAGACCCCAACCCCAAACCTCATACTCGAACTCTCAAATCCCATCTTCGTGCCCTCAAATCCCAACCCTTAACCCCTGATCTCCTACCCCCAAACCCCCTATCCACTTTCAGCTCACAATCCAGAGCCCCCCACCTCCAACCTTCAAACCCCGACCTCCGACCCCTGACCCCCGACACTCGACTCCCGATACTCAACCCCTGACCCCCGACCCCCGATCCTCGACCCCCGACCCCAAACCCCTGACCTCCAACCCTCAACCTCCAAACCCTAAATTCTAGCCCCCAACCCCCAATGAATGTTGCTTGTGCGTTGCCTTTTGTGTTCTTGTTTTCTATTTGTAATATTTTGCGCTATGATTTGAATTGCACGTATTTGCTTTCAAGCATGTTGCATTTCTGCAACCCTGTATCTTGTAGAAATGGTGTCGCTTTTCTTTAAAAACATCGTAAGTCACATTTCCCTCTTTTTCTACATTACAAAACAAATTTCAGTAAAAAAGTGACAATGAGAAATCTGAATTTAATCACCTTGTAAGTCCGTCAACACCAACTGCTCTTCTGTAAACCAATTTAGGAAATTCAAAAAAATCTGTAATAGAGTGGGATTAGACAAATCTAATTATTATTTTTATTAAAAAGTCCATAATAATTGTAGCATCATTCTTTATTAATCGTAGTATTAATATTAATAATAAGTGTGATTTATTCAATTTCTGACAATAATTTCAGATATAATTAGTTATTTTCTCTGATATAAAGTATTTTTTTACTTCCGTGCTTTTTTAAAAATATATAATTTTTTCAACTTCGCTCTGCAAGCTTACTTATCGTGTGCCAAGCTTTCCTTTAAGACTCCTATACCTTGCACGAGATTAGCTAACGTATTTCGTAATCTGATCGTGCGGAAGATTTGAGTCTGGTGGTCGAACATATTTGTTTGGGGGATGGGGAATAAGACATGAGTGGTGTGTCATTTTTTTCCCTATTTAAGACTGAAGAATATTCTTAAAGATAAAATCCTCATGTCCTCTGGCTTTGATACTTTAAAATATTTCTTCACACATTTTAGTCAATTGAGTCTTAGTTGACTCATTCAGATGTAACGCTAATATTTCCAAAGAAACTCTTCTCTTTATAAAATGAATAAAGTATTGTTGCTGTCACAAAGTAAATGTGTTCTATGTTTCCATATATGCGTACGGTTTTCGCGAAATGCTCCTTTTGAAATATACGATTATTTGACAGGTCTGATTATAATATGGTTTTATGCAGTGTACGTAAAATATGGATTTTTATGTGTGCACTTTCCAATTGCTAAATTGAACTGATTGGTAGGCCTACATATTACATCATATTTCCACTTATTATAAATGTTTATGCATTTGCCAGTAGTTTTTATAATCCATTTTGCTAATCAACAAAGTAAGGTAAACGCTCCGCTCCAAGTACTGAATATTGTGAGATGATTTACTAATGCATGCAGTTGAAGACTTATCAATCTTTTAGCAAAGCTTCCTTTATAATGAATATGATTATCCTTATCGTAATTGAGAGCAGTTACACTTATTTCTCTAGTACTAACATGCATTACTGACTTGCAGGAATATATTTTCATGCTATCAACTACGTATTCTCGCTACTTGATACAGCTTATTGGTACTATCTGGTCGTTTTATCCTGGAGCGTGTTTAGAACAAATGCTGTTATTGTATGACTAAGTGGAAATAATGTGCATAGTCCTTTGTACTTTTGCACTTTTTTATGTTAATTGTGGGCTGCGTCATATTTTGATCTGAATATGCTTCGTTCCTGCGACTGTTTTGTTTCGTTGTATGATGCACTGTTTATTCACTTCATATCACACTATTGTTTTTCTTTGATTTGCTTGGCTCATTTCTATGAGAAGGTTATATCGCTTGTGTATATATGTAATTAATAAATCACACTATCTATAATTTCAAACTCTTCTTGGAAAATGGGTATTTGTGTGTCTGCCTTGCATGCCAAATATTTGTTGCATATTTTTAATTTTTAGTGTGTATTTCTGTTTTGTTTACAATTTTATTGGCTGTACGATACTGATAAAGTTCTTGAAGAAAAGTATTGATTACTCTCGATAGAGTGTTAAAGACTTCATTGACTACGTGAAATGTTTGGGTAGTGCTTTGCTTTATGGTGAACGGTAATAATATTCGTTCCTGAGGGAAAATAAACAGGTTTGACCTTGTTAATATTTATGATAAATAATGGATGTTGTCTGGTATCAATAATTTTATTAAGCTTATGATCGTTTCGATCGCGGAACGATCATCCCCAGAGCTTGCAGCTTCCGGGCCGAAAACTAAGTTCTGCAAGCTCTGAGGATGATGGCTACGCGATCGAAACGATCAGAAGCCTAATAAAATTGTTGATACCAGACAACATCCATTATTTATCATAATAATAGAAGGTATCTACCTCATCAGCGATCTAATTAATGATGTCGGCTAGTCAAGCCTCGTTGGTCTCCAAATTTGTTAATATTTATTCTCGTAGATATGTTAATAAAGACTATTAACCTAAATGGTATAACTTCCATGACTAGTAAAAGGGTACGCCACAGCAAATCATCTCGTTTCTCGACGTATTCTCTTCTACAAAGCACGCCACCAGAGAGTAATATTACTGCATTTTTAGTATTCATTTATATTTTTTTTAATTTTAAACGTATTTATGTAGTTATTTCAAAGTTTCTGTAAGTAAATTTGAAGTGTCTGTGAAGAACATTAAGTATTTTGACTGCTAGTAAGCTTTCTTCTCATGTTCCATTGAATCAACTTTCTTCATATATTGCAAAATGTCGACGAAAACAATGTCATTCAAATTAATGTAATAAAGGGAAGTTAGTAAAGGGATATACAACATTTCACACTTTCATTGACCGTATTCTATACCTGCAATTAATGAAGATGCCGAGAACTGTCCAGTTGTGCATTGTGGTGTATAATTGGTTTTTAATGTCCGAAAATATCATCTAAGTACAAGTGGCAGTCAATATTTGCCATCCTTAAGGTAAATATTACGCCCGTTGTAGTTGTAACCCGTAGGTACCCGTTGTAGACTGTAAATGTGTCGAAACTTTCTGATAGACATTTGTCGACGTCGGGGTGCATAAATGAGTAAGTTTCTTGTGGAAATGCAGATACCATCTACACTATAGAATTATTGACTTCATTCCTTTGATAAACCTCATTACCAAAAGCGTCTATTGATGTTTATTGAGGTTAGGTGTCTGGCATTATCAGCGTGATTTGAAAAAAGCCTGTGTGCTAATTTGGACTTACCTCATACCTTGGCCCATATTTTTCAGAATTTTATTTTGATATTTTTTAAGTAATTAACATTACGGATATAGGGTTTAGCTATAAATTGTTGCAAGTACACGTCATTAAACTACATGAATTTTATTGATAAATTTAAGAACATTTCAAAATGACCAAAAAGTTGCTGGTAAAGCCTTTATTGCTTATAGAAGGTAAATGTGTTGTCTCCTCTTCTGTATGGTCCAGACTGTACCGCACTTTCTCTGAGAAGCAGTGCAACATTCTGTTTGTTCTGACGTAATATAACATTTAAAAAAACTATATCGTACTAAAGATTGGGAAAAAATCATATGAAATATTGCACATGAAGATAAAGATATTTCATGTTCAATGATAACGGTAACTCTCTATCATCGCCCAGACGCAGTACCCTACCTTCCCCTCGTAGATAATATATCTCTTTATCGTCTTCTAAAATAAAAATTACTATTTCTTTTGAAAAATAGCAAATACTTTCTTACTTTATGCTTTCTCTTGAAATCTGTACCAATAATTATCCTTAATGAACCCGGGGGAATATTCGAAACATTTGCCGGACGTAATATTAAATAATTCGTTGTTGCATTATATAAGTTGTTAATTTATTTTTTCATCCCTTCGAAATGTGGCACGCAATCCATTGTTTTTCCGTAGGTTGACTTACTCCGCCTATTCAAGTTACCTTTCACCGTTCCCACCTCGAGGTTCTCATTTCTCCTGGCGTGCTCACTAGTTAGCGTGCGTGGGGAATCTGTTTGTTTCGACGTACTTGCTGCCACTCTGTTTCCTGAGCACACGACCAACCTGTCGCCCACGCCTTTTCCAAGAACCTTGTGTTACGCCTACATTGCGTAATGAATTCCCTTTGAGTGGAGTCTTCCCCACATTGAACGTTCAGATGTCTGTATTTGCTTGTTTAAGTGATTGCTTCTCAATCACTTGCTTGCCATCAGTAATTGACAGTTCAGAAACTGCGACAGATTGCATCTGACACCGTGCTTCAGATCACTGTCTATTGACCAAGAAATAATCGTGATTAATCAACTTGTGATACTAGTAGAGTGTGAGTAAAGTTATTTTTTATACTATTTATGAGTTGAAGGGAATGAGCCTTGCTGTAAGAAAAAAATCTAATGTTAATTTAGATAACAATTTAACAAAAGTGATTTCTAAACTGCTTTATTGAATGTTATTCTTTATCAAAACACAGTTAAAGAGATTTACAGTAATTCTTGGTTGTGTGCTATGTAGCTGTTTAGTCATTGTCTGTTAAATACTATCTGTGACTTTTCTTCCTAAATTTATTAGTTATTGGGTTTACAGTTACTGCGTTTTCCCTTAGTAAAACGGTAAATAATGGAAATCTCAGAGAGAAATATTTTGTGTCTGTCTGAATATTAAATATAATGTTTATATTTCGTATAAATATTTGTTTTATATGATTTCAATACCATTTTTGATCATTATTTTTATTATTTAAATTGTAATCTCGTAATTGGTGTTGTATTGTCCCCCCATATGTTTTATAAAGACGAGAACTACTGAAATAGATGTTCACAAATCGAATCTTCCATTAATGAATTTTTCGTAAGAATGTGTAATTTGATAAAATACATTTCGGTAAAATTGATACAAGAAAATTTTATGTTTCCTATTATTTCGTGGCAAGGGAACTGATTTTGATTGGAAAAAAATACATTACATGAAACCTGGAATAATGCGTTGAAATCATGCAGGGCTTTACATCAATAAAGCATTCGACTATAATTCAGTAAATTGAATTCGTATGTAAATTTCATCCTCGTGACTAGGGTATGTCTTGTGGAAAGGCCACCGTATCAACTCATGCCCTAACAGTGTAATGTTCAACTTATCAATTATAATTTGTTCCTGTTATATCATGCAATAACTGATCAATTTATGTTCCCCGCGTTCTATTTATATAAAATACATTTGTTTTCGTATTTTTAAATCTACTCTTCAGTTTATCGGGATATTCTTAGTAGAATCGGAATCGCAAGTTGGCTCTCTGTGAAAGAAGTTCAATGCGGTCTCTTGGGTGAATTCTGCAAATATTCACCGCCCAAAGAATTAATCATTTTTGAACTATTATGCTCACAATTTAATGAAGTAGGCTCGGAGTCTTTTACCTGTCAGAGTCTTGCTTGTCAGAGTTTTGCTTGTCAGAGTACCTTGCCAGAGTACCTGTCCGCTTTTGATTAATTGGTTGATTTGGAGGCAGTTACCCTGGTTGTTAGTCCCATTAGTAAAGCGAATGTTTTATCTGTGTTCCTCCTCCCCCGGATAGTGAGATTCGCCGCCGACCTACACGTCAGAAAGGGGGAAAGAATGATCGCGTGCAGTTCATCACCCGGTTGTTAGTGTACTGTTCTGAAACTCGTCTGGTATTGATCGTATAAACCAACGAAAAATGCTGATGAGATCAGCCGGCCGCTTGATTCCTGACAGCGGCTGAATTCGATATACAGCTAATATCGAAAAGTCACACCGTCGCAAATTTAACCTACCTCTATTCCCGGGTAACGACCGTATAACCTATCCCAGTTGGGAGACGTGAAAGTTTGACGATTGCTACATGAAGCATTCAGACAAAGGACGATAATGGATGATGCGTGTAGAACAAGTGGTGAAATCTCGAAAATGACCTTGAACCACCTGAATACATTGCTGCTAGTGATTACATTTTGGCAACACTCTTTCCCCTAATCAACATACTAGTATTACGAAAAGACGTTTAACCTTTTTAATCTGCTAAAGGAGACTATGATTCTGAACATCAACATTCATATAAGGTTTTGCGAATTTTGACGTTACATTACGAGATTCCAGTACATAATCACACACGGATTACATTGTGGTGACAATCTTCCTCCCTCCCCGTGAATATTGCACTAATATTGCAGAAGATTCGCAACCAAAAGTTGTGACTGGAAAGAGACGTAATATCACCTGACCCTGAAGTAGGACACTCGGGAATATGTACGAGTATATCAACTTCGACAAAACTCTCTCACGGCAGAGACGGCCCTCAGAGGGAAACAAGTAAGGGTGCTCAAAATAGGTCTGTTGCACATGATCATATATTTTATATATCATATATATATCACAAATCTGTTGCACATATATATCACAAAACGAGTTTTGTGAAATGTATATAAAATGTTTTATGAGACGTTTCATAAAAGTAAGTATATTGCTTACGGTATTTTTTTCGTAACATTACTTGATTATTCTTACATTATTTGATCCTCCACAAGAGTGAAATCCTCTATGCATAAGGCTCTCGGCAGCGCTCCTGACGAGACACCATTGGCAAACCCAGTGTTGCCATTCTAGCACTTTTATGTGGCATTTGCGCTGTTTGAGAGTCTCAGACCACCAGCAAGCACCCCCGACAGTGAAACCGAAGCTGAAAGCAAGTGAGAGAAGATTCCCATTCTACCTCTTTTCCCATCTTTGGGGATGGTGATGAGCTGATCCTACATCCATTAGTGACGTACTTTCGTTTTCATAAAAATATTTCTAAACTACAGCAAGTACGCCTGTGTGAGGCCAGCAGCCGAGTTTGGACATTGAGCTACCATAGAGGCAGAAAGAGGGCGAGAGAAGGAAAAGAGAAAGAGGAACAGAAAGGGTAAAGGAGGCGAGAAGACATGAGAGAGAAAGAGAGACAAAAGGAGTGTCAGGCAAGGAGAGAGAAAGAAAGGGAGAAATAACATGGAAGAGTGATCGTAATGAAGAGAGTGGAATTAAGAGCAATAAGAGAAAGTTGAAATTAAAGAAAGAGAGAGAGAAATAGATGGAGAGTGAAAGAGAGATTAAAAGAAAAAACTGGGGAGAAAGAGAAAATAATTGAAAGAAACAGGGAGAACAAGGGAGAGACAGAAAACGACAGAAATGGAGAAATAAAATGGAAGAGTGAACGCAATGCAGAGAGAGGAATGAAGATAAATAGAAGGAGAAAGAAGAAATTAAAGAAAATCAGAGATAAATAGATGACGAGAGAAAGAGAGATTAAAAGAAAAAAACAGTAGAAAAAGAGAAAAAGGCTGATAGAAAGGGAGGGAGAGCAATGGAGAGACAGAAAAGAAGAGAGAAAGAAAGAAAGAAAATGGGAGAGCAAACGGAATTAAGAGAAATAAGAGAAAGAGATTATTTTAGAAAAGGAGAGAGAAATGGAGGATAAAAGAGAGGTTAAGAGAGAAAAAAATGGATAGCAAGAGAGAGAGAGATTAGAATGCCCTCCGTACGCATACAAGCGCTCCGTCGCGGCGCAGGGGGGCGTGGCAGCCGTGGGAGGCGGCGCATTAGCGCGTGGCTGCGTGGGCGAGAGAGGTGACGCTGATGTCCCCTCGCCGTCGCGCCGCGCCGCGAGGTCCCCTTCGATTTATAACAATTAGACGCGGGCGGGCGGGCGGGCGAAGAGACGAGGCGCCCATTTCGGGGGCCCTCGCGGCTTTTTCTTCGTGGCTTTTAGCTTCGCACCGCGAACGCACGCGGCCCGCCTTCTACGGCGGGGCGGCACGGAAAAGTGCGCGCCGTCGCGTGCTAATGTGGCCCTCCGGGGAAGGTGAACGCCCAGACCTCGTCTTGCGGCTGTGATTCCCCTCCCCGAGATTCCGCGCTGCCGTGAGATCACGTGAACATTTCCGGGGGTTTACCGCCAGATGTGATTGTCGGCGTTGTTGATGTTGTGTTGTTCGAAACGGGTGATCTGACGACTCTTTTCAGCCACGAGCTTTAGACACGCCCCTTTTGCAACACTAATGCAATGTATCACAGGGGTAAGACTGTCGCCGGAATGGCGTCTGGTTGCATTTCCATCAAGGGGAGCCCTAAGATAACGTTACCATTCTCAAGGGCTACCGCGAGATGTTATTGTCGTCGTCGTCGTTGTTTTTCAAGTTCTCAATCCTCTAAGCAGATGACGCCTACCTTCGTCATACGTGATTCTAACACATTCGTGAAATTCACACTCTCACTTGCTCTCAGTTTCGGTTTCATTGTCGAGGGTGATTCCTGGTCCATCGGAGTTCATACTCGTTCGTGAACACTGCTGGGAGACACAGTCACATAACCCGTATGGTTGCAACCTAACGAACTGAGATTCACGCTCTGAACTATTCAATTTATATTACATAAGGCAAACGTTTTCAAAACTCATGACGAGAAACGAGGCATTCACAAACAGCGATCGCGCATTGTCTGCTGCAGGTAGGTCCGAAAACTGCGCCATAGTGTAACTCATTCTTCCTCTGCTACGTTTATGAACAGTCACAACGACAGCCAGACTGCCATGAGCCCCATCAACTCGCAACGTGCGCAGTACCCCGGGCTGAGTAGCTGTGAGTTTGGTGAAACTAGGCGAGCCAGATTTCTAAACGCCGCGCGCAAACAACACCAGCCCTGTGGTCTGTCACCCAGCGACCCCGGGCCGCTTCAACCCCGCCTCCTTTCCCCCCGTAGAGGCTGGGTCCCGCTTGCCCACCCACTCAGACCCACCCAGCCAGCCGTCTCGCCGTCGCGTCCGTCATAAATAAAGATGTATATTTATGGGCCAAAAATTGAAGCCGCGACGGTTCCGTTCCCGCGCGCGACCCCTCTCGGCCGCCAGCCGTCTCCCCCCCCTCTTCCTCCACCCCCACCCTAGCCCCCCCCCCGCGTGCCCCGCCTCCGTGAATATTTACGATCGCAGTGCCTAGCTCGCGCTGCCTCCCCCTCGGACTGTTAACACAATTACTATCCGATAAATATGCCCCGGCCCGCCCTTCCGCGTCCCGCGCCCGGCGCCGCCCCTCCGCTAGCCGCCTCGCCCCCGCCCCCGCCCCCGCCCCCGCCCCCGCCCCCGCCCCCGCCCCCGCCCTCGGTCGCGTCATCCGGGACCTCCCCTCTAAGGCGCGTGCGCTGAGCCCCACGACTGCTCTCTTTGCCGGTCCCAAGAAGATCCCTGGAGTACCGACTCCCTTCCGTATGTTGGTGTGTGTTTCGCGAACAGTTAAATCGTATGGTTAATGAAACGTGTGTGTGTGATATCCACAGCGCAGATGGTGGCGATTCGGAAAGGTATACGCGTTAAGGAGGTTGGGTAAATTAATCTTGTCAGAAAATGTGCCCGTTGTATTCATGTGGCTCGCCCACGATGTTGGTTTCATGCGGCTTAGCGAAGTGAGGCGAAGTAAACCGACGTAAAGCGAAGTGAGGTGAAGTGAGGTGAAGGGGACGTGATGTGAGGTCAGGCGAGGCGGGGCGAGGTGCGGTGAGGCGTTATGTGGCGTGGCGTTGCGTGATGTGAAATGGTGGGCGGGGCGATTCGAGGCGGCACGGGGGGGGGGTTACTCGTATATGGTGGCGCGGTGCGTGGCGGAACTAAATCAAAAGTGACTTGGCGAGATGGGAGTGAACGGGAAAGGCCCGAACGGGACAGTACCTGTCTCAACCTCTCTGAACGGGACAGAACCTCTCTGAACGGGACAGGATGGGACTGGAGTGTACAAGGTCGATCAAAGCTTGACGTGTGGCTCGAAACGGGGGGGGAGAGGCGGTGCGGTGTGGGGCGGGGCGGGGTGGGGCGGGGCGGGGTGGGGGGGGGCAGGGCGGAGCGGGGCGGCGCAGGGCGGGGCGTAACGTGGTGTAACGTGGTAGGGAAGGGCGCGGCGGGGCGAGGAGTGGCGGGGCGGGGGTGGGGTTTGGCGGGGAGTTGCGGGGTTTGGTAGGGCATGACGGGGTGTGGCGTGGCATGACGGGGTGGGGCGTGGCATGACGGGATGTGGCGGGGTATGGCAGGCGGAGCGGCGCGGCGCGGCGTGGGGCTAGGCAGGGCGTGCATGGCTTGGATTGGGCGGGTGTGGCGTGGCCCGTCTCTATATTTCAATTACGCCGCCGCTCCGCCGACTGCACGGGTGGGGGCGGGGGCGCGTGACGTAAGCGCGGATCGGCGCGGCGCGCGCGTCGGGTGACACCGCACGGCACTTTGGCGGTAATGCCCCCGGCGGCGGGGGGGCGAGGGCGGCGCGAGCGGTGGGGCGGCGGTTTTCACGAGAGGCGCGCGTGGATGCGTGCTTAGGAGCGAGGCCAGGGGGGGGGGCGATGCTGTCGCTGCGATTTATGGGCGAGAGGACGGGCAGCGCGGAAGAGAGACTATCCGTAACCCATGCATTCTTTCTTCTTTCTTCTTCTTCTTCTTCTTTCCTCCGTGTTTCTTCTTACTCCTCTCCTCATTCTTCTCCCTTTCTTCTTCTTCTTCTTCTTCTTCTTCTTCTTCTTCCTCTTCTTCTCTTCTTCTTCTTCTTCTTCCCCTTCGTGCTTCTTACCCCTCTCCTCATTCTTCTCCGTATACTCTTCTTCTTGCTTTTCTATTTCTACTTCATACCCTTCTTCGCCTATTTCATCTTTTATTTTATTGGGATCGAAAATTGTATTTTGGAGGGCTAATTAGAATTTTTTTGGATTTCTATTTTTGTATCTGATGATCTGTGAAATATGGACCTCTTTCGTTCGTGCCACGTGTCTTAGTCTCTGCACCTGGTATGGAATTTGGGTATTTAACTTTGGTAATACCCTAAGGCACTTCATTTCCACATCTTGTTTAAATCTCTGTGTTGGAAATATTCATATTTTTGTTTAGAATGTATTTTGAGCTTCATCCTCGATGAAATTTTGTAGATTTTTCATTAAATCAAAGGTTGTGAGTCCTAGATGGTACACTTATAATATTTTCTTTCAGTGTAACGAGTAGTTAATAATATCTTAAAAGTAATAGAATGGGCGCTTTCTGCCGCCATACATTTAATATTGTGAATGAAGTTAGTACTAGTTTGACGCAAGTAATTGTGCTGATATTTAGCGAAGCGATAATCTATTTTTTAAGTGCGAAGTTCAACGAATATTTTTAAATGCGAAGATCAATAAGTGTAACCTTGAAATTTTAATGGGTTTCCACTAGCTCATTTTTATTCATTTCGGTTCAGATTCTGCATCAGGTATGTTAAAGCTTTTCACAGTTTATGGAGGTTATTCAACGTTCTCGAAAGAATGATTTTCAATCCATCCACTTGACATATTCTGAAAGGCTTCTCGGTTATGCAGTCTGCATAGCCCAAAGGTCTCTCTCAGACCACAAACACGTTCACGTTCAAGCACAACCATGCGTATACTGTACAAGCGCAAACATGCACACACACATACATGTACAAACACGCACACATAGTGCAACAGCGAATGACAACGGCCAAACATTCGTGTCCAGAACAAAATTCGAACCCGCAATCTATAGAACCAAGGTGCTCAACCATTAAACCCTCTAGTCATCTTGGTCTGTCGGTCGTGCTCGCTAAAATAACTGAATATTTTCTTAGTTGAGTCGCATAGAAAGAAGAAATGGATTGAAGGGTATAATTTTGTCGTGTAATTAACGTGCACTATTTTTTTGCTTAAGTAAATCAGTGAATAATGCACTTTTGAAAACCATCCTTCAAATTCTGCATTGGTGGCAATTAAAGCGAGTTGAATTGTGAAAGAATTGCGTAGTTTCTTTCCCCATCACAAAAAAAATTGAAAATTGGTCGTCATTTAGAAGAACGCAAAATATGAGTCTCTCTAAAGACGTTAATTAACTCTATTACTATTATTAGAGCTATTACTGTTATAATGTATCATTATTATTGGTCATTATGAATATTGGATTAATTATTAGTATTACCAGCATTTAATGAAGAGAATATGATAATAGGTTTAATCTATTAGTAATTAATATGTTCAGCGATTTTTAGACATGGTAGAATTATAATATATGTGATATAGTAAAACATATTCGGGATGTTTAGCAAATAATTTTAATAATATGATTGAATATTTATGCTGTGAAAGAAGTAGAAAGATATAATACACTTGTCAAATGTTTGCATTAAAATTGTTTTATTTTGTTTTAAAGTAATATTAATATTGTAGATAATGAAGTCGTCATTAATTAATATTATTATTGTAAGATTTTGATAAAAAATTAAGAATTGTGACAATGTGGAGTTTTACAATGTCAATTTAATAGAAACGCGTCTCTCTCGTTTTGTGCTATCAAGTTTCTATCAGAATGAAACAGTTACAGCACACACTCGCTATTTATACTCATACGATGAATGTGTTCAGGTTAAAATGTTAATAGAAACATTCGTAAATATTGTAAATGTTTTGCACGTACATTGATGCACTATACTCTTAGTTTAATGTTTCGTCCTTGGCATGTTCTGTTCTGAACACAGAATTTCCCATCCTCTCCGCATGTCGGTGCCTGCCCTCGTGTGATGTGCTTGCTTTGCATTAACTTTCCCGCCTCATACTGCCTTCAATACGGCGTTCGGCACATGTTTGATGCATGGTGCCTTCGCTGTTAGCTGAGCCGCACGCTTCATGCATTTTTATTGTGCATTTACATGTCGTCGTTCTCCCTCTACCTCCCCCATTTCCAGTGAAAGGCAGGGAACCGAAACGTTATTAATCGGGTTTTCAAAAAACAGTTTTGTGTCGCAATTCCGTGTGTTTGGACAGGAATAAATTTGATTGAATGTCGTCTCCAACAACTCACGTTTGTAGTGAAATATTTGGCATGTTTAATGGACGATTTAATATTTTTCGCATCGTACGTTGCACATGAAACTTTGGATCGAAAACTTTATTTCGGGATCGAAATCCTGTGTACTTTGTTCTCGTGGACGTATTGCACGACTTTGTAAAACGAGATTCTACGGTAATTTTTCATCGTTCTTCAATATATGTGTCGTGCTCGAGATTGATTTTTAACAGAGACGGAATACCAATACGGTTCCTAATTTTTTTGACAGCTCTTTCCCCGCTGTCGAACTCCGATCAATGGTCACTCCCATGTCCGAGTAAACGAGATGTCTAGTTGAAATTTATAGTGTTACTCATTGCCACTACTGGCAGAATGTTGAATTCGAATGTCGGAGACGATTTTCAGGGGGTGAAAACGTACATCTAGCTGTCATTGTTGGAGAGTAGATCATCTATCCACGAGGCGGATTCTGCTGAATGGAAGAGCGTACCAGAACAGCTGGCTCTGAGAGAACAGTATTATGTGTTAAAATACCTTCTTTTGGTGTGGAATAAGTTTCAAAGATAATTCATTTCTTAACATTAAAGAAAAAAATTATATGAATGCAAAAGATTTGTTGAAATAAAAACCTTTACGGTTAATTTTATGTCTAATTCTAGAAAGCAACTTTGAGATCTTAAATGTGTAGAAAAAAAGCTTCTGAGATAGCCGTCATGATTTACAAATAAACAAATAAAATTTATTATAATGCATTCTAAAATCCGATTTAGAAGTCTCCGATGTGTTATGCAAGTAAAAACAGATCAGATTCTGGATTAATTCTGTTTCAACGTAAACTTGTTAATAAAAGTATAGAAAAACCTTTCGGATTCCAATATCGAAATGTTATCACTTAAAAACCGAAATCAACACTAGAACAAACTTTTTTATTGCATGAAACCGAAGCCGCATGGAATAAAACGGTTCGATGCCTTGAACAAAAAGCCGTTTTTTACCGCGTCCTCACCCCATTCTAACTACGTCCTCGCTCTGTCCGCAATTCAACCCACACCCCGCCTTAACATGTCCTAATGCCTCCCTCACCCCGTCCTCACCCACCGCCGCACCGTTCGCTGAGTGACCGCCGGTCCTCGTCTGTCCTCAGCGACTTCGCCTGGCCGCGCCCCGGCCGCCCTCATCTGCGAGCCGTCGCGCGTCCTCGCCCGCCCTCACGGCAGCTGAGGACACGCGGCGCTCACCACGGACCGCCGCCGTTGGCTGCGACCCCCGCAGCTGCTACTGCTGCGGCGGCAGCGATGGCGACGGCGACGGTAGCGGCAGTGAACAGCTCCACCACAGTTCGCCGCTGCCTCAATGGGACGATTTACAGAAAAAAAATAAATTAAAACGTGTTAATGAAGATTTAATTATTTTTGGCATCTAATTGAAGAAAAAAGTGAAAATAATATGTGATGTATAATTAATTGGGGACGTTTCGTTTTACATATATTGGTCATTTAATGAAAGAAAGATTATTCCAGATGAAACAAGGATCTTTTTATGTTTGTTTGCTTGACTCGTATTTCTAGTTACCATAATTTGTAGTGTGCATTTTTTACCTATAATGCTTAGATTGTAATTGTTAATGTTTAATGAATATAAACTGCTATAGAAAAACAAGATTACTAACAGGGTATAATTATAAAAAAAATAAAAAACAGCAGTTGCCAAAGATACAGGAGGGGTAGGCACGCCGTCTGGTGCGTGGAAGGGTGAAATGGAGAGGAGTGGATGAGGAGAGGGTGAGAGCGGAGTTTGAAAACAGTAATCGGGATTAACCTCATTCCATTTTTCTTAAGGTCATACCTACCCGATTACTTATATTCCTTGTGAATCATTCAGTTTACAACCACTGGGTTTACCATTATGTTTTCTAAAAGTTTCATTTTACTCTTGTCTATTTGCTGACGTTTTACTGTTTTTTTTTAATTTAATGATACTCGGAGTTACGACATTAATTTATGATATTTACTTCATTTCCTTTAATGAAACTGGTATATTCGTATTTACATTGAATTATTACTAATAAACATCACAACCAACGGGTTTCTAATGCATTGTATTTCATTCCTCCAGAAACATTACTTGTTACCATTCCTCCACATCTTGCGTCACTATCCTTTGGTTTAAAATCGTGAATTAATTTAAAATCTGTATTTTATGAGTTTTATCTACGCCTTCGCTAACCCACAATTCTAGTTTTCATGTTAGAAAAACAACCAAGAATAGTCGAGAAACACTGTTCTATAGTTAGACACAATGAAGATAATTCGATAGATAGTCTTAGTGAAGTGAGTTAAATTTTGGGAAGATATTACATCTTGTAAAAAGATATACCACACTGTTTATTACTAATGGAAATGACAAGTTAGTTTGACAGGTTAAAAGTGCCAGTTCTTTAATAAGATAGAGAGTTTTGGGTTCTTAAAGAACATATTTTTATACAAATTATATTGTCATCAACATAATAGTAATACTCGGACAATGGCAAGCAGTTTAATAATAATTTATATCTCCACAATGTGAGGTGGAATATTCATTATAAAATAATATTCGAAGAGTATAATGAAAGTTTGCACTGGCGACCCAACATGCCGGCCATATTACAAATAATGTATTAGATATTGAGATCAACTCCAGGCGAACTTCTCAATGAGGGGACGATTAAAGGAAATGATTTGGATAATGTGGTATAATGGTAACAAAATCATTATTTGTTCTTGAACCTGCAGACCAATGGCATAAACCCTAAATGGTAATTAGTTTTAAGACAGAAACAAATTATCAAGATATATTTTCCAAATAGACATGATTGTAAAATAAAATTTCGAAATTAATTTGGGTATCAACAATCTATCTTTACTATCTGAATTGTGAATTTGTAGGTATTGGAATTATTGGCTACAAAAGAATATTCTAAGAAAGGAACATTTTTGCCATGAAGTAGTAGTAAATTATATTTAAAGACAATAAAATAAAATCACCTTCAGAAACTCGCAAGTTTCGCTAAATCGAAAATTTTATTAATGTCGAATGAATAAATCCCATGTACTCTATTGTGCCATAAATTATTTTGTCCTTTACCATTAAATAAATGATTTTGAGAAAGCTCAAATGTCCTATCTACATATTATATGTGTCTTCTCAAGGGAAATCAGTTAAAGTTGATTGAATAGGAATGTGGTCAAGTAGACGAAATCAATGTTGGTCTTTGTAAAATTCCAGCAGTGATGTAACAATAAGAGCAATGAAATAAAACGTTTTTCACAAGACAATAAAAGTGTTGTTTAGCTAGTCAAAGAAAAAGAAGTAATCGTTAATGATACTTTATATAATGGTAATGGGCAAATATTATAGATTTTAATTTTGCGGATTTTTTCGGAAGATGTAGCGTATTGATACAACTGATTTTAATGAGTTGTAATTCTGCATGGCTCTTTCAAAGTCATTTTCTTCTGATCAGCAAATTTTCTTTCAGGGGATTTAACATTATACAAAATATTCTGTGTTTCAATTATCCTCAGACAATTACTGAACTTGCTTCAGTTATAAATATATGCAGGAAAATGTTAATTGATTCAGGTTACAATTTCGAAGCTTTTAAAACTGTTTGAGTTATTTGCTATCTTAGGGGAGATATGAAAACCCAGCGTTGTGATAACCGCTGCTCCTCTGAATTCACTGCCCTCTGCGTTCTCTTCCACTCGCCAAACAGCGGAGTGCGATCTAGTCCTCGAAGTCGAAGAGTTGCACGGCATTTGCTCCGTAATGAGAAGTAGATCAGCTGTCGCATTGAGGAGAGTCATCCAAATCAGGGCTTGTGACGATGGTGATGCTTCAGTGCACGAAGGGTGGTTGTAAACTTTAGATTCGTTTGGCCATTTTTATTTCCTGAGTTCAAGCCTTGCTGATAAAGTGCTGATTGTATTGCTTCGCTGTAGTCTCCCGTCATTCAAATAGGGGGTGCGTCCTGTGTAACTATTTGTATGTCAAATAATTCAGTATGTGGTTGTTGTACATATTTTCAAAGTGCTATCTCATATTTTGTGTTTACAAATCGTGTTTAAATATCAGCAACAGAACGTGGGAAAGGAAGTGGCCAAGAAAAGAACTAATAATTTTTGTATGTTTCACAATATTTACATAATATCTATGAGATTTGAAATATTTACTTTAGTTTTGACATAATATTACCAACATGTAATTGAATGAAAATAATATTGAAAACTGGAAATATTATCTTCTTTTTCAAGTGAAGCTAGTATGTTTTTATATGTAATAATAATTTTGTTCTCTTGTTTTAAATGTATTTCTTATTAGCATTTTTATTTATATTTTATTTTACACTGAAATATAGTAATAACGTGTCTCAGATACGTATGTATATTCACGTTTGCACCTTGTAGATGTAATATGATTTCAACGTTTTCTTATAATTTCACATTAGCGAGTGGAGGCATGTTTCATGCTGTATATGTGATGCAGGGACAATATTAGCTTCATTTTGGATGACTCTTCAAAATAAGTCATTAACTGAACTGTAAAACTTTATATAAAAAAGCGAATTAACTTCGCTATTTTGCATGAATCATTTGGTTACCAAAAATTGAAAGATTCTTGTGACATTCAACATTCATGCATAAAAATATAGTGAATGGTGTAAATTGCCTCTCTTTTCTGACATCCTGTTTCGAAAAGTGCTTGATGTTTTGCTACGACCTCAAATTTCTCAGATTTGAGATGGTTCAACTGAAATAAGGTTATGTTGATACGATCTAGTTCGCCGTGAAGGTACAGTGTTGGGAGAATAAGAAATGTCAAGCATTGCTTGCAGTAAAAAGCGTGGCTTTAAAGCTTTGGTTTTTGTGTGTTATATGAAGAGCTGGAGTCTGTGCTTTGCGGGATATATGAACTGTGCAGTTGTTGTAGTTGTGGAAGTTCGAATAGTTTTAAATCGTTTTGTGAAGAGGGACTTCAATCTGAAGATGAAGACGAATGGCACAATAAGGACTGGTGTACACTGTAAAGAGTGAGTTGGAGAAGAAATTTATTAAATAATTAGACATGTAACTGTACTTTTCAGAAATATTTTCTATTGCTGTGAAATAAAGAGAAATTACACTCGCCTCACATTTTCTGTTATATTGTTGCAATATATATGCTATCCTTCTAAAAATTTCGTGTAGTAATATAAGACAATCTTTCAACTGCTGTTCTACCAGTCTGTTGTATCGTATTTTAAAGCATCTTCCATTCTCCACAATTTTTCCCTATTTTTTTGCTAAGCCAAAAAAATAAGACGTTTGTAAAATGAGAAGCTAAGTAAAGCTAAAACTACAAATAACATTTAACACCAGTGTTGTACTTTCCAGTAATTTTAAACTACATAGAAAGAAGTAATTTTGTAATAATGGATTTTTTTAAATAAGCAGTTTTGATGCTTTACATTAGACTAAGAATATCGTGCAAGGTAATGGACTTTCGAAATGGAAAGAAATTCTTAGTTTTTCCGAACTCAGAGCTTTTCGATCGTAATAGCTGAATTGTCTGTTCTAAACACTGTGAAATTTCACCTAATTCTACCGACAGAAGTATTCATCAAATTCTACCGACAGATTCATCAAATCATTGCTAAAAAATTTAAAGACACATATACAACATAGTTGTTTATAGTCTTTCACCAACGTTTGTATTATGTGTGTCTTTCGTGCAACTCACAGGTTCTCTTTTAGGAAATCTGAAAAAGAATTATCATTGCCAATTAAACAAATAACATTTTAGAAATATTACAAAAGCATTAAAATTACATGGTAAATAAGCAGAAAATGTCGTAAAACGAAGAGGAAAAATATATTATTCTTTCCAAAAGAAAATCTCGGATCTATTAATAAAAGTGCTTATTCATTTATTTCAATTTAATTGTCTACTTTATTCCCAAAGACATTTAGATTGTCACAAAGTACGAAGCAAATAATGTCTATTTTATTACTAAAATGAGACCTAGAATGTCTACCTGCAAGCACATAATAGAAGTAAAAATGTGCCTGTTAAGTAGAAAATACATATAGTCTTCATATTAATACCACTGTGTTGGTTTTTCTTACAAACTATTGTAGATAACTCATTTATTTTAATACGACGCGATAATTATTTACGTTTTACGGCCTAATACAAACAAGTAGTTACCATAAAGTATGTTGTAAATACGGAATCGTTTGTAAAATGTTATTCATAAAATTTGCTCTCGACATAAAATGTTTAGAACCATCAGTTCCTCGCTCAACCAATTCATTCGGTATAGAAAATGAATCCGACCTAAATACATTTGACACTCTCGTCGTAATGTATTTATTTAGTGTCACAGCCTGCAAACGTATTTCACACGTCCAGCAGCATCCTATCAGCGGCGAAATGGACCGACAGCTTACCATCCTGCACTTCCGCTGTGGCTTTCACACGAACAGCACGTTGCAACTCCCAGGGCGTGGTATTGGTATGATATGACGTTACAGAGCCCTTTCAAGCGGTTATTTCGCATGCGAAATGAAACATTTGAACTCTCCGCGCCAAATGGACGTCTGCATAAAAGCAGGATTGAAGCAATACTACTGCAGCCGCCACTTCATTTGCAGGTACTTGTTTGAGCTCGTATTTGGCGACTGATTCATTATTTGAGTGGGTTTTCGGTGTGCGATTTGCCGTGTAAACGTTATGTTGTTTTGACCTCTCCCTCTTGTTTCATTTCTGTTGCGTATTGCAGGCTTCGCGTTACAACTTTAAGTGGTTTATTACTGTTTTGTCTAATTGTCTACAGTTTGTCGATTTGTATAATGAACTGACTCTTCAAATGGTGGACAACGACTGCATATGTGTGTAACATCAGGTTCCTGTGTTATTTGCGAAATGAATGAACAGCGTAAGAATCCCCTTCATTGTTAAGAGGTTTACGTTCATATTGATACAGTATGTCCTAAAAGTGTTCGGAAGTAGGCCTATGTCTTCGATTCGATGTCTCTAGAAGACGACCCCAACAGTATTCCTGGCAAGAATGTTTGATAATGATGACACTGGTCTTCAAAAATAAACGTTTTTCTTTTAAATGAATGAAAGTAGCGTATTCTATAAGTACTTTGCGTGTTGAATTCAAATATAATTTCAGTTTTCCGCCATCAGGTGCAATTTTTGTGTGAAATTCATTTGAATATTTTATAATTTTTAATAAAATCGGTAACTTTCTATCTAACTCTAAATGGTGTACTACTCATTCTGAGTTATCTAGAAAGTGGTAAATGGCGATTTTCGAGCATATTTTGCATCTGGAACATCTATCTTCTTGGTCCAACAGAAGTTTTCCAGCGTATTAGATACGCCCCTTGCCTTGATACCTGTTTTCCATTGTGGATTTCCAACGGGCCCATCGCTAACAGACCCAAGATTTTACGGGAAGAAGTCTACGTGAGAATCCAAAAAGTGAATTTTAATGCCTAAGCAGTTGACGCGTCCGCAATCACTAATCAAGCATTCAATGAACTGTGCTAGGTCAGAATCAGAGTTATAGCTAATGGTGGACATATCTGCATACACTAGTAAAGGAAATTCTTAATTGTTTATGACATGCCTCATTGTAGGTGAGAAATTTGAATACTTAACTGTGTAAATCTTTTGTTTTAGATGCGATTTCTTTAATAATTGTTAAACAAAAATAACAATCATTTAGATCATACTTCGATTCCCTCCAAATCATGGGAAATACAAATGGCGTATGATGTGTGCCGACAAAGAGGATAACTTAGGACACTTTCAATGTTTGTATTTTGTATGTCTGTATGAGTTGGAGGAAAATACCCTTTTTTACTGCAAAACGTAGGTCTTAGACAATACTTCAGGAATATGTGCTAATTTTTTTGAATGTGGAGTACTATATTGGGTATAGTAAAATAAAATCTTGGTGTTCCAAGTTACCCTCCAATGTTGTCTATCTTGGGACACACAATTGAATTGTGTTTAAAATGATGTAAATGATTAGGCAGACTATTTGGAACATACATCTATACACTATAGATATTGTAAAATAAGTCTAACTGATTTTCACAATTAAATGGCGAACGTCATTATAAAAAATACTGGTAAATGATTTATTTTAGGGACGAAGTAAATTTAAAGAAAGACATGGTTGCAAATGAAGATATCAACCATTAAAAATGATATATTTAATTATATCTCATACAAACAAAATACATAAATCAATAATAAAGAAATGTCTCGGACTGAGTAGACATCTGACTGTTCAGTTGATTCTTCTAACGATTTCATCTGCTCTTGGAAGGACATGCAGGTTTCTCATGCTTGAGTACTACACTACTTGATCTTCTAACCCTTGATTTAGCTCATTTGGAGTCACACTTTTTCATAGGGCAACACTCTCTTTATTCAGAGCTTTGCCTTGGACAAATTCTTGATACTATTTTTTCCTTTCATTTGCTCTCATTCCTCTTAGCTTTTTTATTCATTAATCTGAAACTGATTTTAATATTTTTATTATTTAATTCCTATAAAATAGCAATGTTGCGTAGTTTGGGTCAGTGTCACAATATGCCCGCATCTAGTCACGCGTAGGAACTTTCCATCCATTAAAAAATAGTAGGGCGGCGTTGTCAAAATGTGATACTCAATATGCTGGAAAGTAGATTAGGTTGTGGTATGCAATTACGCACAAAATAGAAAAAAGCTTATTAAGAACTGTACAAGGAACATTTTTAAATGAGGTTTTTTTAGGTTAAAGCTTACGTTAACTATCTCTGTTGCTGGATAACACTTACCTGCAAATAAAACTTCCAAAATATGGTTATATATCTTCTTTAAACTGTCATGAATACTTCGAAGCTCCTTCAGACTCACAACATCTGAACAAAACTGATACAAACAACATTTAAAAAGTCTCTAAACGTTCCAACGTACACAACTGTCCCAAGATATCCTCTTTGGCGGTATCATTTTCCCACCCAATGAAGAGTAACACGCGACACATAGCATAAATTCGGAGCCCAGATCATTTCAAAATCAATAACGTGACAAAGTAAAGTTGATAACACAAGTGGCGTGAAATTTCGCCTCTGAGACATGAAGATTATCGAACCACGAATGTATCAGTAATTATCTACACGATTTACACACATTCGTGGCGTGATGAAAAACTAAACACTGAAACCCAACTTACACGATTCACTTCTAAATAGGAAAAAATTAAATAATTGTCTAGTGATATTCATGCTAACAAACTCACGGCTACCTAAATAATGAAACGTCACAATGCCAGATTAATAGGTCTCAGTCAAAATATATGTTGGTGCTTCAGGATGATAATTACATACAATATCCTTAATTACAGCTTGAATAAAATCGCTACCTGTAAGAGAATTGATCGTATGAGAGGACAAAGGGATTTAAATCAGATTTTAAAATGTAACGGTGACAAAAACTGTGTTTATCTCTAACGCGAAGAGTTTCTGAGATAGGACGGTTTTCATTTGATGAATGAGCAAATCTCCAACGGCAAAGTCATACCTTTAGGAACTGCAGTTGCTGGGAATGAAATTAGCTCTTGTTTTGGCTCGCGTATGTCAATACAAATAGAGAAAATGCAGAAACAGAAGAGTTTCTTATTAACGTGGGAAACTCGGCGTTCTCAGTATACATCTCATTTCAGGTTACATCTCGTTTCAGGCCCGACACTGAAGAAAAATCTAACTTTGAAGGTCAGACCGTCTTTATATCCTAGTATTACGTCCGTAATACGATGCGTACATACATTACGACGTATTCGAAGCCACATGATATTTCACATTCCACTTTATATAATTATCGGAATAATTGTTTGGTGAAGACGATGGAAAACAAATCTTTAAATTTTATTAATGGATTCAAGAGACTTTAGGGTACAGTGCAAAAACTGGGCTGTGGAAAGTCACTTAAGTTACTCTTCCTATACTCACATATATATTTCTTTCCTGATAACCTCGGTGACATGCGTGATAAATAAGGTGAACGTTTCCACTAATATATCAGAACAGATGAGCACCGCTACCAAGGTTTTCAAGACGATTTCATGATGGCAAAAATCTGCTGGATGTTATACAGAGAAGATCCTGAAGCAGTTCACAAGACACGTGTGAGGTCATCACACTTCTAAGTAAGCTTTACTAAACATCATTTACTAGATGATGGAATATAGTTGATTTATCTAATAAATATATTGTGGAACAATGATGGGTGAAGTCGCAAATCAGAATGCAAAACCATAATCTGTGTTAAAAACTGTTTAAGAAAAATATGTTTATATATCTAATTATTACGTGTATACTCGTGAAATTAGTTTGAGTAATAATTATAAGAGATACATTAGTGGGATTTGCTTATAACAAAATTAAGTAGCTCAAAGACATACCAGCCTGATCGCCTGACACTGAAGAAAAATCTAACTTTGAAGGTCAGACCGCCTTTATATCCTAGTATTACGTTGGTAATACGATCCATACATAAATTACGACGTATTCGAAGCCGACGTAGTCCAGGCCTAGAGCGATTCTCCCTAAGTAGTCTTCACTGTTTAATTCGGCCTACGTGACGATGTATAGACACAACTCCGTGGCGACAGCTTGATCATAGAGCACTAGATCCGTACAGGAGGTGTAATTTCCTATTCGACGTGATGCTACCGCCCTCCCTTCAGATGCCAACCGTCGGCGCCTCCGCCGGTTCCGAGGTCCTATATCCAGGGCGGGAACAGCATCCTTTGGAGGCGACTGCATCAGCCAAGCACCTGAAGCGGCACATTCGGCGCTGTAAGGTGGATCTCTCCAGTTACAAAGGCAGAAAAGGTTAGAACCGGGATACGAGGAAAAGATAGGACACTGTACATCACCGAACTAGGCAGCCAATACGAACTTACGATCTATATGACGCACCACAATACCTGAAGGAGCAGGCATTTTAGATGTTCAAGGGTGCAATTTACGATTATACTATTAAGTAAAAGGTCGGTGTAACGTAACACCCACAATTCACAATCCTATATCAAGACATAAGAAATCTCCTTTCAAAAAATAAAAAAAATAAAATTATAAGCTAAACGGTGTACAAAGATTTTGTGGGAAATCAAAATGTGTACGGAAATCTGCTTGAACATAGCCAAACTGAAAAACGATAAATTACTGAACTCTTGCATCTCACCAGAATTATAAAATTGAAAGGTATATTTCTTCAATCCTTTCAGTTGACATTCTGACCTATTTTAATCATTCTTTATTTCATTAATATAAGAATTAAATTAATTAAAACAGAAGTATATGAGATGTTTGGAAGTAAAAGTTACACTCTCTGTCTAGAAAAGTAACTAGGAAACTTCGGTGAAATATCTAATCAAGATGAAAGACACGAAATAGGTACTTGCATGGTTCTATAGAAATTCATATTTTCTCATACGGACCATAATGCTCATTAATAAAATTGTTTCCCTCACCGAAACACTTAAGCTATTTCAACTTCTATTGAAATAATGGATTGATAATGTACCTTGTCTTATATGGTTTAAGCGTAATGTAAGATTATCGGAATGGAATTTTGGAAAGACTTTGTACCATAAAAGAACGCTTGCATACTTAGCACCTTTGATGTCTATATTCGATTTTCACCGTGTTTAGGTAAAAGTGCGTTTTCGGTATCGTGTGTAATATGATTCATAAGTATCAAGTTATACTAATTGTTTCAGATTCTGATGTTTTTGAGAAACACTTCTGAATGGAGACATCAAATATGGGCTAGTAAAAATAATTTAAAAGGTAAATACTTTTATCTACTCTGATATTGTATATATATATATATATATATATATATATATATATATATATATCAGATATTATTTAAGAGTTTTTCACTTCTTTATCGTTTATTGTATACTTCTCCTATCCTATATCTTGCTATCCTCATGACAGCATCTCTTCGCACATTTTTTTATTTCACCTCCAACAGAGTAGGTTCTACATTCCTACATGTCTACTTCTTATCTCAGTATCAATTCTAAACCAATTTTAGACCTAAAATGAAGGAACATTATTTACACATGAATAAAAAAAATACTTGAAAAGTGCAATTTATCAACGGATTAAAACGTTCCATAATTTTTGTTGTTTCATATAATATGTAAATATGCATACCGATTTCCATTTCAAAAATATATCTCCATGACCATCAATTCTTTGAAAGAAGCCATGCACCCTGAATGTGAACCCTGCGCAGTCACTCGCCTCTATCTAATATAAGATATAAGAAGTCCTACAGAACAAGGTCAAAATATATTACGTAAATTCTAGTTTGCAGAAAAAAGACGCAAGAAGGAGCATTCAGGGGATACCGTTTGCTCTGCACGAGCATTGACTCTGATCACTACAACCACATTCCATTTCAGTCGACATTGATGTCACCGTCCGCATGCACAGCAAAGCCTTGATACTAGCAGCTCCCTTCCATCTGACGTCGCTCTTCTGAACAGGCAGGCTTCGTGCGCGATCACGGAAGCCCAAAGGAGAGGATGATTGATTGTGGGCGCACTGCCGACGCCAAGCAGTCCCACGCCCCAAAGCCCACCTCACACGACCGCCCACGCCGCCCCTCCCTGCTCCGTCGCAGCCAACGCCCACCTTTCCCAGCAGCCCGCGCATTTCCCCCATCTTTCCCCGCTTCTCTCCACCCCCGCCGCCCCCACCCCTCCCGCCACTCCCACCGTACCCGCTGCCCCCATTGCACCGTGCCCACACCGCTCGCGCTGACCCCCGCCTCCGCGGACCTCACCGCCCCCGCCTCCCACGCCCCCCCCAACCGCTACCATCAGCGCCTCCCCGGCCTCCGCCGCTTCACTTGACCGCCCCCACTTTCCCCCACCCCCTCCTCGCCCTCCGTTCCGTCGCCTACCTCACCCGCCCCCGTCGCCTCCGCTTTACTCGACCCTCTCGCCGCCCTTGCCGCCCCAACTCCACCTCACCCGACCGTCAGCGCTCCTCCCCCCCCGCCCTCGCCACCTCCCCTGCCTCCGCCCTCCTTCGCCTCCCCGCCGCTTCCACCACGCACACCGCCGCCGCTAAACCCACGGCTCCCATTGCCTCTAACGTCCCACCTGAATATACAAGACCCCCGAAATCGCATGCACAGTAAGCCTCGCCACCAGCAGCTGCCCCTCCATCTGATATCTCCCAACACTGTCGCTCGCAACGGTCCCTCCCGCTCCCCACGCCCGCAGCGACTGCACTCACACAACGCCCACCACCACCGCCCCAACTCCTTCCGTAACGCTCTCGCTCTCCAACAGCCCCACCTCCACCAATGGTCCTGACGCATGCTCCCGCCCCCCGACGTCCGAGTTTACCCCCCTTATCTCCCTTATTAATCACCAACTTTGTCGCTGCTTGCCCTGGCTCTAACACCTTCTCCTCCACCCCTTTTTATTCCCAACGCCTCCTTTTTATTCCAACGCCGTCGGTTCCGATGTCTACGCCGCAATTCCCGGCTGCGTCCCCTCCGGGACCTTCACCCACCGCGAGCTTCCGTGCCGAGCCTTCTATATACCTCTGGTCCGTTTTCCCAGATAATCCGCGCTTTCAAAGCTTTCTCCTAGCGCTTCTTCACATCCTTTCGCCACTCATCTCCCACGCCGTGATCCTGTCGCTGACCGTGCCCTTGCCTTCGATTGTTTAGTGATTCCGGGGACGATAACAAGGGTCATTAGTGTAGTGCTTCTTTTTTTCTCGTGATGTGGTGGAGATCTTTTCCCTGCAGAATTGGCGCCAACCTACCATCGACTAGCGCAATTTTCCCTAACCAGATATCTCCTACCAGCGCGGCTCTATACCCTTTTACACTAATTTACATGTGTGTCTATGCCGTTTCTCGCCTCACACTTTGTGCCTGTTGCTTCTCTCGTTTTTCTCCTTTAGTGACCTTTCCCTCCTGTTGTATGTGCCAGCTAATGGGACCAACAGGAACCTCAACCATGTCAATTAAGCCTCCACATGCTCTTTTTCTTGCCTTCATCTTATTATCACATTTTCCATCTCTTCTCAGAGTACTCATCTCATGACATACTCACCGTCACCATGTCCAACATAGGCTGCTATGGCTTAGAAGCAACACGTGTTGCCTTAGTATGGTTTACTGGATGGTCCTGGAGTTCAAGCCCCAAAAAGAAAGGGATTTTTAAGACTAGCTATCTAGCTGGAGCGAATTTAATTTTTGATGGCTGAAATAATGCCTGAAGGATTTCCAGAGGTCGGCCGCTCTAGTCGATAGTTTTCCGTGGTTTCCTTGATAAATATCTTCACAAATACTGGAGTAGTAATCTAACAAACGGGGCACGCTTCGCGCGTGATCTTTAATCGTCATCCTTGCCCACTCCTCTCCCCTTAAACAAACTCACATCCTCACTCGTTTCATACTTTGCCACAAATGCTGTGAGCCTAGCCGAGAGCTTAGAGCTTGTCCCATTTCTATCATTGTACGATTTATTTTACTTTTGCTTTCCTGCAATGTCCATTTCCCCTGGGATTCTCTCTCTACCTATTCCCTGTTCTTCTATTTCCTAGCCCATCCCTACTTCCTTTCGATGTGTTTCTGATCTCTCTTCCGCCTAGTTGCCATGTAACTTTCATCTAATTCCTTTGTTATCATGTCACATCATAATTTTCCTTCCCTCGCATCTCGCAGAGTAAGATTTCTCCTTAGATTCCCCGTATGCTCGTTGCCGGCACTTCCTGTGTATCCCCTTTAGTTCAGTTATTTGTTCCTCTTCTCCTATGCTCAGATTTCTTTCCAGACTTCATTTCAATTCCGTATGCCCTCAGTGCTCTCACGTTGAAGCAAACTTTGCCTGTATCCGACTTATAGGGACAAAATACGTAGCATACCAAAAGGGACAAAGGGTTCACGAAATGTTTTGTGAACGAAACAACGAAATTCACATTAGAAGCTGGTCTGCAAGTATTAATGATAAAAGGTTGTGTGCTTATTAATAAAATTCAAAAATCTACAGCAGTTTTTAGGTTTTTACTATTTGTTGTAGCAGTTTCTAACAGAATGCTGTTTATTTTAGAATAAATTCATTTTACTTATTTTTCTAAATTAATGATTATTATATTTACAAACATATTAATGGTTTGAATTGAGAAGGAATTAAAATTAGTGCAAACAAAACTTATCGAAGAATACTTTTTTTTTAAATTACTTCCCGAAATGGTTTCTTGAGTAAACTTACTAATTATTTAGTGTGTTGAAGCATCTGGCTCACTCTCTACTCTCGACTTCAGTTTTGTGCATTTCTCCTTTACTCTGGTGTTACTTCTTTCTTCTTCACTCCCTCCTGCTTTCCGTCGAAGTTCGTTTCGCGTCTCCCTTCCCCTTCTTCAGAACCCCCTCACTCCGACCGCCAGCCCTTCCACCGCCCACCTCTGGCGACCCACCCCTACCTCTGCCCGCTTTGCCTCCAGCGCCATCGGCGCCGTGCCGTGTCCGCTCCCTTACACGTTTTGGCGACGCAGGCGTTTCAGCCCGTCGTGTGACGGACGCACGACGGCGATGAAAGCCACCTACGCTGGCTTTGAGGCCAGCGTAGAAGCAGGCTAATACAGAAGACCTATAATTACTCGCAACGCAAGGGTAGCTGATCCGTTCTGCAAGTGAATACCCCTGATGCGGGGTTAGATTCCTTGCGGAGGTCGCTCGTGTTGACCCAGCGCGGCCACAGCGACTGGGGAGCTATTTGAGTTTAATGCTGGCGGGATTCGGTTATGACAGACAAGCGAGGCGGGGATGAGAAACGCTTACTAAAACTACTATTGATTTGAGGAAGACCAATAAAGCTATTGCAAGCTACTATCATTCAATTTGATAAAAGTTATGCAGATATTTTGATTTATGATCTCGTGATGTTTTTCCTATTCTTCCGAAATACGAACTCCATTACCAAATGTTTTGCATCATTATTATTACACATATATTTTAGTTTGTTATTTCTTATATACGAAATATTATACTATTAAGCTTAATGTAACTATAAGTACAATTGCGATGTGTATTTTTGTGAGATAAATTTTCGTTTAGTTGAAATGTCTAAGAACTTTTAGTTTGTTATTTCTTATATACGAAACATAATACTATTAAGTTTAATGTAACTATAAGTACAATTGCGATGTGTATTTTTGTGAGATAAATTTTCGTTTAGCTGAAATGTCTAAGAACTTCGAAAATAGTTCTTGTATGGCTTCGTAGTTCTACTATGCGATCATCGTTCAGCTTCCTGTAATTACTGCTATCTAATTGAGCTTCCCCAATTTTATTGTGTCCTTCTAAAGTGAGATACGCGGACAGACATTCTCCGCGTTCCATTCCTTCTAGTATTTCTTCAATATGACGACTCTATATCACATCCGATTCAATGAAACATTTAATTTCTTTTCGTCCCAGTATTTGTTTTTATTGCCTTCAATATCACAAAAACGCAGGAGGACATATTTGGCTCCGCCTGGCTCACTTCTAATTCTTTCATCTAACATATTACTTTTAATTTAATTTTGGGCTCCTCCGCACAGCAGTACTCTCATACATTTTTAAAATTTCCTCGGGGTTAACTCATATTTTTATTCGTTTTTTCACTTCATTCAGTTCAATTCTTTAAATTATTGTATTCATTTTTAGTCAACTATCTCACTCAACAAAAATATCGTAGTAAAGATATCAATGCAGGGTGGATTGGATGTGCTTGAAGGGTGGACAAGATGATTAGGGTGTACGGTAAGTGAGAGGTCGCTTAATAGTTGATTGTGACCAATAAATACTGTTAATCAGCTAATTTTATGAATAAACGCTTTCTAAAATGAACTTTGAATGGAAATTTATATAATCTATAAACAAACTACATTGTCCTATCTTCTAGAATGAATCTCTCGTAGACGTCCAAAGAACGAGTGAAAAACACAAAGATCACCATTTGAGAGGAAGCAATGAGACGTAGACATAATGGGCGCCCAAGATATATGAGATAATCTTTGGAGAGTTGGTGATGTCGTTATGTAGTTAGCTCAGCTGAGCTCAACATTAAAGGATGGAATGCTATAACTGTGAATTTTGACGCTGCGTGGCAAGATTTTCGGGAAGATATTAATAGATGGTTGAAACCAACAATTGCCTTGATGAGAATTCTAAGAGGTAGGACAGCTGTAGAGCATGTAGCAGATCAACTACTTCTGATGTTAGGGGTTGGTAAAATGTCATGATATCCTTCAGCAATGTTTACAACAAATACACTTAAACGTCTGAAATTTTCACCGATTCTGCGCTCCATTATCTTATCACTGACTACAAACTATTAACGTTAAATATGAGCGTAATTACCCATTTTCACAGACCGTTTTTTCTTAATAGCTGTATAGGAAATAACAGAACATCTCTTAGTCCTCATGATCAATTTTGTGGTTATTTACACAAATATTTATTTCTTAATCTAATATATACATTAATACATACATATATACATTTATACATTTTAGTTGCCGTCTGGCTTAATGAAAATTCTTACTTCCATGAGTATTATACATATATTTTTTATGATACATAAATCTATTTGAGATCTACGCAGGGACTCCCGCTTGTCGTCTGGTGTTGTTGCAGATCGTTGTTGTCGTTGGTGTTGTTGTCGTTGGTGTTGTTGTTCCGCAGCTAGCTTCCTGTGGCACGGGGTGGAGGAGGGCGCCTCTGCGGACTCCATCCCGCGCTATCTGTTTGTACTCACGCGGGGCCAGGTGTATATTGCCGGTGTGCGTGTAGTAGCATGCCGCACTGCCATCAATGGCCTCAGTGACTATTTTTTCCCTTAAAGCTTTTAGTTTGAGGCCATCCGCAACTTTCTTTAGTGCGGCGTCACTACCCGCACACCATTCTCCCAGTGCCCCTATCACAAGCGGGAGTACTCGGGCGCTGTGGCAACCGACGGTAATGAGGTGGGCGCGGGTGGCTTCGTATTTTAGGCGCTTCTCTTCTAATTTCTTCTCAAGTTTGCCTTCTCGTGCGTCAGCCACCGCGAAGTCTACCACGAGTGCCATTCTGCCCCGCGCGAGTACGAGATCAGGGCGACTGCTGCCTACCACTGCCTGATTCTCCCGGAGCACCTGCCACCCCGCTGCAATGGCTGCTTCTTTATAAATGGCCCCGATGTTGTTGTGTCGGGCGTTCCATAAAGGTGACAGATAGCGGCACCCCGTGGTAACGTGACCAATGTTCTCGGATGCTGGTTGCCCGTTGTTCCACGTACATTTCATTCTACAACTTTTGGTCACGTTACCTGGGCAGCAGTTGAGAGCTGGAGAGGAGTTGATCCTGGCCGGAAAAAGAAACTTATAGGTGGGAATTTTCATGTTCCTGCCAGACTGTAGGAAGTAAGTAGATTCCTTCCCCAACCCTTTGAGAGCGCTTGCATATATGCCTTGGGCGGGCTGTTCCAGCCAGCGCTGGGAGTGTGCCCTATGGAAAGCGTCACGTAGGCGTCTCACCAGCGATGACCGGTCCTTGGCGCTCAATGTCACTCTGTTCTCATCTCCATTCCCCTCCTCCGTGTTCGTCCCCAGTCGGCAGGTGACTGCATCACCGCAGGAAGTGGCGGAGTCTCTGAGGGCACCAGTATCCCCAGCGGTGCTGCTGCAGCCCGGACGGGTCGAGAAGGTTCGAGGATGGGACTCCACACCGGCGGCGTCGCCAGCACTTGCTCCTACGGTTGGTATCAGCTCCGGGTCGACGGCCCCGACAGGAGAGGGAGTGCTAGAGGTCGCTCCTCGCGGTTCCGCTATGCTGCGCCCAGTCGGGCCCAGCGGGGGTTTCGTCCGTTCGTACGCAGGTAGGGGGAAGGTGTGGTGAAGTGTGATGTCAGGTGTGTGGGTGTTCCCTATTGCTGTGAAATTCCGTTCTATTTTAAGTCGTTTTGATGCCTGCCTTGCCCGCGACCAGAATGTTAGCGGTCCATAGCTGCGTTTTGTTTTCTCATTGTTTAGATAAAGTAGGAGGGAAGGTATGCCTGGCTCACTTTCAAGGCAGTACGCCGCTTCCTCAACTGCGTCTTGTAGAGCTGCTTCTCTAGTGTACGTATCTCGGCAAGTCAATATTTTGAACGCAGAGTCGACTGCCCAGAAGTCTGCCTCCGCGCTCAAGCATTGCATTCCGATCGCTCCATCGTCCCTGTGGCCGTAGATAAAGGAGGTTGATGCGCGTTCAGGAAGGGAGAGAAACTCCTTCACGTTTGCCCTAATCGCCGTGTCCATTACCTTTAGCTTATTTTTGGCATACCTTCCCATCCTCAGTGGAAAGATCATTGTGGGCAGAACGAACTGGCAGAGGGCGTCCAGCTTCTGCCAGTCGTATAGACATGAGTCTGCTATTTGACCCGCAACGATTTCCTGTTCTCTGAGCCCAGTCCAGTCTGTAATTACACTAAACCCCACCGGGCATCCTAAGTACTTTGTGGACTCATCAATGTCGAGGTCCTTAATCCGTTGTCCATCTATCCTCAAATCCGTATCGAGCCTTTTCCTCCTTACTATCGCTAGCGCAGCACATTTAGTCGGTTTAACCTCTATGTCCGTTTTCTTTAGCTTATCCTGGACAGCATTCACTGTTTGCTGTAGTTCTTCCCTACTGTTTGCCATTATTGCGATGTCGTCAGCATACGCAAGAATGGGATTGGGACTGGTTGAGGCAGCCGCTGCGGCTCTGATTGAGGCATCAATCACTAAGTTGAAGAGTGCCCCGCTTAATGGGCATCCCTGGCGTATACCCCTTGTTATCGGGATCGGGTCGGTAGGTCCCTGTGCCGCCAGAACTACGGTGAATGTGTTCTTATAAATGTCTTCCGCAATTCAGATAAACTCTTCCCCAGCTCCCGCCGCTTTCAGAGCGTCGCGGATAGCTCCATAGGGCACTGAACCAAAAGCGTTTTTTAGGTCGAGGAGTGCTATAGCTAGATCGCGCTTGCCCGCCTTCGCCCGATCTATCTGACGCTGCAGCGCGTAATTATGTTCCAGTACCCCATCGAATGGTCGGAATCCCTTCTGCGCTGGAGAGAGCACTTCATTCTGCTCCAACCAGGCGCCGAGTCGTCTCGCCCAGAGACCGGTGTAAATCTTGTATATTCTTCTACTTCTGTAATTCTTCTACTTTTCTCTCCGAACACAACCGATTTGAGCTACTCTTATCTATTGTTTGCCTGCTTTACATTGTATCTCATCGCTCCCTCTCGGGCCAGCTGTTACACAAGGTTAATTCCAGGTGCGTTATGCAGCATCCTCGACAAAAGTCTTCGGACCTCCCGCTACCCTTCCTTTCCCATTCAGTTCTCATTCCCATGTTCACAGACACGTGACAAGGATCCTCGTGTGAAGAAGATTTGGATTACAACAACCGGATTTGTGTCTCCGAAAACACTTTTGTTTCATGTATGTATATAGAATATACTACAATAGTGTATTTTTCTCCTAATATTTCTGTTATATCTTATTGGGAATAAAATATAACCGTGATATCAGAGATCTGCAAATCTAGTATTTTCGTCAAAACCTCACCACTGGTTTTCGGCATATTTACAATACTTTCACTGTAATACGTACAACAGATAGTAAAATGGAGTTATCTGAGAACTGAGAGCAGAGAAAACAGCAATCAGCCAAGAGCAACTCCGTGTTACAAATAATATAAACTCTCACGTTCCCATGAAACACTTCTCGTGCCGAAGTTATCGTCCACGTGCCCCAGTGACCCGGCGGGACGTAAGACTGAGCTAACAAGGCCCTGGCGTGCTGCGTGGAGCGTGGCGACGCTTGAATTCACGAAGCAACGGCGTGCGCGCAATGGCCACACGCTCTGCGCTGGAGCACGGCGTTACTACGTTAAACTTCACAGGTTTTTTTTCACTTGATGTAAAAAAAGGTTTTAAAATTAACTACGCGAGTATAATACGGCGCAATTGTTACTTGTATTGGCTGGGCAAGTCTGTACGGCCGTTGAAGAACTACTTTGTTGCCTATTTTTTTTAAATCTAGTCTCTTTTGAAATATTGTGTTCTTATTGACATCAACATGTCAAATATAATAAAAACTTGTGGGCTGCAACAGGAATAATGTTGCTGAACAAAAGCCCACAAAATGGGTTTCCAAAATGTAGCACGCACACTCTTCAAGTTCAGTACTCTCAATTATCAGTGCAACAAATCAAATATATTAAGAAATACCGTGTATACGTATTCCGCAATGACGTAGTTTCGTATGTACGGGCATCTAGTATTATGACGCTCCCTAACCAGGGTTATCGCAGAATCGGCTACTATGCTACATGCATGCTTCTTAAGAGCGATGGAATTCCCATTGCTAAAACTTTGAAAGAACTGTCGAAAGTGCAACATTTCTCCGAGAACTAAGCTGTCTTCAACTCCCGCTTTGGAAGCTTTCGTTTTAATATTCATAATAAATTATTAGTATTGAGAATTTTTTTTTTAATTCGTCCGCGTTGATAGTTTTTGTTATTCTTACAAAGCTGACTGGTATGAAAGTAATTGTATGCTTTTCGGAGAGGAAAGAATGTAAGGATGTGTATTTAAAAAAATACTGATAAATCGATATAGCAATATATTGGAAAGTCAAAACCTATAAGCGGAATATTTTGTACACAAGACTTTAAAAGTTCTAAATACCGTGTTTTTGGAAGATGCCCCATGAGATAAAAATAAAAATATACACTGATATATTGAACTTTTATATATAGGCTTTTAACGTACTAAATATATCTAGGCAATAAATTGAGTCTCAAACATGCTATTAGAATTATGGAATATTAATGAATTATCCGTGATATAACTTGAATAAAGTTTTGGTATTGTGTGGTTGACATGAATTCATTATTGTGTTCCTCACATGAATTGTTACAGTTGTTTTCAAGTACGAGATGTTATGAGATTAAAATGCAAAGTTAAAGGTAATAGGACGATATTCCATCACTAATTCTTATGCCCGACTGAACGATAATAGCCACAATTCAGCCTAACAAGAAGGATGGTGGAGTTGAGCCTTCAGGTCACAATGCCTGTCTGTCAGTACTTGGCGCGACAGCCCGGGAACGGGCCAGAGTCTATCAATACATACTCCAGAAATAAATGTAATAAATTGTGATATTGTTACTTGACTTAGGGCTTCAGATACTAGAATGAGAAAATTTCGTGTAAAAAGGTTTGTGAGTTTCTCATTAGATATTGCATCTGGAGCACCAGCTCTACGCAACCACTGGAGAATAATTGAAATAGATATTTTCAATAAACCGTAATATATTCTATTTTGTTTATATATAAAAACGATGGCAGTTTTGTTCGATTTTTAATCATCAATTATCACATAAAATTGTCGATTAGTTACTTCTAAGTAGATAATTACCACCCCTCCGATAGTATTACAGCCGAGTTAAGACAACATCTTTTGAAGATTAAACTATAAAGAAATCTGTAAAAGCGACTCTCAGTGCCTATACAATACTTTGTGCAAAATTTTGGGCAAGGGACATGACATTCCAAGCACCTTAGCTTGCTGAAGAAGACTTTCTTGTATTCTTGTAATGAAATGTTAAATAACCTCAAATTAATAAATATTAAAGTATTACAGAGTCTCAGACGCCAAACTAAGTCGAAACCAATGGATATAAAGGAGGACAACGGTACTTGGTAAAATGCTACTCTTCATTGCGGCCATCCCCCAGTGAGGCCATGCTCAGTTTGGGGGGGGGGGGAGGCAGGTGGCTGGAACAGACACGGCGAAGACGCGAGCGCCGCGACGCACCAGAAGGGCCGCCGTGAAAGGGCCGGCGTCGGAGCAGCCCTCGAGCAAGAAGCTTAGGGCGTTGAGCGCTGAAAGGGCGCGGGTGGGTGGTTGTGACAGCCTGGTGGGGGACGAATAGGGGGACGGGGCCAGGCAGACAGGATAGGGTTCTTGCGTCGTACCCCCGCTCCAACCCGTGGCTCTGCGCTGTGGAATTGGGGAGATCCCACGCAGACGCCTCGCTGTTTTCTATTCACCGGGAAAGGTGGCTCAGGGTATCAACTGACGTCGCTGCAGTGCCTCTGACCCGGGAGGTGCAAGGGTTCGAGTCCCCATGCTGGCCGAATTTTCGACACTAGCTTTGCAGCAGCTGTCTGGAGAAGAACTGTAGCGGCCACCTACTCTAGTCAGTAGTTTTCCGATCAACCCCAGGCGAATGCCAGCGCAGTACTCTGACAAACGGGCCATGGCATCGCTCTAATTCTATATATTCTATACTTTTTGATGACCAGGAGAAAACCCTCGCAAAATGCAAAGATGAAAGGAACCATTCGATCAACTCTGCTGCATTGAGCACCTAACCAGTACATATATGTGATAATGCTGCTGCTGCTGCTGATGATGATGAAGGAGGTGATGATATCCTTACTAATACCTATGTGAGAGCGACTGACGTCGTTTGGCGTCGACGGATGTCTTTTTGCCATTCCATTTCCTAGGAGATGAACATAGTGGTTGTTTGTCTTTGCTATCCTCTGTGCGCAATATATCGGTTGTGAGCTACGTTAGTCAATGCGAGTGTGGCGCATGCCTGGCGGTGGCAGTGTTCCTCTCCGCTGGAACGTGAGATCCGTCGCCGACTTACACTTAGGTTAGACTCTGGCCGACTTGTCCTTTTATGTATTTTGTAGTCTATTTAAACAGAAATTGAAACTGCAGACAATGGCTTCACTAACATTGACACTATTGTCGCGTTCGCCGCTGTGTTCTGCACCACATGAATTAGGTACACGAAAACAGCAACGCATCTCAAATATTGGCATATTTCGGGAGAGCAATTTTCTCTTGAGCAGAGCTGGTCACTTTCCATCCAAAGACAAAGTATTTAACTGCATATATCGAGTGTCTTGTGAGCCTCTGTTTACTATTTTTAGTAATAAAACGACGGTCGCGCGTAATCACATTTGGTACTCTTCTTGCGCCGACGATATGTAAAATTGTACAATAAACGTTTCTCCCCAACACGAGAGAACCTTACGACAAAGGCTACTAGCTGTACGTCTTACCAGTGGCAACTGCTTCCCAAGTCCGCAGCCGGGAGCATTCTTGTGCCTCCCAACTCCCCCGCTCCACCCCGCCAGCTTTCAGCCTCCACCTCCCCCCACCCCACCCCACTCTACCACGGCGCGGCGGCCGCGGACTCGCGTAACCTCCCCTCCTCCCCCTCCCCCTCCCCCTCTTCCCCAACGACTTCCTCAGCGACAGTCTTTCCCCCCTCCCTCCCCTCCCCCTCCCCCGCCTCCTCGGCGGCATTTGCATAGAGGGCGCCGCTCGCCGCCGCGGCGGCAGCAGCGCCTTCTCCACGACTCCGCTGATTATTCGGCTCCTTGCCTGCCGCCCCCGCCCCCGCCTCCGCCCTCGCCCCCGCGACAGTAGTTACAGAGCGGGAATATTGTCTTGGGTACAAAGGGAAATAATCAGAGGGAGGTCTATAATTAGATGAACGAGTCCGGAACGCACAGGCGCTAATTTCGGCGAGGGGCACGGGGCGCACTGGCGTCGCCGGGGCGGGAGGGGGTGGAAGATGCGGCGGGGGGAGGGTAGACGGGAGGGTGGGGAGAAAGAGGGTCGGCGGGGTGCAACCGCCCGAAATTAACTTCATCAGGCTAATCCTGGCCCTAACGACGAGGCGGAGGTGAGACAATGGGTAGTAATGAAAAAGCGGCGCGGTCGAGGCTCTGAGACGCTCTCGGCCAACCCCGAGACCCTCGTTGGCGCCCGCGCGCCCCGCGGGCGGGCGAAGCAGCGAGATTGCGCACGCCACTTGCCGCTGCGATTTGCGAAGGACTAGAGCGGGGTCTGTCTGTCTGTCGACCGCGCTCTGGTTTGGGAGTTGACAGGCGACTTTGTCTAGCGAGACGAGCAAGAGGAGTTGACTCCATTCTCTCAGTCAGGGTACATGATAAGCCAGTGGAGAGCGTTTTAAACAAGGTGTTAAATAGAAAAAAATAGACTGATAAAAATGTGGATCATATAGTTTTGTACAATAATAAAGTTTTATGTATTCTAAAACTGATAATTTACTCATTGAATTTCTCAGAAAAGCTCCGTCACGGCTATCTGCGTGTTGACATCTAACTTACCTGGTTCAAGAAGAGATATATTTTGTTCTGGTTTGGGAGTCGGCAGGCGCCTTTGTCTAGCGAGACGAGCAAGAGGAGTTGACTCCATTCTCTCAGTCAGGGTACATGATAAGGCAGTGGAGAGCGTTTTAAACAAGGAGCGAAATGAAAAAAAGAGGCTAATGAAAACGTGGGTCATGTTGTTTTGTACTATAACAGAGTAAAGTTTTATGTATTCTAAAACTGATAATTTACTCATTGAATTTCTCGGAAAAGCTCCGTCACGGCTATCTGCGTGTTGACATTTACGTAACTTACCTGGTTCAAGAACAGATGCATTTAGTTGAGCGTGCAGGTAGGAGTTTGAATTGGCTGGGAAGAAGATGGTTAGGCGGGTTGGTAGATATTCGACTAGGTTTGCAGATTTGGCTGGCTGACGGGCGAAGCGGCGATATTGCGCGCGCCACTTGCAGCGGCGGTTTGCGCGCTGCCAGAGCTGGGTCTGTCAGTCTGTCGGCCGCGTTCTGGATTGGGATGTGACGGGCGACTTTGCCTAGCGAGAGGTGCAGTGTCTGTTCCGTTCTCTCAGTCTTGGTACATGACAGGGCAGCGGATATCGTTGTTGAAATAAGGAGACGGAAATGAAAGTAAAGAGTTTGATGAAAAATATGGATCATATTGTTTAGTTCACTAACCAATGTTCTCTAAAATTGT
Source organism: Gryllus longicercus (assembly GCA_038098605.1). Taxonomy (NCBI): domain Eukaryota; kingdom Metazoa; phylum Arthropoda; class Insecta; order Orthoptera; family Gryllidae; genus Gryllus; species Gryllus longicercus. Next base: position 65,112 of record JAZDUA010000936.1, read on the forward strand.
TAGTTTGCTCATTAATTTACTCGGGAATACTGAGGCAATTTTCTTTGCGTGTAGACGTGTGACTACCTCTAACTTACCTGTATCAAGAGGGGATAAGTTTTTGTTGATAGTCGTGGGGGTGAGTGTTCCTAATAGTTGGGGAAATGGTAGAACGGGTTGGTACACCGCAACTATATTCTAAATCTCTGTCTTCTGTCTGTCGCACTTTGGTGTGACAGTTAACGGGTAACTTCGTCCAGAAAGCTAGAATACCTACTTCAAGTGGTGTTTCCTTTGTGTCTTGGTACATGATGTGGCAGTGGGTAGCTTTGTTTTTTATAGGTAGCAAACTGATGGTAAGGAAGCAGATGCATTATTTTTCTAGTTCAATCACACATGTTTTATTTGCTATAAAATACTCATTATTTCTTTTATTCTCTGAAGAAAGTTAATTTACTCAGCTTTGGGTGATCATGTGTAATTTCTAGCGAATCTGCTTGTAGAGAAGATCCATTGTTGTTAAAGAACGTTCGGGCAGGAGTTGGCACAAAAGTGGCAGATTTGGCAGTCGGGAAGGCAGTTGGGTGGGTGGACAACGGATGGGCAAGGCAACGATACTGCGCGGTGCTGCACCTCTCTCTCTCTCTCTCTCTCTCTCTCTCTCTCTCTATCTATCTATCTATCTATCTATCTATCTATCTATATCTCTCGCGCTCGTCCACGCTCTCTAGCGCTCTCGCGCTCTCTCATGTGCCCTCGTGCGCTCTAGCGTGCCCTCGCACTCTCGCACTTTCGCTCTGTCGCGGTCTCGCGCTCTCGCTATCTCGCTCGCTCGCGCTCCCGCTCTCTTGCGCTCTCTCTCTCAATTGGGAGATGACAGGTGAGGTTCTCTAGTACGCCTGCTTCAAGAGGAGCTGCGATAGTTTTATTCTCTATGCCACTGTCTAGGTTTTATGTGTTTTGAAATTACTAATTTCCTCATCGATTTGCTGTAGAATGATTAGTTACTCTGTTTTGCACGTTGGCGAGCAACTTCCTCTAGCGTGTCTGCTTCACGAGAAGATGCATTGTTTTGAGAAGCAAGTGAGCTGGAATTTCAATTTTCGAGCATGAATTGGTTTGGTGTGCTCCCGCATGCGAGGCGGGCAGATCGATGAGTGTGTACGTATCCTCAGAATATTACACGTAGTATAGACAAAGTTATGTAATGTTACCGACAAACAATTTCAATCTCTCAACGAAACTACATGTTTTCGAGTCCTCATATAGCCAAAAAGTGTGTTTTAGACGTTTTTAAGTATTTTCTTCTATCTTTCTGTATGTCCGTCCGTTTATCAATCCAGCGTCCGTCGAACCGTGTGTATATGAAAAACGCTAGAGCCTAAACTAATCGTTGGATTTTTGACAAAATGAATACTCACATGTTCGTTCTGGCTAGAGACAAAGGTCTGCGATTTATGAAAAAAAAAATCTGCAGAATTTGAGGTTATATCAAGTATACCAGAAATAATCGAAATCCTCACTAGGATGTTTTGCTTAATCACCTTATGACTGAGATTTGCTTATCTGTGGCATACCTCTTGAGAAATTGGTGGTGCTGATGCCTGAATCATTATCAAATAATTTCGAAAACCTGAAGGCTGTGTGTTTGAGTCTTGAGTAAGGCACTGTTGCTTTCATTACAATGATGTGATTAGCTTCGTAGAACTATGTATCTCATCTGAACCATCATCTTAATCAAAATAATTCATCTCCTGTCATAGATTGGCATTTGTATCATCGTCCTTACAGTACAAGGCAACGATAAAACAATACGTCATCCATTTAAAACGTAGGAGAAAATTAAGAAATTCGTGTCGAGTAAAAACCTTACAATTCTATGCTCATGTTGTGCACTTTGTCAGTATAAATTTATAGTATTATCTTAAGCAATAACGTTATATTGACCATTTAATTCACACGGTACAACAGTTATTGACTTTAAAAATGACGTTTTATTTCTTAATCTGAACATTTCAATAACAATTGTATAAAAAAGTATTTGTATATTATCGTATTAATCTTTGAAATTGAGTGGATACTCTTTTCCATACAGAAGAAGAGAGAACTGTGTGGAGAGTGTACTAATTTATATGTGCTCTTAGGTTAAACGAGAAAACGCTTGGAATATACAATAGTATGTAATAAATAACAAAGTCTGGCGTGGAAGGTAAGAGGGGTTTTCATTATAGGTGTAGGATAAAGAAAAAATCAGTAAAATCAATAAAAAGGAATACATTTATTTTCTAAAAATGGAAGGATTTAATACGAAAAGACACAAGAACGTACTATTTTCTATTTTTATAATATTACACTTTTACCTAAAAAAGATTTGTCTAATGCAAATTAAACAGAAATGTTTCACATATACAACTTTTTCAAGGCTCTTTTGATAGTTGTATCTTAAAGATCGACTTGTGACATTATTCTTCCTTTTCTGAAACGTATTCTTTGTTCACTCAATAAGCATAATTCATTGACACGTACTACCTGTAATTATTGATATTAACCAATTTTTAATCTTAATCGATCGGGAGAAGTGGTTCAGGGCGTCAACTAATGTCACTGCAGTGCCTCAGATCCGGAAGTCCTGGGTTCAATCCCGTCGGAGTCAGGATTTTCGTCATTAGCTAGAGACCTGGGTCGAATTCAGTCTGGATGAGAATTCTTGTAGCCGTCTGCTTTGACGTGGTTTTACGTGGATCAATACCAGACGAATGCCGGAGGAGGAACCTAATAAACGGCCACAAATAACGCGCGATTTTTCCTTCCCCTTCCTTGTCCTTTCCTCACCTGGAGATACCTGTTTGGGGAATACCTTGCTAGCCGATGTGTTGGTCGACGCCGAATCTCAACATCCAACGGGGGAATGTCACAACCAGCTCCCGCGCTAAAACAGCTTGCACTACACTAACGGGACTAATTACGTTAGCAGTTGACGCTCAAATAATCACTTATCAAACAAATTTAACCTTACGCAAGAAGCTGGGTGACAGCTTTATACTTCAAGGCAAATAAAGAGAAATGTTATGTTGGGCTTCATATTGAGAGTTAATTTCAAATAAATGAGGTCAATACACTTTTGGTATATTTTGTATCAAAGAAAATAGAAGTTAGAAGTGGGGGGAGCCCGTTTTCCCTTGTCTATAACCATGGTCGAGTGGAATCCCTTTTTTATGGAATATTTCACCCGGTCGCGGAGGTTGGAATACAACTGCATCTCTGAGTTGCCGCACAAACATCGTTGAGGGCGCAAATGAACAAACTCCATCGCGACTGTAGCGTCTCGAGCGTTGGGCGAAACGAGCCAAAGCAAAGAGAAGTTTGTGATGTACTGAGATTTCGCTGCTTTCCTTTTACGACTGCACTGTGTCTGCTGATTTGCATCGAGAGCTCGTAAGACGCTACCCGGGATCTGTTGGCTTAGAAGCTGCAGCGCCGAGATAAAAATGCACTTGAGCTAAATGCAGTTGCACAGAAAAGAGAACTGCATTTACACGTATGGTTGGATTACGGTTAATTTATTACCCTGCTTAAGCTCGATATTTGGCAGTGCAAAGTTATGGAATATTTGCTGTTGAAATTCAAGTTGTCGGGAACCAAGCCTCAAAGATGGGTTGTGGGGGTGGGGATATTAAAATTATCAATGTGTTAGGTTTTTTGATATTATATTGTAATAAAGTAATCATATTCATATTCAGAAACATTTACAGGCATTTTTGTTCCCTAAATCTTCTTCCTACGTTGCGTCTTCGTATGTTGCGTGTGAGAATTATTCGTTATCCGAAATGTATAAAACGATTTATGAAAATATGTTCATTTCCAAATCTGTTTGCCCTATCCATTACATCTTTCTACCTGCCCATTAACAAATCAGCTCCCAGAATCTGGGAAACTAGAATATGAAGCCGAAAACCAAAAAGAAAAATCAAGCTATCTATTTATTTTCACTCGTTTGAGTTGCTGACATTTTTATTTACGTTGTCTTGCGGTAGTTTTCCCAACCAGATATCACACCGGTGTGGCTCCACCCCAGCCGGGACACGTTATAAGCTCCCGTCTGAGCTTCTGGTAAGTGTGATAGTATAGTGCATGTCAGTGTAAGTGTGCTAAAAGGTGGAGAGTGGGCTAGAAGAGAAAGAAAAGATCGAGTGCGGTCCGATCTCTTTTGTTATGGAGCTCCGGCTATCGTCTTGTGTTGATCAAAGAAACCACGAAAAGCTACCAAGCAGAGAAGCCTGTACCTAGAATTGTCCTCCAGACCGTGGCTGAATTCGACCTAGCTGTCTAGTTAGTGTCGAAAATCCTGTCATCGTCGGGAGACGACTACTAAGACCTTCCGGTCAGAGGTATTGCAGTGACATCAGTTGATGCACTGAGCCACCCTTGCCGGTAAGATATGTTGACTTGGGAGCTGCAGCTCGGAGATAAAAAATTCGCTCAAGCAAGATGCTGTAGCTGCACAAAAACTAGTCCGTCAAATAGAAGCATGGTTTTGATTACAGGGAGTTTGATGCACTAGAACCTGAATAACACGAACGTCAATACTTCAAATGTCTTTCTGTTAGAAATTCTATTGACAGTCGACTTCCATGCTCATACGGTGGTAACTGGAACTTTGATTACTGGAACTACTATTACACTAGTTGATTATTATGATATTGTATTCGTTTAGAACAAACGTTTGACGAGTTGCAGAGAATGGAAAGACTATTAAACTTGAAGTATAACATTTTTTTAATATTAAATGATATCAATATTTACTTAAGGAATACTAATATCTTCCATTACTTAAAATATCAGCTTTTATGCTTATTCTTCAGATTGAGGTTTCGGATTGTTCTTCAGACTGATTCAGGCATAAAATTGCAACAAACTTAGGCGTCTTTGGATCATGTATCATGTTCAGAATTGGCACTGGTGTATGCAGTTTTGTAAAAATTGTAACGGATTGTATTTCTGTAACGCTCAAAATACTTCTCACCACTTCTTATTCATTTATGTATTACCTGTTTCCATGTGTGTTGCTTTTCTATTCTTTAAACCATCGGTTAGAAATGTGTCCGCCAAAAACCATACTGGAGTAGACACTCTTGTTGTTTGGTGAGAAATATCTCTGCAAGTATTTCGCTCCAGCACTATGTTGGCGTCGGATGTGCCTTAGGACTCTTTGGATTTGACTCACCCCCACCACACGTCACACTGTCAGGCCACAAGCCATTCAAGAAAACCCGAAACGCATGTTCCAGAATACTCTCTGGAAAGTGTGATTTCCCTTTCCTCTTCCTAAGCCTCGTCTGGCTTCGGAGACGAAGTGAGATGCCTTCCTTATCCTCAAACTCTTCAGATTACCCTTTCCCGGCTTCATGTCTGCCTCATTCCCTCCATTTCCTGATATATTCGCCACATCCACACTCTTCTCCTCTACGTACTTAGTTTTACCGCTACTCCTCTACCTATCCTTTAATTCTTTCCATCCTCCCCACCCTCGCTCACCTTAATTTTTCCTCCTTCTCTGTTCTTCCGTCTTCCATTCCACTCCCATCATCTGCTTTCTCTTCAACTCCCTCCACATCCTCCTTCCCACTCTACCTCATTCTCCCTCTTTCTCATCTTCATCCTTCCGTCACATTATCCTCTCCCCTCTCATTCTTTTTTCTATATCCTCCTCCCCACACGCGTCCAGCACGTCGTTACATTTCCATACTCTTCTTTTATTCCACATCATTCATTGTTTCCTTCCACCCTCTACCCTCGCATACTCCTCTAAGATAATACTCTCTCCTACATTGCTAACCGTCTCCTGCCAACTCTCCGTTCACCCCCCCCTACTTCTGAGTTCTCGCTGCCGTCTTCCCGTCCTCACCCTCCGCGCGCGTCGAGGCGCGTTCGCCGCCTCCAGAGGGTTATTTTGCAGGAGATCACGGAACCCTCACAAATGTCAAGACGCAGTGTGTCAGCGGTGACAAGTTGGAAACAAGTTGGAATTCTGTGGCATCCGCTGTGGCGCGCACCCTCCGCTCTCACGACTCTGCCACCGCCTTCGCCATCACCCCCACCCCCACCCCTTCCCTCCCGCCTATCTGTGCGCGGGGCACCGCGACACTCTTCATTCGCGTTGTTGACGCAAAGTAAAACCCAATTCCATGTATTCCGAGGGCGCTATGACCTCCTCACGATAGTAAAGGACATTAAAGGAAGAATACAAAATATGAATGTGTCACACTATTCTACGTCTGGAATATTACTAGATGAACGTTATTTACAAAATAATCCCAAGACGCGTTAGTGATTGGAGTATTATTAAACGAAGACGTTGGACGCAGTATTGTAATAAGACATTTCGATGAGAATGTTGTGTAACATTTTGTTCACTTTGTAGAAATTCCAATTTTCTACAGTTTTCGTTTAATTTGAGCATTCATTTGAGATAGGTCACAGAAAAAGGGTTATTATAATCCAATAATTCGACATTCTATCGATTATATTGAACTATCAACATCAGCAGACCACCTCTCGTAGTATGAATGCTTAAATTACACGAAAAATATAGAAAATTGGAATTTTTACAAAGTGGATAAAATGTTTCAAAACATTCTCATTAAAATATTTTTATTAGAATACTGCGTACAACGACTTCGTTTAATAATACTCCAATCACTAAGGCGTCTTAGGATTATTTCGTAAATAACGTTCATCTAGTAATTCTAGTAATATTCCTGCCGTAGAATAGTGTGACACATTCATATTTTGTATTCTTCCTTTAATGTTCTTTACTATCGTGAGGAGGTCATAACACACACGGAATACATGGGATCATGTTTGTGGTTTCTGTGGTGTAACGATTAGAATATCGAATTGTTACACCGAAATTTGGGAATGTAAGCTGCGTATTTTTTTAATGAAAAAATCGGAGAGCCTTAACCAGATATCAATAACGACGTATCTACAAATGTGTTCTAAGCGTTAAACAGTTGTTAGTTTAAAAATGAGTTAGTTGTTCTACAACAGTACATATTTTCTCGCAATATTTGTAACTTTTGAAATTTGTAAAAATTCAGAGTTCAACAAAAATGAGACCCATATAACTTTCAGCCATTCTTTGCCCTGTTCTAAGAAATAAATTAATCCAAATATTTCAGGATTTTTTTGAGAAACGTTTAATGTTTAAAGTACTCCCCAAAATCAAAATATCCTTTTTAATTTCGCAAGGCCTTGAATTTGGCCACACCGATCAGGAATTAACATTTTGGAAAAAGCCGTCTAAACGATTTAGGCGCTAACATTCACTGCAGGACAGAAATACGTTTTGCCGGCAACGAATTTTTCTGGATGAAGGATCCACAAAACATGGATTCTGAGATTTGTGGATTTGTGATAGATAAAATAACTAACTTCATTTTGGAACAACTTTATCTATTCGGTAACAGTGCCCCATAATACAAGTTTTCAGTCGAAAAAACCGCGATTTCTTGATACAACCTTACAATACTTTCTCGATTCTATGTACGCAGTATGGCGGAAAGTGAAGGAAAGAAAGACTCACATTACATGATGATGAAACATGCGTTTATCGAGAGAAACGGTGGTAGTATTGGGGGCTTCTCCTGCCGGCACAAGCGTAACTGCTGCGTGGCACGAGGTGTCAGGTCAGCACGGGAGCTCACCTGCACGGCGGAGGCGAGTGGGAAGGGGGCGGAGGAAGCAGGAGTGGAGCGGTGCACAGGGAGACGGAGAATGAAGGCGGCCGTGGCACTGTGGGCAACGAAAGACGCATAGAACAGTGAGAGGAGCGGAGCGGGGTGAGGCAGAACATGGTAGGGTAGGGCAGAGTAATGTGTGTAATGGACAGGGCATCGTGGAATGGGGAGAGGGCTAGGCGCGGGGGGAAAGCTGAGTGGCGATGGGTAGAGTAGCGTTGAACTGGGGAGAGGTCGAAGTAGAGGTAGTAAGGTGGAGGAGCAGAACCGAGCAGAACAGAGACGGCGCCAGATGTAGTGGAGTTGGGCGGGACAGAAGAACCGGGCGTTGTTGAAGGGGATAGTGCAGAGGACCGTGTGTGCAAGTGGAGTGGGATAGGAGTGCAGCGGATACAGGTGGAACGAAGAGAAGAGGAGAGCGGATGTCGAGGAATGAGGCGTAATGACGCAGATTGATACTGAGTGGAACGGAACGAAGTAGCCCGTGCGAAATGAGGCGCAGCAAGGAACAGCAGGTAGGAGAGTAGGACAAAGTGGATCGGGGTGAGGCAGGGTAAAGAGGGGCGGAACTGCGCGGAAAGGTGCGAGGCAGAACAGGGTGGAGCGGCGCGAAGAGCGGTGGGCCATGGATGCTGCGAGTCGTGGCGTGCCGGCGCACGGCGGGGCGGCGTGAGGTCTGACGAGGGATGGTGCTGAGTCGGGGGGAGAAGGCGGGGGGGCGGGGCAGCGCGGGGCGGCGCAGGGCGGCGCGAGGCGGGGCGAGCGGGGTGGCGCAGGGCGACGCGGGTCGGTGTGGGGCGGCATGGGGCGGCGCGGGGCGGCATGAGGTCTGTCGAGGAGTGGTGCTGAGCCAGGTGCCGCGGGGCGGGGCGCGGCACGGCGGGGCGTGGCGGGGCGGGGCGTGGCGTGGCGGGGCGGGGCGTACGGCCGCGCACACAGGGTGTTGTGTTCTTGGCTTTGCCTGTCATCCGAGGTGGCCGCAGCCATGCACCAGGGGGGTCACGTGTCAACCCGCGGCCGCCACCGCCACCGCCGCGCGTAATTGCGAAGGTAACGCGACCACGGGTGGCGGCGCGGGCCAGAGGGACAGAGATAAAAAGAGAGAAGGAGAGAGAGAGAGGTGTGGAGAAGGGGGAGAGGAAAAGGGAGTGGAGTGAGAGAGCAGCAGGTGTAGTGGCAGGTGGCGGCGCGGCGCGGCGCGCGGGTCAATTAGCCGGCCGTTTGATCGCCGCAGGTCTCTCACCCGCTGCGCCAGCCGCACGCCAGCTTTGCGCTTTGCAGCCTGCGCTACGAGTACGACCTGCAGCGCGGCCACCAGAACGAGACGCGCGATATGTAAATGATTAATTATGGCGGTGGCACGCTTCAGCGCTTTTTGCGAATCCAAATGCGAACGCGAATCTCGAACGGATTTTGAATCTCAAATCTTCCCGCTTGAGCAATTTATCGCTCGTAGGTTGCAATAGTCAAAATTCACTATTCAAAAAATACAAATTTTGAGTTAATGTACTCTCCAGACCAATCGCAAATTGGTCTACCTTTCAGCAGCAACATCAGCATATCGTACAGTAAAGTATTGAACAACAAATAAGTATGAATACAAGAATGATGCATTTCAATGCAAGGTGAAACCTTTATACTCATCTATTTCAACACTTGTATTTTTTAGTTGTGCTACTATTATAGCCCATCAGCCCATGAGCGATATATCAGATGTTAAATATTTGGTTAAAAAGTAATTAAAGTACAGTAATTTCTTTTAGATAAATTAATAAGTTTATGATAAATATCATAAAGTATTTTGTACTTTATTACGTTTATTTGCGATTTCTTCGTACATAAAATATTACGCAAATCATATAATGGCATACAAATGATGACTATGATTTTTGGTAATATAAGGTAATCACTGGCATTTCCATATAATTGCGTTCTTTGGATTGCTATTTAATATTTTTAGAATAAGAACATATTATTAACAGGCACTTTTATGTCAAATATGACAGATGTTATTTCCGTGTGGAAGTTTTGAAAACCCCAAAAGGAAAATAAAGAAAAGAAGATTGATCTCACAAATATGAACGTAATGGAATTCAAAAACCATTTGAGACAATAAAGTACCTATACTGAGCATCATACTTTAAATTATTTTCTGTTGTTTTTGTTTGTAAGAGAGAATCCACCAATTCTCGTCTCGTCTAATGACTCTCTGATTTTCCAAACACGAAGATTGGCTGTATCTCAGAAAATAGGGTACTCGTCACTTTTTGAGAAAATAAGATTGCTTGTCTTTGATTTCCTAACCCAAATATCAAGAGAGCCGAAACTCTATCCGGTCCTACGAGTAATATCTTTTACCACTCGAACGCCATGACTTATCACCCTCAGTAACATTTTCATTGTCTCAGATGCAGAGACTGAAGCTTCAATTCGCACTTCCCAACACCAGGAAGCGAACAGCGGCGGGCATTTCAGTAGTAAGAGAAATTCATTATTTCGGGTTTCGGAGCACGTCAACTGCTAAGGTTGTTAGCTCCGCAAATCTAGAGGATGCTACATCTCGGGAGGTTGCACTGTTCCTCCCACCAGGGCAGTCCCCTTCCGCGCCAACGTATACGTCGGCATGCAGGAGGTTTCCCACTTCAGGTATTTCTACCAGCAGGACTCTGCTCCAGATGAGACACGCTCTAAGATCCTGGGTGATATCCCGACGTCTGTAGTACTGTGGTGCGTGTGCGTGGTATGAGGAAAAGGATACAAGGAAGTGAAAAGGAAGAAATCGGGAGGTCCTTGGCCTGTTTGATATGGTATTGAATAAACATTTGCTTTATAATGATCGATGATCCATGAAAAACTATTGATCAGAGCAACTGGCGGTCAGAATGATCCTCTAGTCAGCGGACGAATTCGATCTAGCTATGTAGCTGGTGTCGAAACGTCTGCCTGCGACATTGCAGTACATCTAACCGGGAGGTCCTAGGGCTCGAGACCCGACGTTGTCAGGATTTTTAACACCAGATAGATCAAATACAGCAACTGTCTGGAAGAGAATTCTAGGGGCCAGCTGCTCTGATCGGTGGTGTTCCGTGATTTCTCCGATCAACACCAGGCAAATGCCGAAGCAGTACCATAACAAACGGGCCACGAACAGAGCGCGATCTTTCTGGTACAATCTTCTCTCCTTACTTACACACATTTATACAAACACACACTACACTACCACACTTTTGGGAGACCAGTCGGACCCTTGTTCCCGCTGGGACTGTCCCTTGCTGGTGGGAGAAACCTGGTTGGCAAAACTCCCTGCAAGCCCACGTAGGCGTCAATGGGAGAGATTACCGTCAGATTCCGCGATAAAATCATACACTGTACTTACGAAAGGTATGAACTTTGCAATTGATGCGCTCGGAATCTCCAATCAATCAGTAAAATCCTGCCACCGCTGAGTCTCGGACCTTAGGTCCTTCATAGACATAGTCGCTTCATAGCTTACTCAACTGATACCTCATTTCTGCAGCCGAACCCATCCAGCCCTTCATCTTTCGGTTCCCTTATTTTCTTCCACGCTTCACCAGCACCAGCCTCTCCTCCCCCCCCCCGCCCACTCCGCTCCTTCCACCTCCCGCCCACCTGGCTTATAATGGATTCAGCCCGTCGCTTCTCAGAAACTGCCCCCATATGCGTGAATATGGATGAGGCGATCATATCGGATGTGCTTGCTCCGGGCGTTTTTCGTCAGGCGACCCGCGAGTCGGATCCTTCGCTTGTTTCCGGACCGTCGGAGGGAATATTAAGTGCCTCGCGCGCCCGCTAGACGCCCCGTGTTATTCCCAGGATTGAATTTGACCGCCTACGCTCAGGAAAGAACAACAAAAATGAATAAACCATCTTAAGATAACATTCTTACTTGTGAGCCGCGTCGAATGCAGCAGTGTATAACATGTTGGTGCGAATAAAACTGTTGCTGTCGTGAGTAAAAATAGTTTTAAAAATTAATCTTTTAGAATATTATCTTTTCTTTACAGAATTTCTTAGTAGATTTCTTGCCGAATAATAGGACTTCCTTTTCCAGGGCTCGCAACAATAAGATTGCAGATCTATCATCAAACGGGATCACCCCATTCGATAAAATGCATTAAACTATAAATTTAAATGTATAAATTACATCGTCAGGAATTTAAATATTTTTCATATAATATTGTTAAAACTACCAATCTTCAAAACATTGTAAACCATCAACTAGAGATATTTGGAATGGATTGCTCTTACAAACAAGTCCTATACTTTTTCATCGTAACTAACAAGATTGACGATGTAATCGTTTTTGAATTTGGACGTATTATAAACGCTGACAAACCCAATTTCTATGAAACCTATTCAAACGCTAATTTGTTGTAAAAGGGAAATTTGTTTTTAAAGAGAGTAAAGGAGGTTTTTGATTCAAAAATGTTTTATTGTTCATAAAGAAAATTTTCATTGGTACAAATACAGATATTCATAGAACACTTGTGTAGAGTATTACTTTCTTAGGATGAAGCGCTAATATGCAAGTTTAAAGTGTATTGTTCAATCAAGTTTTTTTTCAGAATATAATATGCACACTAGTTTTAGCATGTAATGCAGATTAGCTGTTATCATAAATGGCAAAATTTTGTTTTGTACCATTCGCGAACCATTTTGTCTATCTGTGGTTTATGAACTAATAGCTGAGTATCATGAATTTTATCTACTCTTTAATACAGAAAACTTATCTTAACGAAGTTAAACAAACGTGAAAAACAGTAGAAGAAGAAAATCTTCTCACCCAACTCAAATGTGTGGTGCTTCACAAATGAAAGCGAGCTTCCAACTGTTGGGAATATCGTGCATATTGCCTTCTCTATCCAGGGCGACGTAATTCTGTTCCCGTCCTTTTGAGGGCTCCTTCGCATGCCAACTCTGGAACTCCAAACTAGTCAGGTTTTGGCCTGCAAAAACATTGAAAGTTTAAATCGTTTTCATTCTTCGTAAAACAAAGTCGTTCTGGCTATATTGTATGCTACAGAACATCACATATCCCTAGTAGTATCTACCAATTTTTCTCATACAAAATACAGCATTGCAGTTCGCCCAAAAGACTAAGGAAATGAGATATTAGAAATTTTGTGTTATTTGTGAATTGCTGGTGAATCCAATATATGTGGTTCAAATTTATATTTTAATGTATATATATTTTTCTTAAATCTCAAAATAACTTTGAGATGAATCTAACAATATTTTTATCGTCAACGTACAAGTATTTGGTAATAACATTTAGGACTATGCTATTAGTTTTTTTTCCACGCAAGAGTCAAGATATCAAGATCGTATTCGCTTATTGAAGTTGAAGCACTAACACATTCAATGAAAGTACGATAATACGTTGCGTCTGAGACGGTCCCTACTTTTATGCCAACCTATCTTATCAGAGCAGTGCACTGTTAAGATAGGCGTTCTTCTTCTTCGGCGGAAACCGACATTGCATTTATCGAGATATAGTAAAAACAAATAGTACAGATGATACACGAGTTCGTTTTCAAGCCATAGAATTATATCCGTTAATTGATATTACTATTTCCTTGCTTAGTTTAAAATCGTAATTTTCATAGCTTTGTTGGTTCACAAGTTATTGAGTGCGGAATATTCCCAACAAGAATATTATTTTCGGAAGGAAAAAAATCTTGCTCGATCATTAGAACGTCCTTAATGTATAACTGTTATGTCAAAAATATAACGTAATCTAGGTAACGAAGGATATATTCACTGCTACCAATGTGATAGTGACGTATCTGTTGATTAAAAATGAGAAGAGGCAAGAGAGTTAAAAGGAAAAGCAGTGCAAATAAGCTGAAGACATAAAAAGCAAAAACAATGCGGAAGGAAGAAGAAACAATGGCTTAGGAGGAAGGAGGAGTTGGAAAGAAGAGACGCCGGAGGAAAACGATGGAGAGTTGAAAGTCAGGTTGAAGAGGAAGAACAATAAAGGGAGGTTTAAGGAAAATTGAAGAAGGAAGAACAGATCGGAAAATAAGAGCAAAGGGAGATGAGAAAGAATAAAGCGTGAAGACGGGCAGAGGAAAGAAGACGGAGAAAAATGGAATAGGGAAAGTGGAAGGCGGGAAAAGTCAACGTGATGAAGGAAAAAACGATGGAAGAAAGAGGCTAGAGAAAGTAGCAGGGAGGAGAAAGCAAAGGAAGGGGAGCTACCGACCTGTGACGGTGACGTATTGGCCCTCTCGCTGCTCGTCGCTGATCCCCACGAAGTAGAGGTCGGGGCGGTGGGCGGCGACGGGGGCTGGGCTGCGGGCGAAGGCGCGCGTGGCCGCCTCCGCCTCCTTCGCCGTCTCCGCCACCAGCAGCTGCGCGTACTCCGCCTCGCACGCGGCGCGCGCCTCCGGCCACGTCCTTGCGCGCGTGTGCACCTGCCGGCAGCCACGCCCACCCACTCACTGGGCACGTCCGCGAATTCACGTGGATTCGTGATTCCGGGAGTTTCAACTGCTAAGGTCTTTAGTCTCGAAAGTGTAGTGCACCTTTTTTTTCCCCTCGTGAACTAGCGATGATATGCCCCTCTACCTGGATGGTGAAATCCCGCGCCGACCTATACGTGGGCCCGCGGGGGTTTTCCCCAACCGGTATCTCTCACAATAGGGGAACCGCCTTAGCCAGCTTTGAGTCCCCAACATATATGGAAGTGTAATGCATGTGAGGGTAAGTGTGTGTAAGTAAGACATGAGGATAGGCAAGGAAGGGGAAGGAAAGATTGCACGCGATCCGTGGTCTGTTTGTTAGGGTACTGCTACGGCATGTGCTTGTTGTTGATTGTAGAAACTTACGGATCATAGCAACCGGCCGCTAAAATTGACCTCGCGAAAGCGGCTGAATCTTTTCGGGTGAGAAATTCATTACATTTGGTTCGGAATGTGGCATTAACGGCCTGAAAGCGCTGTTCTGCGGATGGGCTTACCTTGTAGAGGCCCCTGACAGAGGCGTTGACGGTTTCGAGCGGGTTGTAGTCTGCGTAGGGCACGTCCTCGAAGTCGCCGTCGGGCACCGCCCCCTTCCGCACGCGGTTCACCGCGATGACCTCCGCTGGGCCTCTCTCCGCGGACGCCGCCGCCCGCGCCTCGCCCACCACTGCAACCACGCCCTCACTGCACTCCCCGCCCCAACACAACTAGGCGTGTTTCAGCAACGCGCGGTTCGGAATATTCTGATGGTAATGATAGTCATAAAATCATGAAATCAGGGTCGGAGAACCAGGACGATCTTCCTGCTAACATTATTGGGTTATTTATTTACCTTCGCTTCTATATGCATCCAACAATTTCTTGTATACTCACATCTATTATACTTCATATAATAATGGAGAACGATTAAAAAACTGTCGTAAAAAGTTGTTTTTTTGCAAGTAACTAATATGCAAATGGGAATGTATGAAGTGCGCTGTATAATGGGTGATTGTTCAAAAAGTTGTACATTTTAAGGTGTACTTTCAACGTTCATTAAGTTACTTCAGCAAAATAATCGCCACTCCTTACTGGCACAATCCCAAGTCACGGTGGCATTCCGACCTTGGACCTCTAGGATTTATATACATTATTTACAGACCTCTAGGATTAACATTATTTATGAACATATTTTACAGTCCATTGAACGCAAATTCTTTACACCAAAATACTAACATTGAGAGATTAATACTAGAAGGAACCGCTTTGACAGCTACTGCTTGGCCACATCTAACAACATGCTAGCTGACGGTTATGTCCATGCACTCATGTTGTCAGTGCGTTCGTTTCCAGTAAGCTCATTTGCAAATTGCTTCATCACTGTCTCTCTCGCAATATCATCACCCTGCATACATTAGTTTATTTCCCGACTTGTCAAAGAGGTCCCTTCTTACACCAACCTCTCTATAGTACTAAACTATTTCTACTCAATTAAATACCGACACTCCATTTATCCATGACCGCCGTTTAGGCGTTGGACACGATAATACTCGCGTGCGGCTGTCGCCCCTGCATGGAGGGTCTGACCTGCGGCCTCCGTGTCCAAGGTGAGCAGACGGCCGCCGCCGCCGCCGCCGCCTTCGGCGCTGCCGTTGAGCGGGCTCTCGCGCTGCGTCACGTCCAGCTCCACGCGCTGCTCCGGCGCGCCCGCGCTCTGCACCTGCGCCTGCGCACACGCGACTCGGCTCACGCAAACGCACCGCACCCACTTGTCGCCGAGGACGACTGGTCGATCCATTGCTTTGCGTTTCCGGGCGCGGCTACTACACGGGTCATTACTCCCGCAAGTGTGGTGCATTTTGTGTCATGGGAGGTAGTGGTGGTCTTCCGCCCCTGGATGAAGAGATGCGGCGCCGACGTACACGTCGACTTGCGACGTTTGCCCCACACAGGTATCTGTCACCAGCGGGGCACCGCCCCTGTCGGAATAAGCTCTATGGTCACGACTGATCTCCCGACATGTGTGGTAGTGTAGTGTACGTACGTGTAAGAGTTGAGGATTGCGCAAGGAAGACTAAGGAAAGAAACGTGACCCGATTCTTAGGGTACTGCTCCGGCACTCGCCTGTTATACGTCAAATAAACCCCAGAAAATGCCAAACAGAGCAGCAGATGAACACTAAAATTTGCTTCCAAACATCCGGGAGATGGCTCAGGGCATCAACTGATGTCACTATAGTCTCTCTGACCGGGAGGTCCTAGGTTTGAGCCCCAACAGTGGCAAGATTTTCGACACTAGTTTGTCGTCAAGTTCAGTTGCTGTCTGAAAGAGAATTCGAGCGGCCGGTTGCTCTGATTTGTTTTTTCCCGTGGATTCTCCGATCAAACCTGGCGAATGCCGGAGCCACGGGCAGCACGCGATATCACCTTCATCTTCCTTACACACTACACAACGTGCATTACACCACTACACATGCCTGGAGCTTAGAGCTTGCCCCGGCTGGGCCGGTGCCCCGCTGGTAGGAGATAGCTGGTTGGAGAAAACTCGCTAGGTCGGCGCCGGATCTCGCCATACAGCAAGGAAAACATCACCGTCACCTCCCGAGCAAAAAAAAGTGCATTACACTTATGGGACTAATGACCCTGGTAGTTGACGCGCCCGGCATCACTAAACAATCAATCCTCCAAACATTGGCTGACTTCGGTCAATCTGTGTAGCTAGGTTCGAAAATCCTGCTATCGTCGGAACTCGATCCCTAGAACCTCCCGGCCAGTGGCACTGCTATGAAATCAGTTGATTTCCTTAGACACCTAAACAGGTGCACGAGGAAAGTAGCACATCGTAAACCAAGTGGAAATAAGCGACCAACAAAAACTTTTCCTTCTTGTTGGTATTATTATTCAACAACCACTCATAAAGTTACAAAGAAATGGACGACAATTTGGAGCTGTTTAAAAAATATAGTTTTAAGTAAAAAGTATGTGAAAACAACTTTTTTTAGTACATCTGACTTAATAATCTACAGATCTCATTACTCACAAAAACCTCTGTTCAATATTATACTTTTACTTTTTTCGAATTTAAAAAATACAAGCAGTTTTGCGGAGAATAGAATCAGTACCAATGTTTTGGCTGTCCTTTGATACACACAAAGCTGAAGCTTACAGAAAAGAAATTGTAGTTTTTCTGAGAAAATAATTCCTTAAATATGGCTTATATTTCAATCCAAAGTACGCGATAACTTCTTATATTTTCCAAAATTATTACGTAACCTTATATCAAGATTTCTCTGAACAACAGATTTTGTAAAGAAAATAAAGCTCTATGAGCAATATTGTAGTTGGAGGAAGACGTCGCAATTTTCGTTAACTTTTGCATTTTCCGAAAAATCAGATTTCGACCTGAGCATTTTTTAATGCGTCCTTTACGCTTCCTGAGGGTAACGTTCGATACAAAAATAGGGAAATATTTTTGAGAACATTTTGAAAATTTTCAATGAAGTATCTCCGGAAATCAAAATATCAATTTTGGAGAAAATCGCCTGAACGGTTTAAATGCTAGCGTACATCACAATCACAGATAGATGAGGGATCAGCGGTAAACGGACAGAGACGGACGAAGTAAGACAAGGAGGGAGCCAGATAGAGAAATAAGCAGACAGATACTCAGGCACGGACGTTTTCCCGTCAATCAATTTTTCGGTATGAAAAACCCAAAAACATGGATTTTAACTTCACAACGTGTTAGAGAAAGTAATTTACCATATAAAGGAACAAGATGTATCTCATTTTTTTGTTAACAGAGCCCGGCAATAGTGTTTTTCTGTCAAAAAATCTCCGATTTCCGGCCCAAGAATACATTTTTTTATTAAAAAGGCCATATATAATTGACATTATTTAAACACCACATTGAGAAAAACAAATTTCAGTTTAAAACAAATCTGCATCTTCTGTAATATAGGTGAAGGAGGAGGTTTACAAATTGCCTGACCACGACAGCCCTGAGCGTTGGCCCTACGTATCATCACTGTTTTCGACATCCTTAGTAACCGTAGCAAAGGTTCCCGGTTACCAAGGAGGGTTAATATAACGGGATTTTCCGGGCAGCCAGGTTGATGTGATTATATAGCAATACTTATCATAATTATCGGGGTCTGATGAAAATATTTGCAATTTATACGTAATATTCATTTAAAGATGATAGTTTCAAAAATTAAAGCTATCAAAATTAGCATTTGATCTCATAATAATAGTAATAATAATAATATTAATACTTATTATTAATATTATTATTACTATTATTATAATGTCAGAAAATGATCCTAAAATTTTTATAGTTTCAGTTTTCATTAGTTTTGCATCTCTCCTTTTGAAGTTGTGCCACTTTCGCCGTGCGCGTCTCCTACGCAAAGGCCAGGGCCTGGCGAGGACCTCACCGCCAGCACGCGGTGGCCGGTGGCGTTGACGTGGCTGCTGAGGTGGAGGTGCAGGCGCACGCCGCCCCCGTCGGTCGCCTCGCACGGCGGCACAGGAGCGGCCGCCGGCAGCAGAGCCCTCAGCAGCAGCAGCAGCAACGCCCCCAGCCACTGTGCTGCTCCAGCCATCGATGCGGACTGGCAAGCACACACGACTCCAGACATTAGGCTTTAAGCGAATAGAAAATTGGAACAAAGGCAAGAATAAATAGGAAAAGGGGAAAAAGGAAACTGAAAAGTGGAAAAGAAATTAATACACGAAAATAATTAAAGTAAAAAGGTAACTCCAGATCGCTTAATTTATTAAAGGAAATATTAGAATTAATTAAAGGAAAAAGAAACAACAGACGCTTATGCACGCTTATACAAACAAAAAAATGAAAAAAAGCAAAGAGGAAAAGGAAAAAAAGAGGAAATGAAAAATAAGAAAAGAAAAGAGGAAAAGGAAGAAAGAAACAGAAAATAATAAACACGTGATTTCATAAAAAGTACTCAATAGATGAACAGTATTTATGAGCACTCTACTCGTAATGGAGAGTATTTAGGCAGGTCGCTTCCTTTCACTGTTGTCCGGACTTTGTTGTCACGGCCGCGTATTCCTTTTCCAGTACGCAGACGCAAACGTTGTTCGAATGATTCTCGTGCAGGGAAAAGACGAGGAAAAGGGCTAGGTGAGATTGAAGGGTATGAAGATCTCGGAAATAAAATTGAGTAGCGTATTGATGTTTGGCGTAATGGTGAGAATCAAACACAAAACGGGCAATCATATAGTTACTAAATAACACTATCAGTAGGAGTGTAAATTAAATATGTGGTTTTAATAATTTCCATTAGTATTAAAAGTTGTCTGTGATAGTACGCGTACGATGGTTTCTGACGAGGCGGGGTTAGGAATGATGTCCGCAGTTTCCAAACGAGTTGCAAAGATTACCCGTAATTGTTACGTGGCAATTTTTAATTCATTCAAAGTTGCATTTTCTCCTTTGTAATTGAAATGTTGCAACTTACATCCACGATGTACAACTGTTAATTAGCACAACCCGCAACACCTCTAGATTTCAGCTGCGGTGTTGGTGATGACTTTGAGTTTCGGACACAAATCAGAATTTCTGCAGAGTATATGTACGTTTCTCTTTAATTTTACGGTTTGATTTCATTTTGAGTATGTAAACAACCAAAATATAGCAGAGTGTGATATAAAATATGTTTCATTAACAAGATAAATAGCTTCATCTGAATATGATGACTAGACCTTTAAAAGCTGCTTTCTTTCAATAAGAATGATGTAAAAGACGCCTTTTGTATCTACACATATTGAAAGGTCAACTGCACTTGCCCTATAGGCCAACACGTACTACGTAAATGCTTCTTAAATCAAAAGATATGGATAATATATTTCATTTTCACACGTCTCTAGATTATTTTGTTTATGTTGTTTGATTTCAAACAGAAATAACTAAATGCGTGTTACAAATATGTTCAAATACATTATTTTTGGGCGTGCAGTCTATTTTTAATTTTAATTGAAAATGTTACTTTAGCAGAATTATGGTAGTTACCTTTCCGCTTCATTTTGGGATGCTATAACAATGTTCTAAATTTCGTTCTATCATAATACTCTTGGGTTAGAAATGTTTATAACTTATTGTTTACTTTGTTTCTGAATTTCACTTGTTAATTCTCACTACTTGATAAGATAACTGTTCTCGTCTTACAATTTCTTATATAAAAGTCTCAATTTGCTAATTGTTTCTGCATTTTGCTGCTAAATCAATAAAATATTTCTTTTGAGCATACTCAGCTAGCTAAGGGTTTTCTAATAACGGAAGAATTTTCGACAGATTTAGTTCTAATAAGTTTATAATTTTTACATTATTAAATATGTAGTATTTATTTCCACGAAAAATAAACTATAAGCCAATTTAGAGAATATTACGCATGAATGTCAAAATTCAGTTTTTAAAAAATGGATACTTCTATTAAAGTCATTGATCGTAAATTAGTAGGGCTTCAGATTCAAGCAGTTTGCTCATTCAACATTGATAGGAATAAAAAATTATCAATCTTGCTTTGCAAGACTTTCTGTACGTAGATTTTAAGATTATTATTAACACATGATTGCGAGCTGAAATATTTGTTGGCAATACAATATCATAACGCTGTTGGCATTGCTCACATATTCTTACGGTTTGATGTTGCACGCATAATACTTCCCCCGTATACACCACATACGATGTTACTGTTTCTGACGATATAATAAATATTTTTTCAGTTCAATTAATACGCGACACCATTGATCTCAGTATTTTCATTTTAACAAACACACTTTTACTCGAATTTTAACGTTACTTTCTAAATCTGTCTCCGAATAAAATATGATCCCGTGTTTATATATTTATTGTTCTTGAACAATGCCTTGTCTCTTCTTTATATCTTAGTAAAAGAATATTACGCAAAATTTTGATAGAAATAAGCATTGGATCACAAATTACTTCCCCCGTAAGTAGACGCACTTGCTTTATTCGGTTTCCTGAATAGCAGAATGGATCTCGAAAATGTGAAATCACTTGCCATTTTACTTTGTTTCTGTCTAGAAAATACTCATCGTTGAACATAGTCAAGCATTCATTGACCTATTAACAGTAGCAGACTAAGGAACTTATGATAATTTTCTTAGAGTTTTTCTCATATAGTTTGAGAGTTATTTTGAAGCAAAAATTCAACTACTTTGGGCTGGACGATCCATCTCGCCTCGACTCTTAATCCGAAGGTATTGCAAGATATATCCACCACGTTACAACATTGTGAATAAAATGTTTCATTGTCTACAGCATGGTGAATACAATAATATGATACTTGCACCTTGGTTAGGAGTTTATTACAGAAAAGCTTAAAGAATGTTCAGTGAAGAATCCTGCTACCACTACGTATTGTCCATTTGACAACAATGTAACTGCCCATTATTGACATCGATATTATAGTCCATCTACACTAAACATCTCTCAATGTCAATTTATCCATTATTATGCTCGCCCATAGGTAGAGTTGAACAATCTATCAAATAAATCATGGCGTTGAATATTCTCACTATGAGAGTATGAATATAGTGAGCGGTTCGTAAATACATTACGATACAAAGCGGTTCGTCTTTGCATTAATTTATTACTGTGTAAGATGAATAGAGATAAGAAGTAAACACATTTCACTTTTTGAATGGGATAATTCGCATATTTTGGATGTGATGAGTTTTCTTATCAAATTAATTTGCCGTTCTTAAACAAATTTTAGACTAGGAAGTACTCAGAATAACAGGTTAAATGTGCAAATAATTATTCTCCATTTAGATTCAAAATTATAGTTTTGAACCATAAAGTAAGTAAAAATAATGTTGGATGTATTTGGTTCCCCGCAAATTATAACATTCATTGTTGTAAAGAAAAATTTTAAGGTGTTCTAAATAATCGTGGTAAAATAAAGATCATGTAGATAAATGATTGTGTTTCTCCATATTAATAAATATATGTATTAATCATTACTAGCTATTAATTAAGGAATTTCACTTTAATAACTTTGACAATGTAGTTTTTGCATCATTGCAATGCCAGAATCAAGCAAACATCTGAATTTTTCATAGATAGGAACAAACATTTTATAATTTATTTCATTAATGAAGTTAAAATCATAATATTGTAACTGTCTTGTCCCAGTAATTAAATTAATGAAATATTCAAATTCCGTGAATGCATTTTTCTTTCCTTTGTTTGGACATTGTTTCTACTATTTTTTACATTGTTTCTACTTATTGTAAAATATTATTTTATTATTGCATTACTCAATATTACACATAGGAAAACATGTACTAAATTAATAATTTCAAATACGTTGCACTTTAAACGTAATAAGATCGTGCAAGAATTGAAATACTGTTTTGGACATTGTTTAAAGAATAACTCTAACACAACTTTGAGTATACAATATTATTCTAATTACTTTGCCAAATAAGTACAGTAATTGGGAAATGTATGTAACTTTAATACTGGGCAGTTTTTTTAATTTTGAATGGTATCCAAAATCGGACTGAACTTGCATTATCAATCACTTATTTTTAAAAAGTCCATTTGATTCAGTTTTAACAAGACCTGACATTTTGTGTGAATTATTACGGCACAATACATTTTTTCGAACCAACATTTAACTGACACTGTAAATACTAATAAGAGTCGATTGAAAATAATGTAAATATCAACTTTTTAAAAATATAAATGGTAATAGTACTTACAATTGGGCCTACGATGCTGTGAGATCACTTTCCTCTGAAATACTGAAAGAGTTTTGCGTGCTTTGAATTCTTTTATCGAGCGTCTGTGGTTTGCCCTTTCACCCAAATGCTCATTGGCTGTTTTTTACCGCTTAAACAGTCGATACATACTTCTCATATAGTGTACTCTTTGATAAATACCTACATAAAAATGTGATGTTTAAAATATCCTCGCTGTTCCATATATCGCGCATCCTGGTGTTATGGTGCGTAAATTTAAATAAATGAGAAAACCGTCTTCTAAACATTTATAGATCTCGAGGATGTCTTAATGAATACATTGTTGGAACATTGATTGTCAGAATAACCCGTATCACTCAAACACCCAGCGATGGGTTGAAGTTCATCTCAAATATGTTTATTATCAAAATAAGACTAAAAGGATTCTTATTTTTCAGAACCTTTTCCCGGAGGTTATAACCTCCAACCATTTCCTTCTCTCTTCACGTTATCGGGCTATTAGTCACCTCCGTATCAATGTGTTATTACCCAAGTTATCAGTCCAATTAAACACACAACTATTAAGCAATATTAATTGATGGCTAATTCCTTCCGTCAATCAGTTACATTCTATAAATAACAGTGAGAAAAGTCGTTATATTTTAGATGTACAATTAAAAGAAAATCTTGAAATCTGGAAATTCTCACTCCAGGAAGGATAAACAAAATCTGTGTAGACGTATGAGAAAATTTTAATTTTTTGAACAGATGAACTTACATACTACACAGAAAACATACTACTACTTCTTAAAAAAGAACTGCATTATTAACCGAAAAAAAGCTTACATCTAAAATTAATAAATAAAAATAAATCACTAATCTGTGAAATATTTGTGAACACATTTATCGATATTTTAATAGAATATAGACGTTAGTCATACATATTTCACAATTTTTGTAAAAAATATTATATTAGCAGATGTAACTATAGTAAATTATTTTATAGTTATAGTTTAATATATATATATATATATATATATATATATATATATATATATATATATATATTAATTGAAAACTTTCACTATTTTTAATAATTTCAAGAAAAGAGTAACTTCGTTACTCGCGTTGAACATGTAATAAGAAGTGGTTTCAATATGAAGACCGTGATATCAATAAGCAATTTCAAATGAAATTAATTTTGTTTCACTTTGTCTCTCCCACGTCCTTCGCGAACTTACGGGAAAATAAAATTGCAATTGTCTGAAACATAGATATTAAAATTTTGACAACAAACTTTCTGTGTATTTCATTTCAATACTGTTTATTTGAGAACGTCATTAGCTCACAAACGGAGTTCTTGCAAAATGAATCAACATTTAACAGTCTCCTTTAACGTCAGGGAGGTCTTGGAAATTTGGGAGGTATTTCTCAAGGGGACTATGTAGAGCACATTATCTAATTTAACACGGTACTGAAAACCTATTTATACTCTTCATTACGGGAACATTACGGGAAGGTGCTTCCAGAAATGTATAAGTGAATATTGTTTCCGGGAGCGTAAACTACTGACGTTCTTGGAAGACTTAAGTGTATTGCTTGTTTACACTCCTCGAAATGGCGGTGTTTCTTTTGCACTGGTACATGTAATCTCGCTGGTACATGTAAGATCTGGGGCCAAAAGATACATCGTCTGACGGGCTTTCCCCTCCAAGTATCTTCTCGCAATGGGCCACTGCCCCAATAAAGACACGTTTTAAGCTCCCGACATGGGCGGTAGCGTACCCGAGTTGTACGATTCGAAGTCCAAATTTCTTACACATTTTGTAACTGTGTATTATGTTATGTTGCAAATGAAATCTCTCCAGCGCAGTCCTTCCTGTCGCGTGTAATTCAATAGAAAAGAGCATAAGTTTATTCGTATCGTATTTTTGCACTGCCTGTGATACAAACTCAACTATTCCATATGCTCCCTTTAGCGGTACTGTGGCCCTTCGAAATAGCAGGGATGAACGAAGCAGAGAAATGGGCGTTTGAAATGTAAATCGAAGCACTTCGTGTAGATTAATATGAATAATAATGCCCTTAATTGTGTTCGGATTTGATATTTTAATTGGCGTTTGAAATGAAAGTTGTCAATTTTTAGGTAATTGACTGTAAAAATTAATATGCATTGTATATTGCCCGTTATATCCGTCCTTTGAAAGGTATTCGATGTAACATATAACGAAGTGATGGCGCGACACGTATAGGCTTGGATCATGTTTTGGTGGTTCATTATTTGGTGGGAAATCGCGCTGTAAGTGTTGTCCGTTCTAGTGAAGATTTTAAATGATGAGTTATTGGCATTCTGTTATTATTCCGAAACGCTTTGGTTTGTGAGAATCGCCTATTGGTCAATGTTGTTACTGCAATCTGATATAATTTACATCAAATGGTGAGGAACGTATTATCATCAACTAAACAGAGGGTACGAAGCAATTAAAAGCAAAGAGGTACTATGTTTGGAATAATGTCAAAGGAATGTTCTATTTCAAAAATGAGTGATTATTACAGTTACTATTATCAATCTCACATTCCTTTCAACTCACAGTGGAAACACAAGCATTTGTAATGATATGGATTATTTTCTATGTGGTGTGTATATGATAGTGTGTGTGTGTGTGTGAGAGAGAGAGAGAGAGAGAGAGAGAGAGAGAGAGAGAGAGAGAGAGAAAGAGAGAGCGACTGAGTGAGAGACAGAACAACGTAGAATGCTTATTTTCTTACTGTAGAAATAATTCTATATCACGTCCATTTAGCGTACTTGCAATTGTGGTTACAATGTTGGTGGGTTCTGAGTAGATTTTTTTCTCTTCTTGTCGCTATTGAGATATATTGCTCTATTTTAAAAATACTCTTTAAAAAAATTAAATATTGAATCAGTACGGCAGGTAAGTCACTCTAAATGTTTGCTTGACAAAATGAAAACTTACTTCGAAAGCTCACTTCTTCAACCATAAATTCCAGATAGGTTGCCCGGGGATCGAGTCCAGATTCCAGCGATGGAAGGGGTTTGCGCTAGCCAATACGCCACGAACCCCATTGATTAAACAAATGATACAATTTTTAATAAACATTTGTTCTAAGACTTATCGCAAATTATCATAACAATAACTGTCATTGCTTTCGAAATAAATATGCTTTTTACTTTTTGACAATTTTCCCTTCACTCATCAGTTTCTTTTGCTCTCCAATAGCCTATTCGTTTTTAGTTTGCTCTTGACACATTATCCACTCCAATTGAATTTTCAGTTTCCTTTTTACAGATTCTGTTTCTAACATAAATCCACTGCCGTGATTAAAGCAACAAAGATTATCTTCTATCACATGTGTACCCATATTATAGGAGTGAGATTTGTTTTGCACGTTTGATAGACGTGAACCTTTATCCAACTGTTTGGTGTTCTGTATACGTCTTTATCTACATCTGTAATTCTCTTCCTATTGATGGGATCGATGAACAACGGAAGCTGTTCACTGATACACCGACCTGCATCACAATATATTTTCATTTTCTTCATATATAGTCAACAATCTTTTAAACTGTTGTGATCAAGACCACATCCAACATTGTGATTAGGACTAAATTGTGATATTGCGATAAAGATCAAATTGTGGTACAAGGGCCAAATATTCATCCAATTAATGTAGTACAAGGCAGTTGATGAATACTTGTGACAAGGGTTGAGACATTTTAATTGTACGAGTATTAAATATACCTGAGCTACATCTTTACAGTAGTTTATTAATCTATTTAAATAAAATTGTCTCTTTGATGATTGCGAAACCAACGTCTTTCTGCGGCTTCATATTCTTATTTATATGATATAAAATTTGTTTCACTTGATTTTCCAATTTCTGTTTCTCCGAAAAACTGCTGAACAAACGTTTCTTGAGATTTGCACTGAAAAGTGGTGTTTTGTCGGGTAACAATTTGAATACTTTTTCAAATTTTAACTGTTTTTATAATAAGGCTTATTTCTTTGTTTATTGTTTCATATAAATTTATAATTATATTTCTATCGTACTGAAATTTTGTACACGGGACCTTCAAAACAAAAGAAAACTTACTATCTGTGTGAGTTTTCGTAAACATTATTCCTATTCTCCTTTTCCACATCACAAAGGACAAAAAAGAAGTGTACACTCTTCCAGATTTTCGCAAATAACTCGAAAACAATGAGCAAATTCACCGACGTGAATCTAACGTTTCTAAAATTCCACACATTTTTCGAGTAAATGCACTCTGACTCAATCCTGGTGCGCAATAAGATGCAGAGTTGTTGAAGGTCCAAATTGTTACCGGACGTTCACCGGGAGTAAGCAACAATTACAACTGGGGGAGCATTAGTTCCCTCCAATGTTTTCGAATGTAAAATATATTTATTCTTTTGTATAGGTTGATGAAGATTATCGAATTACTTGCACTTTATTTCTTGTGTATAAAGGCCCACAAAACGTCTTTTTACTCAATATATATTAGAGTCTGAATGTGTGACACTAATGTTCCGTGTTATCTAATTTTGCAGTTTTAGAACTAATCACACCCGCCCTCAAAGAGGTAACTGAAACCATTGAGATGTCACTGTTTTTCCAAACTCAGTATCTCACTCACAAAAATTCCGTCACCTAGGAGTTTTTAAAAAATCACGGTAAATTTACCAATGGTTTATTACGTTATCTCTGTTATATTTCAATGTAATTTTCATATGTTCAAATCACTTATCCCTTCATAGTGGATTAAAATGTTACAAACATCTACGCAAAAATAATTTATGAAATTCGTGACGTTTTTTTTTTCCAAATGCGACTTCTTCGCCAAACAGAAACTCCTTTTAGCTTTACTTAGAACTTGTTGACTTTCAACCGGCAACACAATTTTGCAGAAACTCTTTGGCGATGCATCTTCACATATTGCGGATAGCCCTATCTCTTTCTGTCTGATGCTCTCTTTTCTTTCGCGATTCGATTTTGCGCGGCGCGAAAAATGGGTCGTTGGGGCCACCATATCGATATATTTCACTCGTGACAAGCAAACCCAATGGAATTTACCCTTGGCATATTTCTTCCGACGGTTTATGGGCGCGAGACAGATGTATGGCCAGGAAAATTGAACGCGATATAAATTTGCCACCGCAGAAACTCCTGAGTTTTGGGGGATGCCGTCGGGCGCAACGCGATGGGGAGAAGGAAGGGGCAACGCTGTCACGCCCAACGACAGTGGACCTGTTGCTGTTCGATGCGTCTTCAAGATCCCCGCTGGGATATGAACCGCCTACAAACGAGAGGGTTCTTTCGCGATGCTGTTGAATCGGATGGAATTTTCGATGCTTGTTTTGTCTTGCCTCCGTATTTGGAGGTATTTCGGAATCATCAGAATTACTTTCAACTACCACAGATACCAACTAGTTTTCTATGTTCTGACACCTATACAAACGCCTTTTGACTGTTTCTGATTTACATCGGAAGAATTGGAGGTTAGATGTTTAATTTTATTTTTGTAGTTTAGGGATCCTTCAACTGCTGAGATCGTTGAAACCCTTGAATTATGATGCAATACATATAAAATTGTATTATATGTATGCGACATTTGGTGGTGGAATTTCCATTAATTGCCCAGAAGCCAATCAAGGGAACATTTTAGCTTTTCTACGAAGCATTTAGACTTACTGCATTGATCAAAAGATGAGAAACTAGATCTGATGATCATTGAAGCATTTACGTATTATGTAATAATTCTTTTCAAACCCTTTAAGTCGTAGAATATTAAAAGTCGTTTTTATTTTTTATGGCAAGAAATATTTTGTTATATTTTAGACTTCTTCACATATTTTAGACATTCTAATTACTAGTTTCGGAAAGGCCACATCTCAATTATTCTTGTCATGAAACTAACTGCATGATGTGTATCGTACAAGGTCCATCTGAAACGTTCGGTGATTGGGCGCATATAACAAATAAAACAAAGCGTGCAGCTAAACGTATTTTATTCGCTTTCAAAGAAAACTCCGTTGGCCGAAATTCACTATTGACAACAGCAATTAAGCTACTGCAATCAGTCAGCGAAGGTCTCTTTGGGGATCGAACGATGCACAGATAAAATACGTCGTTGGATGCCGGGTACGTCTGCAAAACATCTACATTTCATAACCCTGTAGAGTTGAGGTAATAAAAACAGAAGGACGAGTATGGTGGGTGGGTGAGAACAGTTACACGGCGACGGGTGAAGAAGTGGCGAACACAGTTCGCAGTATGCAGACGAGTGTTGTCGTGAAGCAAACTCCACTGACATTCTTGTATTTCTGTAGACGAACGTGTTAGATGCTTCAGAACAGCTTCGTGAAATTAGCCATTGACGTATTATCCGATGCCCTTGAGAACCGCAAGCAAGAGTGTTTTTTTATTTTCGGCTTCTGTTCTTTTCGGGGCGAGGCGACGCCGGTGCGCACCATTCCATTGATTGCTACTTCAACTTCGAAACGTACAGCTCTCCACCCCATTAAGGTGATTTGGAGGAATAATCGTGATGTCACGTGTCAATGAAATCGCCGGTAGTGATGATACCGGTTTCCTTCAGCTCCTCGGTCAAAGAGCGTGGAAAAAACAGGAACAGATCTTGCGTATATCAACTCTTGGTGAATGATGATAATTTCCGCTTTCTACGATAGGTACAGCAAAGATAGGTGGAGATTCTGCAACTGCAACTGTCGCATGCGCATGATGTCGTCGGTTGCCACACTTGTTGAGCGGCGAACCTCGCCTTCCACGGTGTTCTTTCCCTCCCGAAAACGTTTAAACCAGTCGTCATTTCTGCATTTTATGCTCAATAATTTATTCCGAACACTTGCATCAGCATTGCATAATTTTCCCTAGTCGTTTAATACAGTTCGTGACCTAACTTCATACGTATCCGTTGTTTCACTTGAAGATAGCGCACGAAAACACGCAGTTCGGCCGCTCGTAGCAGGCTGAACTTCGGCCTATTCGGGCTCTATGTTCTTTACCGCCCGTTCAGTGGTCACGCCCGACACTTGCTAGTTGAGATATCATTTTCAACTAGCAAGTTCCTCCTATACGGCAACAAAAGCTCCTATCTGAAACTTTTCAGGTACACGTTGTATACGATTTGCGGCGTTCTTACGAGTTCTAATCATTTAATGACAGGGTATTTATTAGTTGAACAATATATAATTTTAGATTTTACTTAAAATGTCAAAGTTAAGATACATAACTTAATAAAACAAGATTAACTTAATTAGAAGTAATACATATATATATATATATATATATATATATATATATATATATATATATAAAATATCTTGAGGTAACACTGTACGCAGAACTTTAGTGCGACTACTTAATAGTAAATAAATACATTAATTAACGTACTTATTTATTAGGGACTCTTCAACGTCTGTGGTCATTGAGAACTATGAGTGTTCTAATGAGTGTAATATAGGGGTAATGATGATGAGGGAAATTACGATGAAAGTAAGTGGAGATATTGATTCATTTAGTGTTACCAAGTGCATCAACAGTTACGGCCATTAGTCTCTTAATTGATGTGCATGATATATCCAGGGAGTGCCAGTTAATATTCTTTCTCGGTCGAACGAGAAATACGGCGCCGACCTTCACGCAGGCTAATGGAGGTTGCCCCTCTCCAGGTATCCCTCCCAACCATAGTCAGCGCCCCAGCTGGGAAATTCCCGACTGGTCTCCGGACACACGTGACCATGTAGTTCCTGCATGTGTATACGTGTCTAGTGAGAGGAAGGAACACAAATGAGGTTGGAAAGACTGGACGCAGCTCGATTGTTGGAATATTTCTCAACATACGCGTGATATTGATTGGAGAAACCACGAAAAACTACCGATCAGTTGGGTTGTGTTGGGATCAAGTGGTTGAATTCAATCTGCCTACGTATACAGCTGTCAGAATGATTCTTGTCAGTAAATCTTAGAACATGCATGGTAGAATGAGAATTCGGAAAAATACTAGAGCCCCGAGAAAACATATCCCGAGGGCTCACTTCGCCCACCAGCAATTCCACGTGGATTGATCGGGAATCGATCCCAGGTGCGGACAGTGGAAGGGAACCGCGCTTCCTCCCCCCGCCCCGCCCCAGGACCAGGATCACCCTTGCTCCCTCGATTGCCTTGTGTCCGCGTTGCGAGTGTCACCCGCGGAGGGCCGAGGGGGGTGGGTGGGAAGGGCCGGGCGGTGCGAGAGCGTGCGAAAGATTCCGGCGCCGCCCCCACGCGTTTAATTAAAAGCGCGCTCAAAGGCCGCCCTCTCCGCCGCTCAGGAGACTCGCGCCCCACGCGGAGAGAGGGCGTGTGAGTGGGCGGGGGGGGGGGGGGCGTCGAGAGGTGAGGACGTAGGGAGGGGAAGAATGAAGCGAGATTCGAACAGGAAAAGAGAAGGCATGGACAAGAGTGAGAAATAAAGGGGAGCGAGATATGACGGGAAGAAGAGAACATGGAAAGGGAAGAAAAGGGGCATGAGGCTAGGGGAAGGAAGTGTCCGGGAGGGGAGGTGGAGGCACTGGCAAAGACAGGATGGGCGAGGCAAAGGTAGTAGGACCTCTACCGATAGACATGCCAAAGAAGTGGGGGGGGGGGGGCGTCAATGAACGTCGTTTCATGAGATGTAATGTATTATCAAAGTAATCAATATTTTGTGAACCGTACTTTCGCATTGTTCATGTTAATTTCTTTAATCGTTTCAACTTTCTGAGGGTCACAGTTATATTTATAAAAACACAGATACTCAGCGGAGGAGTGAAATGTGACATTATCGACGGATAAAAAAGAATAACTCATAAAAAGAGCATAGTTGGAATGTGTTTGGATGAAAAAATATTACATTCAATAGATTCATTTCTAACACTTTGCTAAGGCGAGATAGTACGAGGTAGTATGTGTTGTTGTATCACAACTCCTTTACAATCTATATGAATGCAGCATACATGTGTTTTAGCGGCATTCTTCTCAGAGCATGTAATGAACGAAAGGAATTAGCGAGTACAACGAAGAAGTCGCGATTACCACCTTTTAACGAACGATACATCCCCTACCTCTGCGTTTGCCACCACATTGGGGAAGATATTAAACTGCGACCAATCCTGGGAAAGATATTGAACTGTTTATGAATTTATAAAACCATCATGGGAGGTCTCAGTAGGTATTTGGCACATGCTTTATTTTTTTGCCGCTGCTCTGAGTGGGGATTGGAACCTGTTCGATGCACGGGCACCGCCGGTGTGACGTAACCTGAGTCCCTCGCCGCCCACTGTTTAATTAGAGCGGGCGGCGCGACAAAGAACGCGCGGTCGCCACCGACGACGCCGCCGTCGAGTCGTGTCGCGGCCAGAGGGCGCCGGCGGCGCCGGAGGCGTCGAAAATGATTTTGGAACAACAAAAAATGTCACTCTGGACGGACGCGCGCCGCCCGAAACGGAGCCGCCGCCCGCGGACTCGCCGCCCTCGCCACCCTCGCCGCCCTCGCCGCCCTCGCCGCCCTCGCCGCCCTCGCCGCCCTCGCCGCCCTCGCCGCCCTCGCCGCCCTCGCCGCCCTCGCCGCCCTCGCCGCCCTCGCCGCCCTCGCCGCCCCCGCCGCCCTCGCCGCCCTCGCCGCCCCCGCCGCCCCCGCCGCCCCCGCCGCCCCCGCCGCCCTCGCCGCCCTCGCCGCCCTCGCCGCCCTCGCCGCCCTCGCCGCCCTCGCCGCCCTCGCCGCCCTCGCCGCCCTCGCCGCCCTCGCCGCCCTCGCCGCCCTCGCCGCCCTCGCCGCCCTCGCCGCCCTCGCCGCCCTCGCCGCCCTCGCCGCCCTCGCCGCCCTCGCCGCCCTCGCCGCTGCCACCGCCTCGCCGCCGACGGAGCCACGTCACGGTCTTTACCGCTCCCGTTGCTGGGCACGCCATCATTGCATCTGACTCCATCACCACCAGCAGCATTTCCTCCATGAATCCCTCTCCCATAGCCACTACCACTGTTACAATCACTTACAGCTACTGCCACTGGCACCCTCACTATCATTTTCGTCGTTACTGCCAGAGTTCACTGTCACTTCCATCACTACTGCAAGTGCCACTGCCTCAGCCATCACAATTGTCTCCATCACTGCCACTGTTACTGTTACTGGCATGGCTACTACTGACACCGGTACGATTACATTAGCTAGTGCTATGATGCCGTCACCTACACCGCCACAGCCTACGACATTGTCATTGCTACTGCCACTGCCACGCAAACTCGCAATAACACCGCCCCCATAATGGTCACTGCAGTCGCCACTTCCATTGCTACTACAGCCGTCACCATTCCCAACCCTGCCATCGTCATTGTTGTCCAGCCTCTTCAGCTACCAACGCCATCACAAGCACAGCAACTGCAAGAATCACCACCGATGACGTCCCCACTTTCATTTGTTCAATTGTCACCACTGCCTGTGCCGTTGTCCGTCCGCAACCAACACCGCAACAAATATGTCTACCCCTACCGCGCCACTGTTGAAGCCTTCAGCTCTTCAACCATCGACGCCACAAGTATTGCATTCACCGTTATCACCGCCCCCGACTTCGCCAAATTCTCGAACGTCGCCTCTCTCGCAACCGTAACTCCCATCGGCACTATCATCTTCATCACTTTGCCTTCTGCATTCCCTCCACCGAACTGGTGACATCACCACCACCGTCACCCGCTGCACCCTGATTTTTTGCGTTTGACATCACTATTTCATCCGCCTCTACCCCTGCACATCTTTGCCAACGCCACCTCCGCTGCGTACACCGCCACCCTCACCACCAACGCCATCGCCCCGCTGTCTCTACCTGTCAACGCCAATTGTCAATCCGGGAACCCGACATGTTAATTAGTGCTTTTTGGACTGGAGCCTCCCTTTTTTCTATTATTTTTCACGTCTGGGTGGAGATCGAGAAGCACCCTCTGCCGTGTTGCCACATCGATGGTCGGTTCGAGTTGGTTCGACGCCTCGTCCACCGGGCATTTCTCACTTTTCTTTTTTTCCCTCCTTTTTTATTTTTTGTTTTCCAATTTTTTTTCCTCTTTTTCTCGCCATCTCTCTGACACGCCGGGATGCTTGGAATTCAGCCCGACGCGAAACAGATGAGAAAGTATTGGCGATTTGTGCTCGAAAATAACGAAATGGCGACCGGTAGTTGGACGGAAAGTTCTGCTCCTCGCCTCTTTTTTTCGATGGACAATTCTCACCGTTGGCACATCGGCGCGGAAGGTAGTTAATTTTGAAAATTACCGCCTCTTTTCCTTCAGTCACGCTTCAATCCTCTCTCGCTCTCTGCCCCTTCTCTTCGTTTATTGCTAGTGTGACGTTCATAAGACTTGGTCGTTCCGGGACGTTCGATTGAAGGGAGTACAACGGATCTTCCAATATAGATGCAGGGGAGGGGAAGGAGGAGAGCTCATAACGCGAGAAGAATGCCTGGAATTCAAACAGAACAATGAGGAGAGATTTCACGGGCCTTCGGGTCTTTCGTTCTACGTGAAGGTTGACGTCATGACAGCTATGCTAGTGAGACACACCCTTCACCTGCGAGGGACATGGGGAAGGGGGATGGAGGGTGAGTGACGCGGGATTTCATGAGGCCGGCCGTGAGCGTGCGCGCGAGACACGCAGATCCGCGTCTGATCAGGTGAGTTAAATGACATCGCTTTTGTAACGCAGGCTCCCCCCAGGAATACGCGCGACAAGCCGCAAAAAACAGACAGCGACGCACGCATGAAATCAACGGAAAGTATTAATTTGAAAACGTTTAGCCCTAACGGGAAATGTCATAACGTCAATCCTCTTACTTAGAAAATAATGTTTATTTATTTACAATTGAATTGTTCAGTTATCCTTTAAAATACATCTCCTTTTTCTGAATTTCACATGCTATACTTTCATTTGCAATGTGATATCAAAACCAACATCGATGTTTATTTATTGGTGGTTGATAATCTCTGTAAAAAAATTTCAATTGCCTTCCAAATTCTACGACGATTATCAAATTGTTTTTTATAATAATATTTTATATTTACTGTACTGTAAACAAAACG
This sequence comes from Gryllus longicercus, assembly GCA_038098605.1. Taxonomy (NCBI): domain Eukaryota; kingdom Metazoa; phylum Arthropoda; class Insecta; order Orthoptera; family Gryllidae; genus Gryllus; species Gryllus longicercus. The sequence continues at coordinate 100,152 of JAZDUA010000936.1, forward strand.
GCCCATTTGAAACTTTGTACAAAAATGAGCCAAATTTAAATGAACCAATGATCCTCAATTTTCACACTAAATTGAATATTTTGTTTTACTAAAAGATGATTTTTTTCTGCATAATGGTTTACGTTAAAACTGAATTACCCTTCCGCACCCACGCCCACAAATACATACTCAGCATAGTCACAAAAAGAAAACAATATTTTTATATTTAATCATATTTTTTTAAATTGGCTATGCACTCGAGTTTATTAAAATTCGATGAACCTAGTAACTGCCTTTAAATATAGTAATAATTATTTTCAAACAAAATAAAATTTTCAAACGATAAATATTTATAACATTTTTATAAAGATAAGTGATTTATTACCTGCTTCTTGTGTTTGTTTATTTATTTTTTTGTTTGCTTAGAGTTTAAAAGTAGTTAGACTTCCACAACATACAATCCTACATTCGTGTCCGGATTAGATCAGGCGACCCTTCGAACTCACTCTGCTAAAGCGCGTCCGAATAAGGGAATTTATCCAGACTTATCCAGAAAGGAGCTAAGACGGGGAATAAACAACTTCTAACCAAGAAATTATATTTAATGTATGGTGCCACATAAAAATGTTTGAATTTTTTTTAAAAAAGTGACATTAAACGTCAACATGCTCGTTGATCTTCCAATATGTTCAATAAATATATAATGGTTTTTTTCTGTGGAAACGGCACTAATGATGTTTGTACTCGATACCTTTGTTGTGCTTTACATTCGAATCTCGGACAAGAAGTCGAATCTTGGACACGAATCTTAAACTCGGACTCGAATCTGTGGCTCGAATCTCAGACTCCAACCTCGGACTCCCACCTTTGAATCGAACTCGGCCTCCAACCGGTGACTCGAACTGGAACCTCTGACTCGTTCTTCGAACTCGAACTTCAGATCCGGATTCGAACCGCGGATTAAAACCTCGGACATCAATCACGTAATAGATCCTCTGACTTAATCTCAAGCCTCTGACCCGGAATGGAACCGCGGACTCGAATCGTGAACTAGAATCGTGGACTTGAACCACGGAATCGAACCGCGGAATATCGACACTGGATCCTCTGACTCAAACTTCGAACTCGAAAGCCTACGAATTCACTTTAACATAAACTCGAATCTGAAATTAAAACCTCGGACACGAACCTCATGCTGGCATCTCTAACTGGAACTCTAACATCAAACTCAAACCTCAGACTTGGAATCGAACCGTGAACATCAAGTTGCGGACCCACCACTACACACGTAATCAAGCTTCGTTTTCTCACATAAACATGAACTAAATGAATAATAAATCTATTACAGGATCCCATACTCTTCCCCCGGAACGTCATGCTCTCCTTTCAGAACCTCCTTTCGGAAGAGGACAACTCCCTCTCGCACTGCATCCGCCGCGCCACCCAAAACGCCCCAGAGGAAAATTAATGGGCGTGTCACAGCTAATCTCTGATCGATCCGGATCCGTCCGGACGGAAGTGATTCTGCTTTAATTTCTGCTCTCTTCCGCACGCCGGCGCCCAAGGGTGAGTCGGTGATGGCTCCATGATTCAATTGAAGGAAAAAAAATAATAATTCAGTGCGACGCAATTTTGCCGGCGGGCGTCTGGCTTGTTAAAATGCATCGAACGGCGCGTCCATTACCTAGAGCAATATGAATATATCCGGGGAGTCAACGCGATTTGGGATTCCGCTCCTCCTCGACTCGTATGCCACGCTGTGCGCCCCCCATCTCTAGTCAGAGGTGACTGCGTTAAGTGAATCGTTTGTCCGCGGAATTTGTTAAGTCTGATCGTTTGGTGTATGTGCTCATACCCGTTCCGTATACAAAAAGGTTATGAGCTTTTGCGTTAAGGAGCTTAAGCTACAAGGTAGTTCACATTTAAGACGAAAAGTATTGAATTTTGTAAATAGGCCATGAGATTCGAATGTAATTTTTAACACACATTGCCACCATGAATTCGAAAACAATTCCTCTTAGAGTCTTAAAACTTGGGTTTCTCAATCCCGGTTTAAAATCTGTGTTATATTTCTTAATTTCTAATCTACAAAATGAGACATTTTTTGTGGTTTCAATTATATTGTGGGAGGTTTAGCTCTTCCGGGTAACGAGGCTGGTCAAATACGTTCAGAATGTCGAAATATGGATAAAATGAAATTGACTATATAATACGCTTTACAATTTAATTACACTTGTTTACATATTTCTTTTGTTACTAAAAACTTACCAATTATGAAATGTTTACGTTAATGTAGAATTACGCTCAAGCTTTTTGCAGAGTTCAGGACCTGAGAATGTTAATGCGGGTACCGCATTTTAACTTAGGACTCTTTCCGCTATACTTTCTGTAGGTATTGGTTTAAGTTCTCGGACTAGTTTGAATTTGTGGATGAAAAGGTGGATTTGCGGGAAATTTTCTCGGGGTTTCCATTTTCCTTTCACTCATATCTGCATCCATTCATTATCTATTCATATTTGCATCCTCATTCCTGCCATGTCATCACCATTATCACCTAAGCATCATTTTTGATCATCATTTCAAAGGAAATGATTTCGGAGGAGATTTCGATGGAAACTACTGACTCACCTTTATTATTTGTAGGTCCTTCAGCTTATGAAGCTTTATTTCAATGCTTTCCCGGGATCCATTCCACAGAAAGTATCCGAAGACGCGAAGTTCAACAGGAAAGAATATGCGGTTGCTAACAATCTCGATGCTTCTTTTACATTCTTAAGACATTGCACAAAAATGTTTAAGATCACTTGGTCTTTTCTTTGGCACATCTGCTCCCTTTTAAGTGTTTCATCCCCTCGTGGACTGCAAGGGGCACATCTCTCTTACTAGAAGCACCTCCCTTCCTCCCTCGCAGCAAGTGACAACGCGGTGAACGGAAAAAAAATCGACCAATATCCCCTAACTTCTCTCTTAAAATTGGATGCACCGTAAATTGGTTAGAATTGTATTAAAGCTCCTATTGTTTCAGTCCGAGGGGTGGAAAAGAAATAAAGGCCTACGAGTCAGAGGGTGGAACATTTATGTAATGAGATATTGGTGATGGAAATTGGACTACTAAAGGCACACGGATTTGAACTGGATATCGGCTGGATTATACGCGAATCAGGAAATGTGAGGAGATGAATCTTAATGGAATATTTTATTGGTAATGGCAAATGGAAATTAAAGGCAAGACAGGTCAGAGGGGTTCAATAAGCTAATATCCAGCGGCGGGGCGCAGGGCAGGGTGGGGGTCGGGGTTGAGAGGGGAAGCGGGAGAGGGGGCGTGGAGGAGCGTGCCCCGGGAAGGGTCGGGGGTGGAATTTAATTTATACCTCGCCGGCCTGCCAATCAAAGGGGACTTAACAAGGATATAAATCGGGAGCCGGAGTTATTCCCGTCGCTTTTTACCCTCCTTAACTTCTTGAACTGTCCGATTTATGTCTTATGATACTTTTTATCGGCGAGGGAAAATTGTGGACGACGAATGGTTGTCGTTTCCTCCTGAGCTTTGCGGTAGTGAGTTTGATTGTGGGATTCGTATGTTTTGTACTGCTGTAGAAATGGAAATTTAACTGCTACAGAAAGTCTGTTTTGATGAAGAGATAGTATTCTGAGTGAGAGGATATTGTAGGAAATATTGAACACGCTTATCCAACCCATTTAGTGCATAAAGTTAGGTTTGTTCAATTAACGTAATAATATTTAAAATGACGTGTTTTTATTATGTGTTCCTATTTGTATTACAAAGATCAATTTCTACATCTACATTTAATTAATGCACGAGTGCTTTCACGTTTCTCTTATTACTTAATATTCGTTTACTCTTCGTATTAGTCCAGAAGAAGATTTGATAATCCCTATTCTTATACCATTTGTTTTATAATAGTTTCCCATTATCATATTTTACACATTTCTTCCTTCACTTGAGGTATATGTTTATCTACTTTTCTGCATTTAGTGAAACATTTTAATACGTTGTTGAGATTGCCTTTTCCCCAGTTGCTTTAAAATATCTCATTTGTTTGCGATTTTCCTTGATTTTTATCAAGAAAATGAAATTGAACATATGATGAAGTACATATTCGTTTGTCGAAGAAACAAGAAATCAGTCATTGCAGTTAGTAGTGTTACTCGTAGTTTCAAATGATGATTTTTACGTGATTAATTAAAATACCTTTTTTATTTCTTTTGAGATGACAGAACATAGCTATTACGGATGTTATAATCAATATTGTGGTTAGGAATTCTGCGCGAAATTTGGATGTTTTCATTTTGTGATTCTAGCGTTATGGACAAAATCGGTACCCAATACGTATTTAGTAACAAGCCGTGCGCGAAATTCGGTTTCTCGTACTTGTTTTCCGCGTATTGTATTTCGTCTTGACGACGTCAAACAATATAGCTACGATACTGGCTGGAATCCATTTACTTTTGTACAAGTAAGGAATTTCTAGTTATTTGATATTTAAAATACATTCCTTTACTTGACGCATTGCATTTCGCTCACGGTGTGTTTTTAAAAAAAAGTACACACAACACGGGCTCGAAGTAATTCCCGATCTCCGCTCTCTTTATCGCACTCGTTACTCACGGACGACAAACTCGACTCGTGCGTGAATCACATGTTTCGTGGTATTGTTGCGTTAAATACTCTTCTCTTTCTATGTCACATGAAGATTTTTATTGTTTTTTGACGCAAATAAATTAAATAAAATTAGTTTTCAATACCTTATCTTCTATAATAATATGAATTCTTCATTTTGTAGTTCTTTAGGTATGTTTATAAGTTCCCTATATATGACGCTTACACTCGTTTAGAACTCTGGCAGGAAAAGGTTTATTTTATACTAATAATAGAAATCAAGGTGAAACTTGACAGCATTCGTCACGTCTTCACAAGAACTAATAATTCTAAAAGAAGTGGTATTCTTAAGTATTTTTTTGCATGATATTATCAAACAAACAATTGTAGCTGCTGTATGTTTCTTAAGCGGCATTTGTGAATTAGGAACAAATTCGAGGGATTGATGAAAAGTTTGTTATATATGAAGTTCATTAGGGATGTGTAGTTACCTATTACAAACACTTATAAAGACGGCTAACAAATAAAATTAAATCCATTCATAGTTATGTACAATTCTATCTTTATTGATAAAAATGTGCATATTATTTGTTACGGCAATATTTGGAATTTGAATATTGCATTGGGATGTCAGGGCTCGTTAATTCAAATTTACAGTACTGCTAAAAAACGCATCACCCAAAGAAAATGGGCATTCTGATTTTTTCATAATCGAATCAGCTCTAAAAACGTTTAAACAAATATTTGTAGAAATTCATAACCATATATGTTATGTGAATTATGAGGTTTCTGATTCCATTACCTTCATAACGCGCCCAATTTTTGCAAATCGAGTGGCGTATTTTTAGGATTACATTGCAGATTACAGCTGTGAGCAAGGTGATGTGTTTTTTTAGCAGTTCTGTAGGTTTTGACAGTTGTTTTTAAATGCATAAAGTCTTTATTAAGTCCTTGTATTAATTTCAATTAACTTTAATAATATCGTATATATATTGAAACGCGGAGCGTTTCTATATGCAAATAGAAACATTGAGCACAATAATAACTACAGCTCATTTTGAACTGCGCGGCATAAGCGGCAGGTGCGCGATCGGCGATGGGAGGGGACTGTGACCGGGTCCGCCGCCGCCCGCCGCCGCGAGCGGCGAGAAGGAGCGAGAACTTTGGCCGTTACTAGCCGAGCGGACAGTCGAGTAGAGTTCACCGTTGGCTGCGGGCAGGGTAAAACGTTGCCAGCGACAAAGGAAATTAAACAGTGCAAGATTTATGGAAATGCCGGTTAGAAGTCGGTAAATTGGAAGTTGGGAGAGGTTGGTACGCAGAGAACTGTAGATCGTGTATGTGCCATCAAACACTGTGGAAATAACAATAAAACTGTGAGTAGTGTAATCGACGCCGGCGCGAGTTGTGACCACGTGCTCCGCGGTTACATTAGGGAAGTGAACAATAACTAGAGGGAAAGTGCGGCGACATAATTCGAGCACATCGCGGGAACGAGATGGACATCGCCGAGAGGCTGTGAATGCGTAAGTGGGACTGCACGTCAAAACACCCAGGGCTGAAGCCGAGGAGTCCGCGTTGCCGCCGGCCTGAGGCGAACCCACACCACCAACCGCCGGACGCGCCGGGCTGCAGTGGAGGTCATCGACCGCCGCTGCCGTTGGCGATAATCCAGAACAAGAGAGGTATTTATTGGGGCCCCAGGTGTGATGAAATCACATGATAAACCGAATCTTGGTACCAAGACGGAAAGCATTAATGTATTCGATCATGTACACAACATATTGGTTCATGAATAAATTGTATTTGTGGTTTGTAAACTTATTACTTTAATTTACCAATGCAATATCGATTCCTTCAAGGGACCCATTCACGAGTAAGACACCCGTCCTTTATAACTTATTTGCAGTGGAAAGTACCGACAATCAGGTACGTCACAATATATATATAATTATATATATATATATATATATATATATATATATATATATAATTTTCTTTTTGTTTGACAATATTAAGAACCAAATCGTACGTGAAATTATTATTTACATTTATAATACAATTAATTCTTTATTAAAAATATATTAAATTTAAAACAAAGTTTTGAATAATATTTGACCACAAAAAAGAGAGTGTTTGAAACATAATTGAGACAAATATTAAATTGATTCAACTCCGATACTTGAAATCATAATAGGAGTCCTTACATAATTGAATCGCAAGAGTATCCAAAATTTCGCTTCTTCGGAATTACTTTAATGTTAATCGAAATAGAAAGTCACAATAAAAATACACAAAATATCGGTCAGTAGGGTTTGAAGGATTTATCACATTTAAAGGTTTTACTGTAATGATTATACTACGGTAGTCTGATGTACGAGTAGAATGGGTCAATATAATCATAATACATCCATCTCTAAATTATTTTGTGTATTTTAATTTCAACCACATTCTGTATTTTAAATCCATAAAAATAAAATTAGAGCATTGAATCGATTATTGAATCAATCTGGTGCAGTTTAAAGAATTGAAAATAATGAGTTAGGATTGCAAAGTTTCAAATAGTAAAAAAGCCCTAAGTACCCAATTTTTTAATACCAAATCTTTTTAACGGTTTATGTAACTGAATGAATCAAAGATTTTATGGTTCATACCTATTTTGCGACACCATAGAAACTCATCATAACCGAAGAAACAAGAAAAAAAACCATTAAATATGTTCACTACCAATTCGAATTGCTCCTTGCGTCCTTTCAGTTCTCACGGCGCCATTACAGCTGTGGTGTCCGTTGCTTAGGTGAACTCATGAAAAACACTTCAACCTCAACACATGAAAATCATGAACACATCTAATTGTAATAAATTATAACTAATCATAACCGAATCACAAGTTGCTTCTACTACTATTTCTGATTAATAAATGTCCTGCGAGCGGCTATAAAAATTAGGATGATATCGACCTGTGATAAGAAAAAAGATTTTCATTCAACACCCACTACACACACAAATGTGTTAAATCGTTTCACTTCGATCATCTTCAAGCAGTTGAGAAATAAACCGGGACGTTTCGAACGAGCTAATCCAGAATAATTTGTGCAAAGAACGGTCAATGTTGAAAGCTGCGCCATCCGTGATATGTCGCTTTCGCTCCTAATCGCTGATTGGCGTTCGCAATCAGGAAGGTGTGCATTTTCATAAACTGTTGTCATGGCAGATGAATCTTCCTGAAAAAGTGAGAGAAGAAATAAACTGTAAATACAAATACTATATGTTTCAATAGTTTCACATTACTTACAAGTCGTAATGAAAAAATTAAGGAATTTCTACAGTGTATTAATTTGATGTTGCATATATTTTTGCTAATTTCTAGGTGTTGCTGAATAAATTAAACATAATTAGGTCAATTTTAATTTTAAAAGTACGGCGCAAAAATGCGAGTAACGAACAGTACAGAATTCAGAAGAGGCGCTTGCAACTACAATTACGAAAAATAATGAATGAAAACGAGTATTTTAAATAAACTTTTATGGAATATTTTTAATAAATTTTAAACGCCCTAGTTGTTGGATTAAAAGACAAACTTAAACGAAATAACTATTTTTTAAAAATAATTAGCATAATGCAGTATTCATTAGAACAATAATGTATTGTTTCAATTGATGTATTTTAACATTTGTATACATAACCCTTTTTTGGTGGTTTATTAAGCAAAAATTGTACGCGAAGTCAAGAGTGTTCACAATTGTTAGTAAATATGATAAATTACGAGTCTTAATTTTCAATACTTACACCATTGCAGTTGTGTTCTAAAGTTTGGAGTCTTCTGTCGAAGTTTTAAGGATAAATTTCAGTAGTTGTAGCTGCGGTCTCAGACTAGTGTGCCGTATTATGCAAGTGTTCAGTCAAATGTAGTGCCGTTGCTGCTAAAGATGTGCTCTTAAGGGTATTTGTATGTGCGTTTTTTAAGATGCCGGTGTCGTGCTCTCAGATGTGGGCGCAGTTGTTGTAGTTGTGCTTGTAGACGTTGATGCTGTTGTAGTTGTGCTCTCGGAGGTGGGTGCAGTGGTTGTAGTTGTGGTTTCAGATGTTGGTGCAGCTGTGGTTGTTGTGCTCGTAGTCGTCGATGCTGTTGTTGTAGTTGTGCTTTCCGGCGTTGATGGCGCTGAGGTTGTTGTATTCTCAGACGTAGGCTTCAGTGAAATCCTTGCCAGAAAGAATGCTAGAGGGCGATACCTGGCACACAGAGATCCTATTATTGATTCATTAACGGCAAAAAATACAACTCTTTCCAACTTTCTATGGAATGAACACACGTGATAGTATTTTTTATATTCGAATATAATATAGCATATTGGTAACCCAACTAAGTAGAGTTAAGTGAAGTAAAATAATAAGTTAATTAATATACCAAGAAAATAATTTTTAAAAACCTAATGACTTTGATTTTATTAATAAATTTGTAACTATATTAGACCTCTATACTTCATCAACAGCTATTAGTTATGAAAATAAATGGATGTGATGTTTCCGTTCCAGGAATTGAACCCGAATATCAATGCTAAGATTGAGAAATTTAATGGTGCATGGCATCTAATTGTATTATAAATATTAATTCGCCTTGCTATTTCTCCTAAAAAAGCCAAATCAAACTTTGACCTTTTTACAATAACTGAAAAAAATATTTTCGATAAAATGTATTTTTCTAATTAAATAGTTTGTAACATCCGTTGTAATTAGGTTTACCTATTCTTCACAATTGCAACGTGGTCTTGTAGAAACACTTCTGGGGGATATGGATATGAAGGCCTTCTGGGCGGTGGTATGTGCAGAGATGATACCCATACATGCACGTCTCTGTTAGAAGGGTAGAAGGGCTCAGGTTCTCTAGAAACAAAAAAGATTCACAGTAATATGCAATTTAGTATCTTAAGTTGTTGTAAAAATCATTAAATACGTAACTTAGCATACATATAATTGTATCTGTGCGTGTCTATAAGTAATTATTTTGCTTTGTGATATGTCTTATATATAAAAACTGAAAATGTCTATTTAAGCATATTTTAAAAGTGGAAGGGTACATAAATATTACAAATTAGTTTATTAATATTATTTCTCCTACAAGACATAAAAAGTTATCATGATAAACGACGTTGTAATTTAAATCTATTAGCCATTATATTAACAAAATTGATATCTGGGTTTGAATTTAACAACTTAATAATATTGGGAATCGCAAAAGAGCCAATTCAAGATTACACGATTGATTTAACCAATGTTATTTTCAATATTAAAACACTAATTTTGAAGAAAAAATGTAGTACCGCTTTGGAAAAGAAATTTTGCACCTAGACTCCACATATTTTATGCCAAAGTAAAGCAATGCTATTTCAGACTTCACTGTTAGCAGGAACTTCAAGTAAATTCGATGCAATGGTTCACAGGAAAACGTCAATTATCACAGCATATGATCTGTCAGACTAGTGCCAGAATTTATTTTTATACACAATTTTTACAAAAGACACGGCGAAAAATTGAAAATTAGGTATTTTCAGCCTGAGCTTAAGAACTTGGGATGCAATGTACCGACATATACAAACTATATCATTTACATTTCCTTGCACCTAAATATTAAAAAACAAGATTTAATATTTTATATTCTTAACAATTATGTTGAATACTAGACATGAATACCTAACTCAATTCGCAATGAACGTAAAGGAACTTAATACTATCTAATATTTTCTTCACAGCATCCAATATCAGAAATTAAATGGAATCCTTCTCATACTCACACTTTAGAAACTTCATGATGCAAACAACCTCAAGCATTGAAATTTACATGATTTTAAAGAATAGTTAGAATATAACAAATTTAATAGCCATATTTTGGTGTTTCAGGCTCGGAATTTACATATTAACAAAAGTTATCAATTAACAAGCACTGTACAGTTTTTGTATGTTTTGTGCATATTTACTTTATAGATATCCAATGATATTATGTGATCCCTCCGACAGCGTTTTATATTATTAGAATAGTAATAATTCAACCAGATTTAACAAAAAAAAACATCCGCAAGGTTAGATTCATATCGACAAACAACGTATAGCATCAAACGGGGCGAGACTGTGAAACTTGGAATGAGAGTGTGCCTGGCTCCATTTCTTGAGATATTCGCATTCTATTGAGAGTTATTAGACCTTTGCTGTTTCTATCTTGAACAAATAGTTTTGTTCAAACAATAGAAAAGTTCTTATATCTGTCAATAGGATGCGAATTCTCTAGAAACAAAGCCTGACACTTTTTCACTCGATGTGTCACAGTCTGGCCTGTCGGGAGCTAAACATGGAGTTAATACATCTTTTCCAAGTGATAGATTCCGGAATGTTCATAACTTTTTAACGGAGTCTGTCACCTGAGCCAATGATGTTCTACGACAGGAGGCGGGTGGAAGAATCCCGGAGGCGGAGGCGGAGGCGGAGGTGGAGGCGGAATGAAGTCGAGGTGCGACCCCAATAAAAGCGGTGCAGTCAGCAGAACAGCTCCCAACCGCAAGCATACTCCCTCCGCTGCTGTTGGCATACCTCCGTGCTTCCTGTACAGATAGTCACAGAGATTCACTTCTCAATTTTCATTATAAAAACAGCACATTTTTAAAGAAACTGCACAGTTTTTGTATCTTTTGTGCATATTTACTTGGTAAATATCTTATTCCAATGATATTATGAATGAACAATTTGTTTCCTTTATAACGTTACCAAGATTTTAAATATTTAGATTTGTAATTATGGCGATAAAATATATTTTACAATAGTCCTATATTTTACAATAGTCCTAATGTACTAAATATCGACAGAACAATACATGTATTTTTTCTGGATTTGCTTTTTCATTCATCTGAAGAACACGTGACTGTATCAATGAAACCAAATACATATCAGGTGCAAGGATAAGAGAAAATTTATTCGTATTTCTTTTCATTAAGAACTAATGGAATTAATGAATCGCTAACAGATTGAATTATTACCTTGGAATGAAACGATTTTTAAAAATAGGAAACAATTTTGCCTGAGCGGATATGCAGCTGTATTCTAAGTATAAACGATTAATTAAAAAATATCCACTTTGATTATTTGAAGTAAAACTTCATGGCACTGATATCATTTTCGTAATAAATTGAACACATGCGTTATAAAAATTCCATGACTTATTATGGATATTATGAACATCAGTTTATTACATCTCACAGAATGAATAGACAGACATAAACAAAAATTATATTTTTTTATAATTTTTACATAACGGGGAAAACGTGTGATCGTCGTGTCGAACAACCTTATTACAATACTTAACTAGTTATGAAACGTGTCCTAGCATCGTATGATAGTTTTCCAATCTTCTATTGTTATAACAAGTGTTACAATAAATATTTCGTAAATAAATATTACGGGTACAAAAATTGTCAGCTGTAGTCAAAGATGCTTTACGAGACCATTACCTATAGCTTAAGACTCCATTAAAAAGCAACAAAAATATTCTTAAAAGAAAAACTAATGTTTTTCAATTAATTTATGGGTGTATATTCCCTGCACAAGATGCAATTTAATTATATTACTTTATACTTCTATATTAGTATTCATTTCAATTAAATAATTAAAAATTGATAACCAATTACAATCATCAGGACACAGCAAACAGTAAATACAGTGTGGTACGAACGTCTCTCCACAGTGGCACCTTACTGCTTGCAAGAAAAATTATGTTGGTAGCAGCATGTAACAAAAGAAAACGTAAATACGGCATTAAACACAGTCATAACAAGTACTGGAAGTGTTGCCCCATTCACTTGTTTCCTATCTGTTTACTAACAACATCATTGCCAATTTTATTAGGAGGTTCCGACCCGGACTAATGCGGAGACTTTTCTGTATGAGCAATTTGTCTGTTTCACATAGCCTATACAATCATACGCTCAATAGAATTAAAAGTTCTTGATGGCAAGTGAATTACTCTGAAGGCGTGAAACTCATTTTTTTTAAATATTTTAAATGTAAGAATCGAAAAGTTGATCTTTACCAAAATAATGACTACCCTAATAAACATTTCAAAATGTTCATATATTGTATTAACTACGTACATACCTATTTAATGTGAAGTGAAACAGTCCTTTTCATGCCAGAGTGTGAACTGGGAGGTGTCTCTTGATGGAAGCAAGTCTGGTCTGGAGATGACTCTTGCGACTACTGACGAGCTACACTCAGAACAAATGAGTATTCTTCGGCGGAAACCAAGACACGCTTCGGGAACTGCCTTCTCGTTTCTAATGAAACCGGCCGCACGCAGAAATATACTGCTTGGATACAGGTGGGGTGAAGGTTTTGCTGTAGGTCTGCTAAATACATCCTGTTAACTGGCCTATCTTCGAACGCATTAAAATATATTAGGTGTGTTGTGTGCAGAATGAGCGAAAGTCCTTTGATACTAATCTACCTCCCGGATAAGATCGTGATACCATCAACCAGAAGGTTGGCAAGCCTGCATGCAGACGAAGGAGAGGCTAGCACGCTATCATTAGGCCTCGGATGTTCATGCCTTTATTTGTACTAAATGAGACATGCAAAAATACAATTTTCTGTTTGAAATAGAACAACAAGGTTATGCGTTTGAAAATTATGTGCTCAAAATAATTTCATATTAATTTCAATTTCTCAGTTTTTTATTCAAATATTGAAATTTTCGTCAGCATTTACGCGAAAACGTGATTCGTGTTTCTAAACACGTCATCTGCTTTAGCCATTGAGTCCGGTAAGTGTAGTGAATGTTTTTTCTGCGGGGTGGTAGAGTCTCTTCCTTGCTGGGTGGTGACTTTCTGCGCCAAGCTACAGGTCGACTTGTGGAAATTTCCCCTCTAAATTTCAATTTCTCCTCCAACCGGGGCAGTCCCCTGTCTGAACAAGCTCTATTGTTTCCCAACATGTGTGGTAGTGCAGTGAATGTAATTGTGCGTGTGTAAGGGGAAAGGATAAGACAAGGAAGAGAAAGAAAAGATCGCGCCTAGTCCATGAGCCGTTTGCTAGGGTGCTGCTCCGACATTCGCCTGGCTTTGATAGGAGAAACCAAGAAAAACTGATCAGAGTAGCCGGGTGTTAGAATTCTCCTCCACTCTTCAGCCTTTCTCACTATCTTTGTGTGAACTTGTGGTTAGGCGGAAGAGCAGGCCCTATGGCCTGAGCCTCGCCATTAATAAAGACATTATTATTATTATTATTATTATTATTATTATTATTATTATTATTATTATTATTATTATTATTATTATCTTTCTTGTGTCGAATATCCGCCACCACTGAGACTCCAATCCTACGACCCCTCGGTCTGAGTCGCTACAAAGACAATGTTAATACTCTCCATGACTATTTTATCTTCAGATACGGAAAGAATCAGGTACAATGTGTTTTTGGATCATTAATCCCAATTTACGTAAAATATTGGACGTCGTAAACGCCGACCTGGACGGCGGAAGTGAGTAGAACGTGTGGTGTCTCTGCGCCTCTGTCTGAAGGGTTGCGGGTTCGACTCCTACCGTGGGAATCGTTGTTTGTCCCTTGACTTTCATGCGCGTGTGTCGTCGAGGAAGGCCTTGTGTCTCTGATGTCCACAGACCGAGGACCCCGCAAGTGTGGGGCACAGGGACATAGCGGGTACCCGGCGAGAATAGTCGAAATCGACATCCCCTGAAGCTGACAAAGACCTCCGGAAAAAAATTGGATGTTCTAAACATGTAACTCTACAAAGATAATGCTACAGCTCTTTGACTTTCAGCGTTTGTAGGATGGCTATCATTGTTGTCCAAAGATACAAAATTTACTCCTAAAAAAAGTTCAACCAATAGGCAAAACAATATTTATTTTTTAAAATGTTGTTATGCTCGATTGCTCTAAAAATCATTTGAATTATAGTACGAATCCTATAGGGATTTATAATACATATAAATTAAATTATTCAATAAAATATTTCAAATTCATATAATACACATTGCAGATGGGCCAATGTACTGAGTTGGCTCATTTCTGGAAGTGGTAAAAAAAAACAAAAAAATAGAGGAACACATCTCTCTTAAAATCTTAATTGATATGTTTTTATCTCTTTAAGTGTCAAAGAAATAAACATATTTCGTTTTAAATGTATTTTGCTAAACATATGAATACATAAATTAAAGATTAGATTGTTTAGGCTCATAACTTACCTGGATTGAGTGAATTGTGATTACCTGGAAATATGAAAACAGTTTAATTATGCTACATGGTCTATTAGGCAGGGAAAAAGTGAGAGGAAATTATGAAAGAGAATAATGAGAGAGAAATATGAAAAGATGCACCAAGTCAAGTTAATATTCAGTTAATTAGTAAATAAGTAAATCTGATTCAATGTTATTAGGTAGAAATAGAGTCATATATGTACCACGGGCGTTAACAGATTCTACTGATCACGGGCGACGAAAAGAAGCCAAAGGCCCTTCAGAGTCTTGATGCCACTTGATCATTAGGACCCTTATAACTCTCTTGGTACATTAATATTATTAGCTTTATTAGTAAGCCACAGAATGATAAGTGATAGTATAAAATCCCAATTCAAAGAGGAAACCCTTATCCGGAGCTGCTTATACATAAAAACATTTTTATTATGGTTCCGGAAGTGAAGCTTCAGGCTGTACTTCATATCTCTTACTGTAGGGTTTAACGTTTGTTGCAGAGAAAGAGACAGACGAATGTTCATATTCTACCGCTATAGCACGCATGGTCCCTATCTTCATTGGCAGAAGTTTTAAATATTTATTAAGTTATTAGGAATAACTATAAAGAATCCGAACTGATTCTGGAACAATTCCCCGTTGGTGATCAACTTCACGTCCTCTTGTCTGTGGCACTTGCCGTCAAAGGCCATGCGCACTTGCCCCCGGGGACACCCGCCTCGCACGTGCACGCACGTGGCCTCCACGCCGCCCTCGCGCACGGCCAAGGCCACCACGTGCTCATCGGCGCAGTCGCCTTTATCCAGCAGAGGGACGCATGACTCCCGCGCTGGCCCTCGCCTCGGCCTCTGCCTCGACGTCGGCATCTGCGGTGGGCTCGCCGCCCTCACCAGTCCGTCTCTAAAGCATTGCCATTGCAGTCTGTTGCAGCTGAACTGAGGAGGCGGAGTCGATACACCGAAGTCAGCTTGCTTAGAGATGAAGCCCTGATTGCCTTCGAGAGGGTTCAGGTAGAACCGCGTTCGGTCTTTATCTGGGAAGCGGAGATCCGGGATGAGGCAGCGCCCGTCTCCTTGCGGTTGCTCCACGTGGATGGGAGCGGAGGGCGTGCAGCGGCGCTCCACGCCGTGGAGGAAGTGCGCGGTCGGCTCCGCGTCGCAGCCGCAGATGACGTCACGGACTGTTTTCTTGCGGTAGCACTTGTCGTCGTACGCCATCACGTACCCAGCACATTCGTAGTCTTTTCGAGTATCTAATACTAGATGGCCGTAGCTGGAAAGACAATACGTTGAAATGAATTAACATAAATATGCAAAAGGGTTTATTTATCTTTCTCCTGCGTATTAACGTGTTAAAAATGTCATTTTTTATATCATGTTTTGTTCTAAAATGTCTGGAATGTTTTTTTTTATAATACAATAAATTTCGGGAAGCGTTTCATTGATAGTAAATTAAAATTTCAAAATTTGTAATTTCAAATTTGAGTGTGAAAAATGTTAACTTTCTAGAATAGAATATATCTTGAACAGAAACGGAAGTCATGCACAGAAAACAATTTTTAAAACGTCAAATTTTTTTACGCCTTCCTTAACACTATTATTCAAATTATATACGGTTGACAAACGGTTAAACTGTATTTGTTAAAAATAATCATAACACTAGTAATAATAACAACACTAACAGTAATAATAATAAAAATAATATACGAATAAGCATTTCTAAAGTAATGAATGCAGAAAATGTATATAAACACTTGACTAAAACCGGTTAAACAGAGATAAAAATAACTTGAAGACTTTGATGATTTCACTTCCCAAGAGAGCGAGGAGTGGATAATTTCTCAGTGGTCATCACTTCAGTTGCAAAATTTAAAGAAATTATAATTGGAAGCTGCCACTTGCTTCAATTTTCGAGAGAGTGGAGATAATGACGTCTAATAGCCACATGAACAAGAGTATCTTGAAAGAGTAAAAAATTGTTTTTTATGCAAATTCTCTTTGGAAAATTGGAGCCTTTTCTGAGAAAATGTCACTTGAATATTTCTGAAATTGCGCTAATTTCAGCTCATTGTTACAGAAGTTTGTGCAATATACATTTGTGTAATGTTTTATAAAGCAAAAAAAAATACATGATGTATCGTTTACCATGTTTTTTTAGTGCGTTTAGTACTATCCATACAAATTTTTAGAGTTATCTTTGAGAAAATATTGTTTTTAAAAAACCTATAATTAAAGCAAAATTACATGAAATATATAATTTTCTGAAAACATTCTACATGTTCTCTTTAAAAGCTCTAATTTTGAAAAATAGATTTCATTCAGAGGGAAATTTTTTTCCTTAATATTGTAGATGAAGGAAAACGCGGAAATAATTTTAACGTTTGCAATTTTCGATAATTCAGTAAATTCATTAAAACTCACACCTGCGCCATTTTTAGTGTTTTCTGTTAGATAAAAATAATCAAAAAATTTGTATCCGTTTTTGAGAAAAAAATTAATTTAAGGCTTCATGTAAAGTACTCTGCAAAGTCAAAATATGTTTTAAATTGAGGGACAGCGACATCAGCCATATCTATCAGAATATATATATATATATATATATATATATATATATATATATATATATATATATATATATATTTTGATGAGAATTCTTTGAGCGGTTTAGTGGCAACGGTGTTCACTGACGGGTATGCAGTTGTTTTAGATTAAATTAATTTTTCAGTATCAAGGACACAGAAAATGTGGATTCTGACTGCACAAGATATTAGAGAAAGTCATTTACTACATATAGGATTAAAAGTTATCCATTTTTTGGTCAAGGGGACCTACAAGACGAATTTTCGCCGTTAATGAAAAATCGTCTTTATTCGCTGGAGCTTTACATAACTTTCCCTGCTCTACTGATATTGCATGCGATGCAGTAGCATTCTATTGATACTGGCATTGCAATAAACAAAATCAAAATTTTACATTTTTTACATGGTCACTAGAAAATCATTATCTGAGTTTGGAAATAAATTAATAAAACTAGTGGTTCTATTGAATGGCACAGACTTTCCCGTATTAGTTTTCTGTTTCCTTTGGTCTCGTCGGACTTGCCACATACTCTTGCCAGCTGCCATCTATCACCGCCCAAAGAACATTTGTTTGAAGTTTTTGTAATTTTTCTGTTTCCTAATTGTAGAACGGCAATATTATTTACAGAATATTAAATATCAGTAAAACTTCGTTCTAAATAGCAATTTTCATTGTAAAATTTGGAGCCGTTTTTAAGATTATGTTGTTTAAGCAGAACTGGAAATTCGAACTTTTAAACTCTTTTCCACAGAAAAGTTTTGAATTTTCGGAAAATTTCATTAGAAGTCATTTGAAGCGCATTAACTCACAAATACAATAGTGTTCACAAATTGCTGGAAATGTGCATGTTAATGGCGAGAGAGAGCTCTCAAAAAAATTATATCCGTAATTTATTCCGTAATTTTTGAAAAAACAAACAAAAAAAATACCCAAAAATGAACTTTATGTCACATTAAATAGTGCAACTAGCACTATCTGTTAGAAATGTTTGAAGAAAAAATTTTGAGTCATTTATAAAAAAATGTCGTTTGAGCATTTCTGAAAATACGGAATTTTGAGCTAGTTTTCACATAAAACTGTTCAATTTTCGCGCAACTTTATTTGAAAATATTTAAAGCACATGCACTTGTAAATAAAATAATGTGAACAAATCGCTGCGAATGTAAATATAAACCACGCGATTCACATGTTCAATTACGTTTTTGTAAGTTTTGAAAAAACAAAATATTAGAGCAACAAGGCGTTTATATCATCTCATAGAGTACATTTAGCACTATCCATACCAAAAGTTTAAGAAAAAATTTGGAGCTGTCTTTTTGAGAAAATATTTTTTTTTATTTTTTTTTAAATTGCACACATTTCACGCAATATTGTGCGAAAACTACTAAAATTTTCCAAACAATGTTCATGATCATAATGTAAGAACTAAATATGGAGAACAAATTTTATACGAATTTTGTTGTTGCAGGAAGACGCCGTAAAAAATTCAGTCTTTCGATAATCAGAAAATTCAAATTTTCGATAATTCTGAGGTAACCGTGAAAATCTGTTCTATACCACCTTTATAAGTGTATTTTACTCTTACAAAAAATTTAAAGAATAAAATTAGAGCCATTTTTGAGAAAAGTTTGGAAAGTTCCGGGAGGCTTCATATAATGTACCTCCAAATAGATGGACGGACATTTTGCCGTCAATTGGTTTTCCGGTATCATAAAACAGGGATTCTGTCTACACCACGTGTTAGAGGATTTTTTCGTAATTTAGCAACTTTATTGATCCACTTTTTTGTTATCAGGGCCTGACTATGCATAACTTTCCTTATACTACGTATATTGCTCCGAATATACGTATGCACACAGGAAAGTGAAAACATTTTTTACAATGGAACAACATTTATCTTATTTTTTATATTTATTACTTGCAAAATATCCGGCATTGCCCCGACTTTCATATCCAATCCTTGTGGACGAGGAATAATGTCAATTTCTAATAAACCACGGTGTTTAAAAATGTTATTTTTAATCTATTTGGTGCAAATTTTAATAAAATAATTTATTTTTTCCATTTTATTTTACAGTACATTGCTATTAAATTAAAGATTTTTATCTTACGCACTGCTACTGCCCTCTAGCAAATCGAAATATGAATTACCACTTCTGCCGCATCTTACTGGCGTCTGGGGGAATATATTAGGAATCAATCTGCTCTTAGCAATACGTGAAAAATAATCATCGTGGTGCATTTAACAACATATTATTTAAATTATTTATTTTACCCACATTTGTTTTATTAATCTTTACCAAACTTTGCAATGTCACTGCGACAATGCTGAAGAAGAACCTGTAAAAGTGTTGTATCTATTCAGAAATTACTTTTTATGGTATCGAAGAAAGTTACATGTCATTGAATTCACTTGTATTAGTATAGAGTAAGTTATATTTAGTTCCTAGTGAAAAATTTCAAATTCAAAGCATCTTGGAGGAGAATTCTATCAGTCGGCTGCTCTGGTCGGTAGTTTTCCGTGGTTTCTCCGATCAGCACCAGGCGAAGCCGGAGCAGTTCCCTAACAAACGGGCTACAGACAGCGCTCCATCTTTCCTTCCTCTTCCTTGCACTAGCCTCGCCCCTTACAGACACATAGTTACACTAACACGCACTACATTACCACACATGCTGAGTGACCGATCGGGAGCTTAGAGCTTGTCTCGGTTGGGGCGGTGCCTCGCTGGTGGGAGATACCTGGTTGGGGAAAACCCCGCTAACCAACGGTAGGTCCGCGCCCGATATCGACATTAAGTTAGGGAAGATCATCTCCCGAACTCCCGAGGAAAAACCATGCAGTTACGAGACTAATGACTTTAGCAAATAACGCGCCTGGAACTTGTTTAACTGTGCATTTTAGGATAAAATGTCCATATGATGTTTCTTTCATAATTTACATTCGGGAAACATCTTTCGTAGTTTGTTGGAAGAGAACAGCGATATCCTGTATGAAACCATGTCATCAATAAATCCAAAACCATCTTCGAAAATTTAAATGATTTAAAACATCATTGATATGAACCCTATTTTGAAGGGGCCGGTGTATTGAAGTAACACCAATTTTTCAATGTACAATGAAAATTAAATTACTATGCTTGTGAGTATGTGTGTTTTGGTTATGTTTACGGATCTATGAGCTGAAGTAGATTGAAAGAGAGGTACACAACCTCACACACACACACACACACACACACACACACACACACACACATACAGCTTAGGTTTGAAAATGAATCGTGTAATTTATGATTTGACATTTAATTAAAATGTAGTTTACATTAATATATAATATTATCTTATTGATTTTTGGTTTATTTCAAAAAATAATTCAGAAAAAGTGAATTTGAAAGTTCTTATGAGACAAACACTTATTGTCCTACACATGCTATTCCATTAAGAAGATTCTCGATTGAATTGGAAAGTAAGTAAATTCTTATAAGTACTGTTATCACGAGTGCGAGTTCTTGTAACCACAGCACATGCAAGTATTAAACGATCCTACCTTTTCTCGTGCTCAGCAACATCTTCGGAAGAAAGTTGCCGTGAGAAGCGTACATTGTCCAGTCCAAACACCGGTACCATTAGCAAAACACCAACTGGCCACGTGAGTAATCCTACTCCGGTATTCTGCATGCTTGTCGTCCCCTGCAAACGTTACACGGTCTGCGATTAGCGGCAAGTAACTGCAATAAGGTTGAATATTAAGGCGAGTCATATTTTTGGATTCGTTTAATATTGGAACCAAAAATATGCACGTTTTGGTCTATTAGATTACGATTTGATTCAGGTTTTAGATCTCATGTGATATTTGAGCACTTTATAGACAAAGATCAACGTTCAGTAATAGTTCTCATATTTAGAAGTTACATTTATGTATTTAAATATTTTTTGTTTCTGTCATTTACACTTTTTGGACGTCCTTCACACTTCCAATTCTTCACAAACGTCTAGAATTTAGTACACATTTTAGGCCAAATTTGCTAACAAAAAATCTTATAGCTAAATTTCTATTAAAAACGTCTTATTATTACAGAAGTTTGTGAAAAGCTTACCTTTTTTACACGAAAGCTGTTTGGTATCTAAACGAAGATTTATTTCAGTTAGTCTTATAACGTTTTTCTTTGATAATGATTTGATAATGATTTACTTTTGATAATGATTTACTTTTTTATATGACGCTGTTTTTATGACGCAAAATTTATTTTTATTGCATTTTGAATAACTTTTCAAATAATATAAATAATAGAATCATTTTTAAATTAAATATATTTTAAATACTTTTAAAATTTCACTTCACTTTCATATGTAAAGAAAAAATGCGGAACCTTAATTTCTTAGACAGTAATTAGAAACACATGTCCAAAATTTTATTGGTTCTTAATATACATTATGTTACCACCACCAAGGCCACATTCGTGGCATAAAAATTAAATGCATTCATATTAATTCTAAGAATGATTAATTATTAATAAAAATATTTATTTTTACAGGAACTCAAATAAACTGAGAAACGGTGTAGCCTATGCAATTGCAGCTTATAAATTCACCAGTCTCTAATACGTTCGTTAGCTGTATAATAACAACCGAATTACACTGTTAATATTATTGAGTATTGTAACAGAGAAATATTCTGCTGTTGACATGTAAATGTCAATTGTGCACCCATCTTTGACTACTAAAACCAACCTTAATCTATCAGAAGGGTCACATGCAGGTGGTCGACATGCAGCTCTCTACGATTCTGAACAGATACTGAGTGGGCAAAACTCAGATCCTGGATGGAGAAGGCAAGATGTACGAATGAAAGGTTGAAAGACGCCAAGTCTTCAACGCCAAGTCTTACGGATTTTTTTTTGTTTGCCTTTGAGAGGCATTACGCGATCATGCTTCTCTCGAAAATAACGAAGGGTCGAGTGAAACTTCAGATAATGATAAGTGTATTTTAACATACATTGTAATTTCACCTCAGTAGCGTTTCAAACGATTACATGAGTGCTTGTTTCATTTTCCTGGTAGCATCACGTCATTGGTACAGTAGTAAAGAATATTAAAAATAAATAATAACGACTTCTTTAATAAAAATACTTTCGCATTTCTGAGCCAAAAAACCCTTTTTCTATTAATCGATAAGATAATAGTTTAAAGTATCAGCAAAGATTTATAAGTAAAAACAGAAAAAAAACCTAGAGGAACAACAACAATTGAAACTTTTTGATTGGTAAAGTCTTATTAATGATTTTGTGATATTACATAATTCTGTTTTATTATTTGACATTGTGCAAAACCATTTCTTGAAATGCAAAATATATTTTCATTAAAACATTAAAATTCACTTGTTACATTATTCTGAATTAATATTTTTTTGAATTATTTGAAAATAAATTGATTTCGAATGTTTTATCTGTTTTTCAGAAGGATTAGTGATATCATAACAAAATTAATTTCCATAAAATATAAAGATGGATGTTTTCGCGCGCCTGAACTTCTATGGTAATTAGGCCCGTTAGTGTGGCGAATGTTTTATCTCCGGAGGTAAGACGTTCCTCTCTCTCTAGGTGATGTGATCGGGCGCTGATCCATAGCGCTTGAGAAGAATTTCCTCCTTTAGGTATTTCCCCCCATAAAGGCACCGTGACAGCCGAGGCAAGCTCTAAGCTTTCGACTGGTCTCCCAGCGTGTGAATAGTGAATCTAAGTGTGTGTGTGTGTGTGTGTGTGTATAATGAGAGAGGAGGGGACAGGCAGAGAAAGGAAAGATTGCGCGCGGCCCGTTACTCGTTTGTTAGGTTACGGCTCTGGCATTGGCGTGGTATTGATTAGAGCAACCGAACGCTAGAAGTTTCCTCTAGACAGCGCATGAATTATACCGAGCTGTATAACCAGAGTCGAAAATCATGCCACCGTCGGGACGTGAACCCTGCGACATGCCAGAGACGCTCCAGACAGCGGCAATGCTGACTCTAAGCTAAATTAAGACGGTCCATTGATTTCGAGAAGAAAAAAAGCTCCAAAAAGCGTCGGAGATGTGGATGCAACAAGAATTTGCGACACTAGATACACGTTTTCTGTTAGATTCTCAGATTCAAAGGCAAAGAAAGAGAGAGGCAATCAGAGATGTGATCTTATAATATAATATCTTAATAAGTGATCTTATAATATACGATCTTAATAAGTGATCTTATAATATAAATTTTATGTTAAAAATTTGACAAGTGCATCATATCAATTTAAAAAGCTGTTTTTAACTTTGTGAATTTAGCATAGATTTACCTGGTTTAATCTGTTTTAAATATATTCTCAGTTATGTTAAATGAATTTTTCTACGCAAGGATTACTTATCAACTACTACAGGATTATTTATCAAAATATTTTTCATCCTTGCGTATTTTTCATTTTCAATTAAATCCACAGGATATCGGATCACTTATGAGAAGTGGACTGGAACAAAACACAGTAATGGTAAAAGGCTTGTGGTGTCGCATATCGACTTCTTCATTTTCTAGTTCATTATTTATTCATAAATGTTACTTAGAGATCTTAGATGTTGTCTAGATTTGTCTTTTTGTTTTCGTTTGCATTCCTGAAAATAATTCACTTCAAAAAGCTAATTTTGTACCAGAAAATGGCCCACCTCAAAAATATACATCTATAGTTAACTCGTGTTTCACAATGTTTTCTAATTCTTTAGCATTGAATTATATGATGAGATAGGGATGTGATGATATACGAATACTTTTTCCTTATAACTCAATAAAAAGCGCATATACCAGATCCTCCGCAAAAGCACGAGGGAAATAATCTCGTGTCTGAGTAAAAAACAACAAACAAGAAAATTTGAGAGCTAGTCATGTTAACCTTGGAGCAAGGTCGAGCACACTTTCTTCCCGCTTATAAATTGGACACGGGTTGAGTCCCGCGCATAGAGCAGCAGAAGAACCGGATTTGATGCAACTCTGCACATCCTCAGGGTATAAACACGTATGTAGGGTGTCCAGGAACGAAAAAACGAAACAACGAAACTTCGAAAATAAGCTCTTAAGACAATTCTAAGTATATGTGTCAAATAATAGATATAGTGCATGGCAAATCCGCAATAAGCACTCAAACGTTTGTTTGAAAAAATACTTTCTATGCAGAAACTTGCCTTTCAGAAACATACAAATACTCCAAAAGCACCCAATTTTCACAGTTCTATTACTTTTTTATTTCTGTGTTAATTTTTCTTTGCGAATCTATATATTAATTCCTTTTGAAAATAACAAACAATTTACATGTTTCTGGAGTATTTATATGTTTCCAAATTGCAAATTTTGGCATAGAAAGTATAGCGCGCCAGGAACGCGTGTCCACATTAGAACCTTACTGGTGTGAGTGCTTGCAATAGAAATATGTATATGTAGGTAGCACTGGCTGCGACAAGTAACAAAATAAAACGTTCATTGCATACTCACCACAATAATAAAAGATGCTGGAAGTGTTGTTCCCTTTATCTGTTTTCCAGTAATCTGGTTGCCAGCAACATAAATTCAATTTTCAATAGGGACCCTTGATTCGGCTTGGTGTGGAGAGTTTTCCTGGCGCACTATATTTTGCAAGACAAAGTTTTAGTGCATATGGCGGGTCAGCCATTCAAAATATCAAAGGTGTTTATTAAACAAAATATGCTTGCAATTATTTTAAGACCTTATTTTCGAAGCTTTGTTGTTTCCTACCTGTATTTCCTGTATAATTCACAATAGTGTATTTACTTGAGACCTTCCATGACTCGTTGGTTAACGTGCTCGCTTTCCACGGCGCAACCCCGGATTCGATTCCCGGCTAGGGCAAAATTATAACCGTGCGTTTTTCTTATAAATGTATGGAAGCCAGTATCTATTGCTGTGTGACGATGAGAAAGCTCGCCGTGAAGACCCGTATATACGGTGGAGGGATGTCTTCTTACTAAGCACATGAAATATGTGCTTATTCCATGGCTGATAGGCTGGGCCACCGCAGCACTGGTCGGCCTAGGCCTGTATCGGGCTCTAGAGCCAAAAGACAGGACGGTGTATTTACTCGCGTATTCTTAGCACTTTTCTTTTTAGCAGAGATTCGCAAATGCCTACAATCTGCGAGGAATAAAAGAAGCCAAAAGTTTGCCTATGTAGCTCTGATATTTTTCTTCGGCAAATTGTACCGTAAGGAATTTAGAAACCGCAGTGTAGCTCCTTTGTGCTACCTCCGCCGTAGAGGATGAAGGTCATGAGAAATTTCATTGCAGCGCCTCTTGGCAAGAAGTCATAGAGTTTGGATCCCGGTGGTGATAGCATTTTTGACACTAGCTAGATAGATAGGTGGAATTCCGACGCTGTCTGGACGCTAGTTCTAGCGGCCGATTGCTCTGATCAGTAGTTTTCCGTGGTTCCTCCGATCAACACCAGACTGCCTCGGACGAATACCACCGCCAGCGCTAGCAGTACGAATATCACGGACCACACCAGAACATTCCTTTCTCTTTCTTGTCCTATTTTTTATTCCTTACACACAATTATATGCACTACATTACCACATACGACGGGAGACCAGTCGGGAGATTAGAGCTTGTCTTCGCTGGGCCTGTGGTTTGCTGGTGGGATGTACATTGATGGAGAAAACCACACAAACCGACGTGAGTCGGTAACGGATATTGCCAATTAGCGCAGGGATGAACACCGCCACCTCTCGCAAGAACGTGCACTTTACTTATGGAATGGTGTCCATAGCAGCTGACACATCCGAACATACGAAATAATCAATCAAGTCCCAACTAATTTATCATGTTCCTCCTATTGTGTTCCACACATTGTCCAGCAGCTATTCTGTATCTTTGTGCTCCCATCTTTCCTACGATTCGCCGTCCCCCTCATCTCCCCGACCGCCTCGGCGCGCGCCGTGTCGTGCTGACCCGTGACGTCACGAGGCACGCGAGCGGCGCGGGAGTCGCACGTTGCATGACGCTGCGGGTCTCCACAAAACAAACTCGGATTTTGTTTTGTTTTTTTTACTCGATCGTTGCTCTGAAGCGGCACGGAGGCGGTGGTGGATGTGGCGACGGCGATGATGCTGGCGAGAGCGGGTGTGGTGACGTGGTGGAAGCGGGGGAAGAGAAGCGGTTGAGATATAGGCGGTGAAAGGAGCGGTGCAAGGAGACGATAGTGGCGATAGTGGCGGAAGCGTCGGGGGTGTTGATGAAGGGGCGATGAGGGGGAAAGGGCGGGGGTTGATGAAGGGGAAGTGGAGGGGGCCAGTGTCGGAGAGGAAACTGATGGCGGGGGAGGGGAGCACGGGTGGGGGGTGATGGCGAGGCTGGGGACGTTGCAAGAGGGGTTGGTGGTGACGGGGTGAAGGAGGGAGTAACTCCAAGCGGGAATGGATGGAAGGCGTGTGGCGACGACGGTGCGTTAGCGCAAGTGGGGAGGAGGGCGAAGTAGGAGCGGGGGCGTTGGCGAAGGCGGGAAAGGAGGCGAGGCAGAGAGCGTGGCGTTGGCGATGGTTGGAGAGGGTCGGACACGACGAGGACGTGACGGGGAAAGACTTGAGGCGGGGACGGGCGGAGATGGGGTGAGGATGACGACGGAGTGGAGGTAGGGGTGGGTTGGTGAGGCATTTGCACGCCGTAGTTTACCTTACACCGCGGCCGCAATGCAGTCGAATCCTACCGGCTTGCCCCTCGAAGCACACTGTCTGTCCGAGCAAATGAGTTCTGTATTTCCGTAGTACCAGACGAGCTCTTTCTTGATTCTTCGTGATGTTCTCATACTTACACATTTCTGATTGCATTTATTAAAGGTATAACACTAATCTTAAAACGACTCCGCGTTTCCAACAATTCATGTCTGCTTTCGCCTCCAGTGCATTTTGTGAAATCAAATTTGAGAAATACGGAACGGTGGAAATAATTCAATTTATTATATTTTCGATGCCACATTTTTACTCGCTTCTCCTGGCGCACGTTGTTGGAAAACTCGACAACTCCAGGGAAGTGGACTATTAGGCGAAAGAGAAGAAACGCGCCTCATTTTCTACATTAGTGAACAACAGACGTGGAATTGACAAGTGAAACGAAGCTAAAGCGGATTCTGTATGAAATGAGCTTTGCACCTTTTTACATAGATGAGAGAAATCACCTCTGTGGAATCACTTATTAATACAAATCCAGACCCTCAAAATATTTCAGATAACATTCCCGTTTTGGTTAATAGAATATTTTGCTTTATATTTTACTCTCCGTTTTTGATAACAAAACGTTTCTGTTCTGGCATTGTTACCAAAGGTTTACCTATAATTGTATGAAGTAATTGTGCAATGAATGATAATGTAATAGATTAACTGTTGGCAAATACGTTATAGAAAGCCGTATGCAAATGTTAGTTAAGTGCCTCTTGAACATTTATAATATTTTGTTTTCATTATTACCATTCTGAAACAATTATTTCATTTTTATTTATCTTTATTATATATTATGTACGCATAATTAACATTAACACTCAAGATACGTGTTGAATATGTAATCATATGGATGTAATTAAATTTTAATTGGTGAAATAATTAATGATATGCAATTGTGATGTGGCTCTTTATAATACAGAACATCGGAAAGCTGTTCTCATTAACCACATGTGCCCCAAACTCTGCTATAGAATATTAATAAATCGGTACTTTTTAGCGAATCGTTTACCGTTTTGGCCAAATTGGGGATAATTTAGAAACTAGTGGAACTACTTCTGATATTTTCGTAAAATTGTACATTGCTTTATTTCAAGATGTATTTATAACCAGATTGCATTTTCAAAATAACTAGTGGTGCTCAACAGCACTCGCATTATGTCAAAATGTTCAAATTTCGAAAAGTCAGACACGTTAATGGAAGGGATTCTTTTAAGCAACCGTGTTTACTTGCATTTATATGCGCTACACCACACATGTGTCGTGTAGAACATTGAGAGGGTACGGTAGAACGTGTCCAGGCCGGGGTGGAGCCTCGCTCGGGAAGATATCTTGAAGGGCGAAACCACCACGTCGATGTGCCGGTCGACGCCGAAATTCACGTTCCAGTAGTGGAGGAATACCGTCATCTCCTGGGATAATGGATTGATTAGTGATAACAGTCGCGTCAACTGATATCGTCATTAGACTCGTATATATAGTGTATGTTTTACCGGGGATAGTGGAGGTGGTGATAATACCTAGTTTGTGGGTGAGCTCCGGTGTCGACTTACACGTCAGCTTCTTGAATTTGCCCCACTTGGGTATCTCCTACTGGCGAAGCAGCGCCCTAGCCAGGACACGCTTTAAGTTCCCGACTGGTTTCACATTTGTGGTAGTACAGTGCATGTACGTGCAAGGGTAAAGTAAGTTAAGGGAGAGAATAGTACAAGGAAGGGAAACGAAATATTACGCATGGTCCGTGGCCCGTTTGATAGGGTACTCTCCCGGCATTTGCCTGGTGTTGACAGGAAAAACCTTCCGTTAAACTCCCAATCAGAACAGCCGGCCACTAGAATTCTTCTACAACCTGCGCATGAATACGACCCAGCTGTTTAGCTAGTGTCGAAAATCCTGTCAGCAACGAGACACGAACCTTAGAACCTCCTAGTTAGAGACACTGCAGTGAGATCAATTGATGTCATGGGCCACGTAAGCCGTTTCTCCTTGGATGAAACATGCACTGCACTTACGGGACTATATATATGGGAATTTAGGTGAGTGGGTGTATTTAGTGATACAAGTTGACCGTCGCCTCGAAACCAATTGCGGAGGAACTCGCCCCGCCGCAGGGAAGGGGCGCCGCCAGCCAATGTGATAGGTACGCGCTCCGTGGCGAGATACGGGTGCCCTCCTAGCCGAGGGCGGCATGAAGTGTGCGGCGTCGTGCGGTGGCGTTGATGTTACGATCGGGCGGTTGCAGTCTGGCCGCCCTCATCGCCCTCTTTGCTCTCGGCTCCGCCTCCGCGATAAGACGCCTCTCCCCACCGCCCCACGAGCGGTGGGTCCGAACACGTCTTGGCAGGCCACTCATTTTACTTTCTCGCCTTATTTTGTAAGAAGAGGAGTATTGTAATCGTGCGTCGGAAATCGGTGATTTTTCGGCAGAAAAACTCCTTATATCCGGGCCTGGTACCGAAGAAAAATTGGATAAATCGTGTTGCTATATGTAGTAATTACTTCTTCTAACTCGTTGTGGAATCAGAATTCATGCTTTGTTGATAATTCATTATCCAAAATCAATTGACACCAAAATGTCTACCTGTCCGTCTGCCTCTCCGTCTGTCCGTTTACGTCTGTGATGTGTCTTAGAATTTTTGGTATTTGCCAAAGTGATAATGCGAGAAATTACGTGTTGTTGTAGCATCTCGTGTTAGCAGTTTTAAAAGTAGCTTTGAAAAAATAATGTGCCATAAATAAAATGCAGTGTAGATTTACTGAAATATTTTTTATTAAAATAAATATTAAGACATTTAATTCATGATATTTAATGTCACTTATGTCGATAAAAGTGAATTTATAAATTCAATCATTAAAAAATAACAATACAATTTCCCTAAATGTTTAAATATATTAAGAGGTGTGTCATGTCCATGTTTAATAATTCATATTTAAAAAACGAACAAATTACTATTGCGACAGTTGTTTATTGATCGCTTTTTAACTGCTGTAGATGACGTGTATTGACATTCACCAACACACACGATAACTCTGATTCCTCAACTGCTCTACAGAAGACATGATAACCGTTTTGGTGAAACTAGTGCTCGTAATAAATCAAGCTATTAAAAACAAACTTTTTCAGTATCCTAAATTATCTTACAAATACTTCCAATTGATTCACCAGTTTTCACTTCATTAATTGTCTTAAATTCTTTTCGGGGTAGTCTTGATTTCTAATACAGTTCACACTTTGCTAGAGGTCTGTCCATATAGTATTAAAACCATATAGTATAGTTATTCATATAGTACAGAGTATTTAAAACGCTCAGGTATTTCAATTTACAAATAAATTTGAGCTTTCTACTCGACCGAATTTAGTGATATTTTTAAAATGAAAGATAGTGAGCTCTGTTATTATTTGCTGTTTTTAACTAATTTTTTACTTAAAGCACATAATTTTATTAATGCTTTAAAATTATTCAAGTTAACGCGTATCTGCCGTAATTTCTTAATTAAGTCATTTCCAAGACCAATTACAATACTATACAACGATATCCTTGCACCATAAAATTATATTTAGCAAAGTGAAGATAGCGATTGTTTAAAGTTCGATTCAAGGACTGACTATATTTAAATGTAAATGTTAGTGAGCGTAAGTAATGAACTCAATGTACATCATTCATCTGACATATGAGTCCCTTTAGAAATTATTTTCACTGAATGTAATAGTAATCCACTACGTTCTTAAATTAAGGTGGATACCAGAATATCCTGCAGTAATCTACAATACAACGCATATATATTAGTACAACAAACATACATTTCAATTTCATTTTCAAAAACATGTTTAACTTTGCAAAGAATAGTGATTATGTTGTTCCAAAATTGTAAACCTCTCTCACACTTAAAGAATAAGTGTGACATGAAACAATATTTTTGATATTTTCAATTTTCCGCTTAGCTCATACGTAGTTCTTTTTGGTTGTGACATTTTTACAATTTCATCCATTCATGTGATATACTCACATAAGATCAGCTATTTGCAGTTTTTGGACTATTTCCGTTTAAAGTTATATTTGTGAGTTCACGCAGATGTCATGGATCGTCCTTCTTCGTAGTTCGATGAACTTTGTACATAGTGCTTCTTTTATGATGTTTAGCTTTTGGAAAGTTCAAATCAAAGATTTTAAACAAGAAAAAACAGTAAAGAACGGTTGTCAAAGGGCGTTGTTAAAAATAGACAGAGGAAACTACGTAAGTAATGACGGTATTTGCTTTACTTACCGAGTCGACAATTTATCTTCCCTGGAGAGAAATGTCGATTCGCAGACTGATATTGATGGTACGCGAGTATGATATAGTTTTTGTAAAACCGTAATGTTATAATATCGACTTAATGCATCAAAAAGAGGGGGAAAGCTACTGCAAGTTTTTAACAGTCAGCCGTCTATTAAGAACCATTGAAAGAAATGAGTTGCAGCTAAAGATGACTCATGAGTACAATTATTCCAAACAATTGTATTTCTGGTTTACGAATAAGAATGCGGTATTACGAAAATATTTAAAAGACACATGGTCGATAATACAAATACCTGTAAGATTATAAATTTGTGTTACATCATCGATTTACAAACATCAACCGCGTCTGATATTTGCAGTTTATCGATGTAATAAAGGTAATACCACATTTTTTAGAATATAAAATCCTATTTAACCAAAACTTTGTTAGTACATAAGAAGTGAGGCTAGTATAAGAATATTTTAAATTCAGATGAAATATTTTTATAAAAATTTGCTTAATTTTTAAATTTCAAAAAAGGATTGATATTTTCATTTTCTACATATCTCGTGCAATTTTTGTAGGACCTGTTGACAATAAAAACTGCAGGAAATTAGCAGTTTGAAAATATCAGCACTACAACAAATAATATACGCAGTACATATTAAAGTTTTCCGCAAAGTTATTAAAAAAACTGAGGGCGGGACCTACACGCGAGGGATCCTGTATTCCAGGATATAAAGTAAGGTTTTTGGTACGCGCCTTGCCAGTTGCGACTCACTGCGCCGCATCCTTGCCGCGCCGCCTGTCAAGCGACGGCCGCGTCGGGGAATATTCTTCAATCAGCGTGCGGCGTCATATTCTTCCGCAGGCGAACCCTGCGTAACTCCTCGATTTACGCCTCCGATTGCGCGCGCTTCCGCGGACGGGGTGGGTGGAAAAATGGCGGGGAAGAAGGGGCAGATGGTGATTGCACTGCTGCCTGAGACTGGGGTGATGGAAGAAGTATACTTGCTTTTTGACATTCTCGAATTCGTAGTACAGATAGTACGGAGATGGTTGTGTTATTATGAGAGTTTGGTAAAAATGCGAATTTGGAGGGGCACAAATACCCCAAAAGTGGTTTCTATAAATACGTCTGTCCATCTGTAAATAATTGCCTACACCCCTCACAGGGTATTTTGCAAAACGTGTACTATCCAATCGATCTGGAGAAACTTGAATCTGTACGAATTTTACCCCCCCATATATATATATATATATATTATATATATATATATTACGAAATACACCCAATAATGCCTGGGGCGGGTTTCAACCCATGATTATATATATATATATATATATATATATATATATATAATCATGGGTTGAAACCCGCCCCAGGCATTATTGGGTATATATATATATATATATATATATATATATATATATATATATATATATATATATATATATATATATATAATCATGGGTTGAAACCCGCCCCAGGCATTATTGGGTGTATTTCGTAATTGTGCCTGTGGTCTGTGTGTAATGTGCTTAGGAGTGTGTGTGTGTGTGTGTAAAATTCGTATATAGGGGTAAATGAATACCATTTTCAAATTTTTTTAAAAAGTGCTGCAAATATTGTATTTAATTTGTTTGCTCGAAAACTATAAAGTGCGCTTGTAAATACCGTTTAGGTTTTATTTTCATTAACACCTCTAAAAGTTTGAAGTATTCAATTTTTTTCAAACTCGCCTTACATTTTCATCATTAAAGCTAAATATTTTTTTTACAACAAGCTATTTCATTGAATATTAGCTCTTCAAATCATTGTGTCTTCAAATTTTTCAAAATATTATTGTTTTTGCATAATTTTGAGTCATATCCATTTTCTTGCAATTCATATACGAGACTCTCAATAGCGGCTACAAATTCTCTTAAACTTGTTTGTAAAGATAGAGTTCATTGAACTCAATTAGCGATACTATTGTTGATGAAGAAAAGTATTTAACAGATGGTCAGAGTATTAGTAGAATACAAGTCACAATATTTGAAGTATAGTTGCAACGTTTCAAGCATGTAGGAATATTACGTAACTAGCACAAATAAAGGGATACTGTTGTAGCACCACTACTGGAATATTATTTCACGTCTTTGCTGAAATCAAACATCTAAAACATGTAAATACACATAACATGGGAATCTACAACATGGGACGGCCTATTACTTCTCCTCCTAAGAGATGCGTTCGAAGATTTTTTTGGCTCTCAAAATGCCATGGTTCGATCTGATCTGAATGAGTCTGTGAACTTGGGTACAATAAGCTAACCGTTGTTCGACCAAAGGCGTCACGATTATGGCTAACATCTACGCATGACCTCAACAGGTAAACATCCCATCTCCGCCCCATTCTTTCCTTGGCATGCACATCATCCGCATCTGAAATTTCTTCCTCTCCAGCCTACGCACTCAACAAGGTTGCAGTCGCACACCTTCTACAGCTACGGCATGATTTCTTATCCGGTCAATCAAGGAGTAATTTTTGATGGATAAAGGTGTTTATTCTTGGTTCTCTCGTTTTCTATCTGTTCTGCTTGTTCTCCATCATCATTCATCTCATGATTATTACTATAATCGTCTCATTACGTCAATATTCGCGGCGCATTAGCTGTTGAAGCGACGCTAGACCAAATCATGAAATAAATAAATAAATAAATAAATATACATAAACTGAATGTTTAAAGGGTATCCTAGAACGCTAAAGCAGTATTGCCGTGGCAATGTCAGACCAAAGAATCATGGGTTGAATCCCGGCCCAGGCATTATTGTGTGTATTTCGTAATTGTGCCTGTTGTCTGAGTGTAATGTGCTTAGGAGTACCATGTGGTTGGCGTCAGGAAGGGCATCTGACCATGAAATCATCGCCAAGTCAGAATAGAAATGGAGGGTGCGGAAAAATAATAAACATGAGCCCGCTCCCATTAGAGCCGACCCCATAGAAACGGGAAAAGGCAAGAATGAAAAAAAAATTAACCAACTCCGCGTTATTTATTCCTTTACCTTTAAATCCCGAAACAATCATTGCAAGCTTCATCCATCCTACCTTACTATTTTGACGCTCACACCACTCACATGTCTCACTCGTCTTGCCCCGTCCCGTCTCATTCAACTGTACTTTATTTATCCGCGAATCATCAACCCCCGACACATTCACTTCCCCCCCCCCTGCTTCACCTACTCCGCCTCTCCCTCACCCGTCCACCCACCGGCCGTCCGCCCACATCACCCGCGCCGCTCGGCGCGAGCGCACGCCCCGGAAACGGGATCATTTTACAGCGCGTGGCTCCACTCCATCTTTACGGCGAGTCCGAAATCGAATTTCGAGGAAACACTAAAACGCGGGGACACGGCGCCGCATCGTAAAGCAGCTTGTTATCACGGCCCCGGGGGGCGGGCGCTGCTGCGGAGGGGGCGGTGCCGAGATCCAAAGGGCGCCGGGGGCAGCGAGGGCGGAAGGGCATAAGCCTGGGTAGACGGATCGTGGAGAGAGCGATAGCGGAGGCAAGGTCGGGGGTGGTGTGGGCGGAGATGCGGCAATGGGTACAGCGGGGGGTCGGGAGGTGGAGGTGGCTGAGAGGAGATGGTGGAGGGTACGACAGACAGAAGTGATGGTGATTGAAGAAGTTGCCAATTTGAAGTAAGTAAACGACGGCGCGGGCGGCGGCGGGTGAAGGTGCGGCAGCGTGAGTGGCAGCTGTGGCTTTGGCGGCGGAGTTGGCGGGGGCGGCGGCGGAGTAGGCGGCGGGGAACAGGGGAAGCGACGGGGGCGGCGGCGGGGTGGCGGGGGTAGCGGCGGGGAAGGCGGTGACAGCGGGAGAGGCGGCGGGGGGGGGGGCGGTGATGATGTCGGCGATGGGAGGGGCACGCGTGATGAGGAGGGAAGCGGGTGTGGCAAGGCTGCGTAGACGGCGGGGTGGCGGAGACGGCACGAATGCGATGGGGTCCGCGAGAGCGGAGGGACGGCCGCGGGGCCGGCGAGGGCGCCGGGAGGCGAAGGGCACAGGGGGTGAATACGGATATAGGGAGCTTTTTAGTTCATGTTGGAAGCAGGTGGCTCAAAGATGGATGTTGTGGATGAGGTCGCAAGATCCACGGGGAACCAATAACACGACAGCGATACCGCAAGCGCTGGAAATATGTAAGGCAGATCAGGAAAAGAGGAAATTGAACTGGGTGAGTTAGTCTCCGTATGCTTTCGATTTGAAGGGTTCTTGTTTGCGAGTGGATTGCATTCCACAGTGTTACGATTTATTCGATAATCTGATAGAAGTCGATCATTCGGTATGAATTACCGCTACTAAACTTTTTTATTTCTTCGTGGATTGATAAAGAACACGATCAATTATTGAAACGCTAGAAGTCGCACGGATTTTTTACAAAATTTCGTCCAATGTGGTTCATTATCCTTGTGTAATAGATATTTTTTCTGTAGATAATTCTACGTCGTATAAAATTGAAAGTGAAGTGAATTAGTTGAGAAATACGTGGGTATTGCATGCCAACTCTGGTTATCGTATACATTAAACCGTACTCTTCTTTTTATTTATGAAAAATATATACTGAGCATAACCAAAAAGTGACAAATAAAACATTATTCTCTGAAAAGGAATAACAATAATTAAAACTAATCCATATTCCAGAAAAGAAAACTTGTTAACAATATTTCGACTTTTCTGCCTCAGTAAGTGCAACAGGTCTTAAACACGCTTGCTTTGTAATAGATCACAATGTGATTGTAAAGACAGATTTATTGGACAAGGTGTGGTACCATAAAGTTATATACATAATGGTGGCATTGGTTGCAGAAGAGCAAGTGGAGTCTTGAAGCTGTGAATATTGGAAGCGGGAGGTTTCTATGGTTCGAAATATAATGTTCTAGAGAAAGAAATAAACAAGTATTCTGAAAATGATTCCATTGAGAGCAATAAAATCACGATCTCTGATTATGATGTTAGAGTGCAGATATGCAGATCACAGTGAAACTAATTCACAAATTTTCGGAGAGAAATGGTTGTAAATGCCAGAAGTAAAACAGAACCCATGTACAGATATTATGGTCAATTTCAGTGACGAAGAATTGTATATGATAAACCGGCAAGATTCGTAACATTGCATGATCCAGTTATTATTTTTTTAAACGTTTAGAAGTGAATGGACATTAAAAGGAGTGCAAAAATTGTGTAAATGTAAACAATAACTTCTGGTTTTATTACATTAGGTTAGACGTTAGGTTAGTTCTCAGTTTTTTGCTTCATTTCTCGTTTAATTTAAATGTAATAGACCTTGAAATCCTACGCACAGTTTTTCTTTCAAGAGATTATTTTTAGAGATTTCTCGGAGCACGTCATTATTAGCGATTGTTGTGGAGGTCACTGGCCCTTTGTATAAAGTCGGTTATATTACAAGTAAGTTGTCGGTTCAGTACAACTTACTCTCATGCTACTTACCAAGTACATAAAATCTAGTGGAGCTCAAACAGCTCGTACTTTTTCCTCCGTCTTTTTCACGAAACATTACGTGAAAAGCACTCAAATTTCGGAACATTGTAGACGACCTTATTTCAAAATCTATATTTAAGGAACAGATTTTGTTAAGAGAAAAATCTCTATCTTTATTATTTTAGTTGTAGGAAGACACCGAAAAATTTTTAACTTTTGCAATTTTCGAAAAAACAGGTTTTTAACCTAAATGAAACCTACACCATTCTCATGAACGTCGATTACACTGTTCAAAAATAAAATTTCGTCAAAAACGAAGTAGTCAGTCTTTTTTAAAATAGGGAAAATATTCCAAGGGCTTCATGTTAAGTACCCCGAAATATTAAAATTTTATCTATCCGTAGGGTGAAAGTAAATAGCATTTCAGTGCTTTGTAGGTAATTCCCGTTCCAATATGTAATAACAAATACGTTATGTTGTGAGATTTAACGTTTGTGGGTCTTTGATTATCAAATAATTAGTTAACGGAAAAATTAGTTACAACTGTCTGTATGTCTGCGATCAAAACCAGCGCCCAAACCGTTTAGACGATTATCACAATCTGATATTCGACGTCCAATTTGACCAAATTGTGAATATGAAATGGATATTTAATTTTTGATCGGTTCTGTACATAATGCTCATCATTTTCATTTTTTTCAAAAAAGCATCAAATTTTAAAATTATTTTTTCTTGGACAAAACAAACAAAGATTAAAAAATTAAAAAAGTGTTAATGTCATTTAACGGTCTGAATTTTCCAAAATAACAAAAGTTAATTTTTTTTAGTCTTCCTACAACTCTTCTACTATTGAAATAAGGGTAGTTTTCATTATTTTGGAAGAGAATTTCTGAAACGACAATGATAAAAAACAGTTCAATTTTTTGGCAATACAAAGGAACTTTTCTTAACATACTTTCCTCGAGTAGAGCAAAGTGCGGTTACGAATATGGAAAAAGAGCAACTATCATTTTTTCTTAATCCCTGTTATGCGAAAATAAATCATTGAATAAGGTGTTGTACAATTTTCAAAAATTTGAGTAGTTTACGCGTAATTTTTGTGATATATAGGCAATTAAACACGAAACACTTTTTTCACAACAACTTCAAATTTTTTCTTCAATTTTTGTTTCGCGAATACTTTAAAAAAATGAATGGGTTTCGTGTACTCTTTGATTAAAGTAGAGGACACTTAATATTATAAATATAATATTAAAAAGGATAAATAATTATTTATTAAAAATGAATTCATTTGCTTTTTTACATGCTTTTCTTGAATAGAAGAAAATAGGCTTATAGAATGCTGCAAGTCCATTTTCTGTGATCTCTCTTTTTTCAAATATTGCCAAAGATTAACATTACAAGTCTACAAAATTGATGATATGTATTTTTTCGTCAATGCTATTTGGTCTAAACAATTAGATCTATAAATAAGGTTACGTAAAATATTTTGAAAATACGAGACGATTTTTGAGAAATTTGAGTTAGTAAATTTTCTGAATTTTTGATGTGATTAAAGCAGTTTGATTGCCAATAATACGTAGGAGTATTACTTTTTTAATATGCTTTTGTCGAAATGTCAAAAGTATTCTTATAAAGTTTGTGTAAGTGCCATTATCAATGAAGCCTGTGAACTTTCCGTAATTGCTTATCTTCAAACATTGCGAATTGAAATTTCATAACATCCTTTTGCGGAAAAGAGCATTTCATTATATAACTGAATAGTTTGTTGGATGCAAATATCTATGTTACAATACGACTATTACGTATCCGTTACATAACGAGAAACGTGCTTTTATATCTTTCCTTGAAAATAGGTGTAATTTTACTTCCCTTGTGTGACCTGGGCCGAATTCTTTTCAGGCGACAATACGTGAATGGCAAACTCGGAATATTTCAGTTTGAGAAGTAAGTTCTACGAATGACATTTCAAGCGACAATGTGTCTCACCGAATGAAACGCAGTTTTCGCAGCAATCGATTTGTAAATTTGTTTTAAGGATTCGAATGTTCTCCTATTATCCTCGTACAGATTGGTAATACCTTTGTAGTTGGGATCAGTCTTTGAAGTAATTCAAGCAAGCAGTTGTTGAATTCAATTCATGCAAGTGTGGAAATAAGAAAGGTGTTGGCCAATTACATCTTAGACATTCGTCATGAACAGAGTAACCATTTATCGACCTGTACAGCCACAATTTCACTTAGCAATTTCATTGTGTTGGCTTTAATGTGTGTTCTCTACTCTTAATGTACGGAGGTCAGCAATGTACTGAGAAACAGAGGCCTTGCAACCACTCGCTCCTTACACACGTAAACAGCTCGCTTCTATAGACTGGGCAACCGGCGCGGCCATCACGGCCTTCTGGATACACCAGCGGCCCCCGCGGCGTTGACTCAGGAGGCCGTGATGTGGAAGCCGAGCCGAAGGGCGCACGGGCGCACGACCCGACGCGACGCGACTACGCCTTGCCAAGCCCCGCAGCGTCGTCGCGACTCCCGCCGCCCACGTCGCCGTTGCGACCGCCCCCGCCCCGCCCCATTCGCGCATCCACCTTCACACCCGGCCCCTACCTCCGGCTCCGTTGCCGCCACCGCCACCGCCCCACCTCTGCCCCTCAACCCTGCCCCGCCTCCACCCTCGCCATCGTCATTGCCCCCGCCCTCGCCGCCACCCCCGCCACCGCCTCCGCCACCGCGTTAGCCTCCACCTCCGTCATTGTCACCGCCACCGCCCAGCCTCTGCTCCCCACCCTGCCCTCGCCACCGCCCCCGTCTCCACACTCGCTATCGCCCCCGCCCTAGCCACCACCCCCGCCACTACCTCCGCCACCGCGTTCGCCACCGCCACTGCCACTGCCACTGCCACTGCCCCCGCCGCCTCTTCCGCCCCCCCCGCTACCACCACTACCAGCTCTGCCTCCACACTGGTCGCGCCCTCACCCTTGCCCTCGAAACGGGCACCGCCCACACCCCTGCTATGCTATTATGTTCGCCACTGCCATATGCCCCGTCTCCGTCCCACCCCCAATCAGCTCCGCTTCCTACAGAACCTCAGCATTGCCGCCCCTTCCACCCCTACCGTTCCCCGCCACGGCCATCGACATCGCTACCACCACCCGCTCCAACTTTACCACCACCATTATCACCTCAAACACTCGCGTTCCCTCCCATTCTCCCAACCCCCAACATTACCCCCAACCCCACCCTCGCCCCCGCCCCGCCTCTACAGCGTCCCCTCAACCTCTCTTCTATGTCCCCTCATTCGCTACCCGCCCTTTCCTCCTGTTTCTCCTCCTGTTCCTGCTACTCTTACCCCCCCTCCTCCGCATTCACCGCCGCCGCCTTCCCTGCACGTACTCCTCCACTCGGCTCGCGCGTCCTGGGCGACGGGCTGCGATGCAGCGCGTTTGCACTGGCCGTCTGCCTCGGCCGCGCCGCGGCTTGTTGGTTCACGGGGCGACGTGCACTTGCGAGACCTACTGGGGAGCTGGGCGAGCTACTTGGGAATCGGCGGCTGCTGCGCGTGCAGAGCAGCGGCGGGAGCGTCGTTGTTTTGGTATTATGTTTGTGCGAAGCCTGTATTGTGCGGCTGCGGTGCTGTAAAACCTTGACGTGAGGCGGTTCATGTCAGAGCGAGCTACAGTCACTTTAATTCGTATTTGCGGGAGATGTTTGGGAATCTGCGTCTGTTACAAAGGCAAGCAGACGGGTTGGAATTAAGCAGGGAGTTTTAGCGTATTTGTGGTCTTGAACTTAAGCACCGTAAATCACTGACTTTGGACGTTGGAACCTTATAATGTTTAATTAAAAAGACCACATTGCTGGCATTTTTGAAATAGGTATCGTAATTAGACGGTACGTTGAAAATATTGTTTGTTTTATTCATTTCAATAAATTACATTAAAATT
This sequence comes from Gryllus longicercus, assembly GCA_038098605.1. Classification (NCBI taxonomy): domain Eukaryota; kingdom Metazoa; phylum Arthropoda; class Insecta; order Orthoptera; family Gryllidae; genus Gryllus; species Gryllus longicercus. The sequence goes on from JAZDUA010000936.1 coordinate 140,999, forward strand.
TGACAATTAATGCTTTGAAAGGTGACAAATTGTTGTTGTTGTTACTGGTTAGACGAAGGGTATTAGAACACTCGTACGACCTATATTCTTTTTCATTAACAATTGTTACTGTTGTTAATGGATATCATGAACTGTTAGAACTTGTGAGTGATGTGCGAACTTGTGTGTTTTTATGAAAGTTTCGAAATAAGATGATGCATTTTGTTAATCAAGGTGAATAAAAATTTAAACAAATTTTAACAAAATAAAACTTTTATTTTACTTGTTTCAGAACGAATATCACTTGCCAGAAATTGGCCTTTCTCCTGTTTGGAGATTCAAGGTATTGTCCTTATTTTTCGATATTGTATTTATAGTATAAGAACTGCTCAATCCTTGACCCCGGGCTTATGTGCGATGAACCGTTGTGACCCCTTCTTGTTGTCAGCCCGACGGGACTGCGGGGGGGGGGGGTCCTTTCCCCACCCGATCAGTTCTAAACAAGTAAAGGCGGTCACTGCAAGAGCAGAATGACCCAAATTCTTCCATTTGAACAGCCATTTTTTATTACATTTATAGCATCAATATTTGATTAAAAATGCTAAAAATCGTTATCATAGCTACCAACCTTTTTTGGTGAATATTCATTCTTTACAAATGTGTTTCTTCCCTCTCAGAATTGGATGGCAAACATATCTCCCATCTCTTTCCCGGCAATTAAACCCAATTTCGGAGTGTCTCCAAGAAAATTCAGAACGAGACAGACATCGGGGCTGGAAAACACTTTAGCATATTTTAAGGCAATCTGTGTCACCGTGATGTTGACGGCTGCTTATTTCTCTCCCAGTCACGAGACGAGGTCGGCGTAGAAGGACATGACTGGAAACACACCGCCAGAGCTCGCTTCACCCGACGAACTTCGCCAAATCTGATATAAACAATTTTTACGCGCCCCTCTGTTCCCGCCGCCCTCCTCGTCATTCCGCCCAACTTCCGCATAACATGTCCACAAAAGCGAAGACACTTTCTGAAAGCTGCTCCGGCACTTCGGCAAGTGACGCGACGCGACGCGAGGAAGACGGAAGACGCAAAAGGAAAGAAGGCGCGCAGCCTTTCTTCTCGTCGCCTTCATGAAAGTTAAACTAATCTCTGGCGTCAGGGGTGTCGAAAACATTGTTTACGAGCCGTTTTCTAGGCGGGAGGAGATAAGCTTTTTGGAAAGCTCAAACTTCGTAATCGAGAAATATAAAAGTAATGCTCTTGTTATAGGTAGGGCCAATATTGAAACAAGGAGAGAGGAATAAGATGTAACAATTGATAGAGAAGATTTCGAATGAGGAGCGATGACAAAGAAGACTAAAGAAGAAATGGAAGGATTAGTGATCGAATTAAATACAGAACAGAACTGAAATGAAATAGATGAACAAAGTCAGGAATAGTATTTTTTTTCCTTCCCTGCCAGATATTTTTATCATGAATTCACTTTTCTCAATGTCATATAATATTATATTTTCAATGTTTTGGTTCTGAAGTTTCACTTTAAGTTCAATTTCGCATTTAAATCTTTAATGGAATCTTTGAAATCATTCTTATATAAAAGCCACAGTTTGTTTTCAAAATTCGTTTATTTTTCGAAAAAGAAAATAAATTAAACTTATACTTATTCTCTTTGTTCTTGCAAAAAGTCAATAATGTCCACACTTGGGTATAGTACAAAAAACCTTTGATTTCCCGACTCTCACTTGCCGTTTCCGATCAGTTCCATGTGAAAGAATGTTACAGAATTTCATTTACATCCCGGAAAAGACAATCTTGAAAGTAATCTTGCTTGCCTAAAGTGCAAAATTCCCAATGCGCACAGGAATTGAAAGAAAGCCATGCAGCACCTGGCCATGAGAAATGTCCTTGATCTCAATAGATAACGAAAAACTTTCAAAATATCCAAAAACAATGAAGCGTTATTGAGTTTGGTTGAAAATCCAATATTTGATTATGTTATGCAGCCAAGTCTTAAGTTGCACATACCGACTGAATTTTCGTAGTCTTTAAGTCACTGCTTTCAACACAGCTGACGTCACATGAAACCAAACTCCAAGAAAAAGGCAGCCTGCCATTAAATAGTTGCTATTTATATGTTCCGTTATGGTACAGCAATTTTTTTTATATTTTTGGTACGAACTCCATTTGTTAATGCATTATTTGTAAAGATTTTTTTGTTAAAATAATTAATTTATTACAGTATTATACAAGAGTATTTTATTTGTAGTTTTAATCCGCGTGCGTGCCACAAAGTTTCGAAAACACCTTTTAGCAGAATTTATGCTCCTGAAAATCACTAGTTTGTCTCTAACTTTCTTTTTCTTTAAACTTCCCTCTTAATTGGTTTTAATTCAAAACCATATTGAACGTTCGGAACTACCTGAATCTTTTCTCTTCTATTGTTTCATAACCAATTACCATTTCATAACCAATTACCATACCCATTTAAAATACTGCATAAACTGTACATGTCATTGTCCTTAAGTACACTATTTTGTCATTATAATATTATTTTCGTTTTATGCATAATAAATGTGAAGTAAATTTTAGTTTTGTCGTTTGTAACGATTGCAAAGTCACACAGATCTTAATGTTTATGACAGAAAATATTCTTTATAATCATCACATTAATTTGGACAACTCTGTTCGCACTCTAAGACTTTCTCAATTAAAACGAGTGCCTCTATGTCTTGTATCCACGTCCCTTCCTTCCTATCTCACCCTTTCACTTTTTCTCCCTTTCTATCTCCTGTTTCTCTTTATAACTTGCATCCATCTCGTCCCAACCCCGAGTTTCTCTATCACACTATCGTCATAATAACATTTTCAATTTTAATTTTTACACTCGGACTTTTAAGTTCTTACACTTATTCTTTCCATCTCTTTCAGCTTTCCTGAAAACTGTTTGCGCGAAGAAAACTATATTGCCACAGTCAGTTTGAAGTACATTACGCAAAATTTACTGTGACTCCTGTAAGTCATAAATAACCCACATCGTATAATTGTGCGTAATAATTTTACAGCCTGCCTTCCTGCTTGTTTTCTGTTTTTACTGCCTCTTTCTCCTCCAAAGTAGTACGTCATTTTTGCAGCAAATAAATAATGCGGACCTACGACACTTTTATCTCGCAACAAAGTAAGGCTGTCCGAAGTTTGCCGCCGCTAAATGCACAGAAGTTGCGGCAAATAATTGTGTTGATGGAGAGTGATTGTCTCATCTCCCTGCTCGGTTTTTGGCGGAGTTCCGAAATTTTCGGAGATAAATGAGAGCTCGACGAGTTCTCGGCGTGTTGTTGCAGTTCGTGGAGTTGTCCTTGCAGGAACAGCGCGCAGCGCAGACGTATTACATGTAATTATCGAATGGATCGGCGTCACGTAACTTGTGACTGATCGTTTGGTTAAGTGAGCTGGAAAGACAGCGAAGAGAGGTTCAGAAATTTCAAAATGGTGTGTTTAGGGATAGGTGACTACTGAGGATGACATTTCATTCGATCTCGGTCGTTATCGTCCACTTTATAGCGAATGATACGGTTGTACGTTGTACGCTTTCTTAGATCAAAATCTCTTCGTAATCAATGGTCACTTTTGTTGTTGATTCCTTGTTATTGTAATGCGTAATGAGATTTATATTTATTAACGTTACTAAGCCGACGGACAGCAAATAAACAACCGAGTCTCTTATTTGTATTAACGGCCATGAGTCGTACTATACTTCTCTTCTAAAACACGACATTATAAAATATCAATTTTTACTGAGAGGGCATCTTTAGCTACAATTTATTTGTTTTGATTGTTCTTTTCAGACGTTAAGAATGGCTTTCTCTTTCTCTTTTCGGTTGTGATATAACAGTACAGTATTACGAAAAATATCTGCAATTGATCATATCAAGGAGCATCAACACATTTCAATATTTAAATGATTGATTACCAGTGATTCCAGGAGCGTCAACTGCTAAAGTAAATATTCTTCTTAGTGTAGTACATATTTTTTGCTCGAAAAGCGATCGTGCCCCGCTTGATGGCGTGATCCGGCGCAGACCTACCGTCGAGTAGCGGAGTTTCCCCAACCAGGTCTCCCCACCAGCGGGGGCCCTGTCCGAGCTGGGACAAGCTCTGAGCTCCCGACACCCTCCCGGCCTGTGGTAGTAGAGTGAATGCAAATGCAAGTGTGTATAAGGGGTAGGATAGGACAAGGAATGTGAGGGAAAGATCGCGTGCGGTCCGTGGCCCGTTTGTTAGAGCAGTGCTCCGGCATTCGCCCGGTATTAATCACATAAATCACGGCAAATCACAGCAGCCTGCCGCTAGAATTCTCCGTCAGACAGAATTCAACCTAGGTATCTGTATGGCGTGGAACATCTTGCCACCGTCGTGACTTAGACCTCAGAACTTTCCGGTCAGAGGCACTGCAGTCAAAATTTAAAACTAATAAGACAACTTAAAATAGTAATAAACAAGTTAAGCACTGTTAACAAAACGCAAATAATAGAACTTACGCAACAACACGAATACAGAAATAATTTATTATTAATGAGTATTAATTTAATAGTCTAAAAATGTCTACAGATAGGATACATTGAAATCTGTGACTTTGCTATGATATTGGAAATATCCTATTTACATTCTAAAAGGGGTTGTTTATGGTTTAAGGTGGTTTAAGGTTATGTTCCCTTACAGTTTTGTTTGTGTAAACTGGAAAGTTAAACATTATTTTGCATTAAAAGAATTAAAAACGATACCGTATACCACACAGAAAGTATAATTCAAGACAAACAAATTATTTCTGAACTAACCAATAATATTATTTATGATTATTACTATTATTATTATTATTTTTTATTTCTGCGCATAAATAATTAACCTTTTTTAATTGGAAACACATTGACGTCAAGGTGATTTTCATATTTTTTAATTTCCGAATTTTACATAAATGTTCAAGGAAATATTTGTGTATCATTTTAAAATAATAATACTCGCTTTTTGATGCTCCATTTTAGAAATTAAAGAGCGAATTCCGTAATTAAAACAAAATATGAGTGTTTTGGTTCTATGAAACCTTGTAGCATGTTTCAATTACAATTGTAGGAAAACACGCAGTTTTAATTAGACTAGTGTTTACATTGCAAAATGCTCCTCAAACCTACTCTCAGTCTGTGTTATTTCCTTAACTTAGCTACCATGCCTTTCGACATATTGAAACAAAACCGTATCTTTAGCACGATATAAAAATGTATTGCCATTAATTTCTCTTCTGTCGAATTGATCGAAATTTCTGTTACATACAGCTACTGGCGTGGATGTTTGCAGCAAGTGCGTTCATGTTACCACGACTTCGGTTTATTGATGAGTCAGGTGCGCCAACTTCAGAGATCATTAGTCCTGCAAGTATAGTGTATGTTTTTCTTTGGGAAGTGCTGGTGAACTTACCTCGTTGGATGGTGAGGTTTTGTCGCGCGAAATTTTGTTCAGAAGTCTATGGAAGGTTACTTAACTCATTTCATTTGAAGTAGCTTTGACTGAACTGGTAAATATCACAGACTTATTCATGCCAACATATTAAAATTACATAAATGCTCTGCCTTGATGTGTAGTATTACTCACTGCTATTTAAATTTTCTGTGGTTTTATTATTTAACATTTATCCTGAAGTTTGACTACTCCAACAGGACAATAAAAAATATATTATTTAGAAAAAACAAATACTTGATACTAAAATTCAAGAGAGTGATATAAAACTGCAGAGAAGAAATATCCAATATCATAAGTAATATATAAATATAATAATATAATAATATAATATATAATATCATAAATAAAATAAGTAACAAATTAGATACCAATGTTCAAACCGGAAGGGAACCTGAGAAAATATTTCTTTAAGAAACTGTTCTTAATATCATCTCTTTATTTCAATGCAACACAAGTTTACCAATTTGAATTTCATTTGATGTTTGCGCTATATGATTTCCTTCTCGCCTCTGATCTTGAAGCAAATTAAGGCTCCTTATTCTTTCACGAACTAAGGGAACCCATTATTCTTTTTACTGGCGACGCAAAGCGTTCCTTCGGAGATCCCCATCGCCCAATCCTCCTCTTCATTCTGCGCCGCACGAAATTCACTTTCCAAGATCATCTATTTACATACTTCCTTTTCCCTTTTACTCTCATGCTTTTACGATTTCCTGGGGCCCTCTTCATTACAGGCGAAGATGGTTTTTAAGGCAGCCAACTTTTCGCCATCCTTTGAGACCCGGAAAGGCTGTATTATTAAGCATCCTCTGGCTTTCTAAACGTAACTTACTTCATTTGTGCATTAAAATCCTAAACACGAAGTCATTCCGAGCAAATACCGGTAATGAAATAATGAAACAAATTGTGGAGAAGAAACCACATTGCTACTCAGGGCGTTTCGCGATCATTAATATTTCGGTGGGCAGCAGGGTACAGTATTGCGCTGTTGCACTCCTGCCGGCGGAACCCTACCCAAATCTCGTTACGACCTTTACGCAAAGGGTGGGGCTGCCCCGCGGGGAGGGGGGAGGGGAGGGGGCGGACCCTTTTTGAAACTCGTCGCGCGGCCCGGAGGGTGTAGTAGGGGTGGCGGGATTATATTCAGGGGCCAAAGAGAGTGGGAGGACGAGGAGGGCGTATTGAGAATTATTTTTAATAATTGAGGATCAAGAGCGCTGGCGAGGCGAGGGTGTGTTGGCCCGTTATGACTTCGGGGAGCCCCGCCTTCCCTCCGGCCGACTGTAAACAGGGGGCGGCGGTGCGTAGAGGGAGAGAGACAGTGTGAGCAAGCGCGGGAAGGGGGAAAGGAGCGTGGGAGGGACGGAGGGTGAGAGGGAAGGAGGGAGGCGAAAACAGGCGGCGGCATATGAATATAAAAAAGGCGCAGTTCTTTTTAATTAGTGTAATTTCGTTGTCCGGAAATATCGCGGCCAGGGTACATCAAAGCATTAATGAGAAGTTACCCCCCCTCTCCTGCCGACCGCATATGTGAGGGCGGTGCTAGGAGGGAAGGTTCTCCAGTGGAATGTCGAGACTCCTTCCATGCGGCTGGAGATGAGGCACGCCGACTCGGTTTTAATTTTCGCTTTAATTGAGGTGATCCTTGGACAAGGGAGGTCGTATCGGGGGCCGGAGCGGAGGCGGAGGCGGGGGCGGGACCGCCAGGCAGGCGCCTGGCCCATCACCGACACTTGCTACCTTACGGCCGGGTCTCGAAACTCTCCTGAAGGGCCTTACGCTGAGGTGAGCCTTCGGCTAGGCGTACTATGACGAAAAAGCAATATTTCTGCCCCTCCCCTATTTAGTTTTTAATCAACGCGAATCACCTTTCCTGTTGAGTGGAATGGCGACGTATGAACTTGTGAATATGTTGAAGTTCCGTAGACCGAGAGAATCTAGATTCGAGTCCCGAGGAGTGTCACCAATTAAGCAAATGAAATTAAAGACGTTCTCTATTTCAACATTCAGTCATTCACATTAATATTCGGGTGAAGTCTTCTTTTCTCTTTTGAACCTAATTTCAAGTGCATATTGACAATACACAAAATTTGTAACAAAAAAATTAACACCTTTATTGAAAAATACGATGTTAACTAGAGCACTGAAGGTTTATAAAATGCCTAAGAAAAAGTTCTACATATTTATAAATAATTTCTGTCTTTGATACGAAGTGGTGGGGTAACAACATCCCTAGTGAGGAATTGAAATACTCGTATATTCAGTAGCTAGAACGATAGATAATGAAATGGGTTTTGTCCATCTCTAACTGCGTGCTAAGAGGGGCACGGGGGTTTCCGTTGCACCTTCTTTGATTGATTAGCGATGCCGGGCGCGTCAACTGCTAAGATCGTTAGTCCCGTATGTGTAATGCATGTTTCTGACCGCGGGAGGTGGCGGTGATTTTCCCTCGCTGGATGTCGACATCCGGTACCTATCAACCCGCCGGCTTGAAGTTTTTCCCCAAGAAGGTGTCTCACACCAATGGACCACCGCCCCGAGCCGAAACAAGCTCTACGCTCCCAACTGATCTCCGGACCTGGGTAGTAGTGTAGTGCATGTTAGTGAAAGTGTGTGTAAGGGGTGAGGATAAGACGAGGAATAGGACATAAAGATAGCGCGCGCTCCATTGCCCGTTTGTTAGGGTACTGTACCGGCATTATCCTGCTGTTGATCGGAGAAACCAAGGTAAACTACCGATCAGAAGAGCCGGCCTCTAGAATTCCTTTCCAGAAATCGAAAGAAGACCTAGCCTAGTCCAGTCGGTGTCTAAAACCCTGCCGCCGTCGGGGCTCGCGCCCTTGGGTCAGAGGCAATGCAGTGCCAGCAGTAGATGCCCTGAGCCACCTCAGCCGACCGCCGCACCTTGTGGTCGGGCAGAGCGTTCCCCGCCGCGGCGCAGGGGGAGGGGAGGTGGTGGGGGGGGCGTGGCAGGGGCGCGCGCCTCGGAGGAGCAGGAGCCTGTGCGGGCGCGGTGGCGCGTGCGGCGGGGGGGAGGGGAAGGGGGCGGCACGGTGCCCGCAGGGATTAAGTTATTACGCAAGTTTTCATTTTGTAAGTGGCTTGCTGCCCGCGGGCGCACTGGGCTGCCTCGGACGGCGCCGCCGCTGCCTCCGGGCTGCCCCGCCGCCCACGCCCTCACCGTGCCTCCTGCACCCCTCCCCAGCCACCTTCCCACATCCCTGCCGTGGAATATCCCCCCTCCACGACAGCATCACTGCACCGCCCTGCCCTGGCCTGTTCTTTCCAATGCACCGGCACGCTTCTGCTTAGTCTTTCAAATGCACCTGCCTATTCTTTCACACGCACCGCTCTGACATTACGTTCTTTCGAATGCAACGCACCGCCACGACACATTATTTTCAAAGCACCACCTTGTCATTACTCTTTCGTTCCAGTGCACCACCCTGCCAATGCATATTCCATCAACGCACTACGCTTCGGCCACTGTGAAGATAACAAAAACACTAACTACAGATATGGAAATAAATATTTCGTAACAAAATTGTGTTGTAGAAGATAAAAATTAATAGTGCCCTCTTCATTAAAGCGATGTTTATAACTGCAAATGTCAATCTTGTGAGGAGGAGGTCTTGGCGTTCTCCTTTCACTTCGGCGATAACAAAGGTGGTTTTTTTATGGTCTCACACTACTTGTTTCAAAACAAGGATTTCGTAAGATGTCAGTACTGATGAGGAATAAATAATTATCGATGAGATGGTAATTAAGAATTTTTATGTGATTGTGTAAGAAACCCACCACTTCAAAACCGAATGGTAAAGATATCCATACCTTACATGGGATGGGAACTCTCATACTGCGATTTTCGCAACTCTGCCCCTGGCAGGTATCAGCTGTTGAGAGTTTCATCCAAGCAGGAGCTTGAACGTTACGATAGTGACGTCACTATGGTGCCGTTTCGTCACCTGTCAATAGCTGATACCTGCCAGAGCCAGAGTTGAATTAATCGCAGTAAAACCTTCGACTCATCGTACTTGAGTCCTGTTCGAAGCTTCTGCATTGCCCTAGTAAATTGTTTAATATAATACTAATTGTTTTGTTGAGGCTGAGTACGAACGTAATCCTTTATGTTGGTATAAACGTCTATTTTCTGGAGAACATTTACTGACATTTACTCGTCCTTTTTGTGATAATTATGAAACCAAAATTAAATTTTAAGATACATTACATACAATTAATGAAAATAATTTAATAATATATTTAAACATCCATTGTACGTGATGCGACGTACGATTACCTTTGAATTGTGTATTAAACAGAAGGAATAAATACATGCAATTCACTTATACTCATGGTGATGCAAATAATAAATTCTCGTTCTTGAATTCCACTATGGCTATATAAATAGTACGTCATAACGGATGGAGGTGCTTAGAAATAAATTGGCAAGGTTCTACCCACAAGCACCCAAGTTAAAAAAATACGAGTCTGAAGTAGACGCTCTAAGTCCCCCTCGCCTGTCGAGGCGAGAGGAGAGATATCCGCAGGATTGAGGATCGGCCTGGGGGGGGGGACGAGGGGACAGGAAGATCGGCGTCCCCTCAGCGGCAGTGGCTGTAAGCCTCCGGGACACCGGCTGGGTATGGCTCAGGCCCGCCCTGCCTTGCCCACGGAGAAAAATGTTGCAGCCCTCCGAGACCATACGTCCATTGGCCGCTCCCGTTGCAATTCCCGACCTCTTCCAATATTTAGCTCCTGTATTAAAGTGACACTGATTAAGAAGGATTGTCATTGGGGAATAGGCGGGTCACTCTTCAACCCCTTTAACGCCCCTTTTCCCCTCTCACACCACCCCCGCACCGGACTTCTCTCTCCCTCCCTCCACCCCCCCGTCACCCGACGGGGGCTCGATCGGTCGAACGGTTCGGAGATTTAAACGCGGCCATTCACAGGACATCGCGTCGCGTCCGTGGAAGTGACTGACCGATTCTAGAGCTTTCCATCAAGCTTTTAAAACTCTAATCCAGGATTTAAAAAACCTATACCCGCGCGCTCCCTCCCCCCCCATCAACCTGGCAGTTCGTTCTCTCTTTTTCCATTAACCGTAGGGAAGGGAGGATTCCGACCGTTACGCCGGATCGCGCACGACGATAAATTATTTGTACGCACTATATTAGAAATGCTCGGTTCCGCTGCGCTGTACCGACTAGCGACAGTGAAACACACTCCGCGCCCCAGATCGAAAAGTGCGACAGCAAACCCGGGCTGGAATCCGCAACTGCGACTCTGCAGCTAGTTTCGGGGGATTAATTAAAGAATAAGAAAACGGAAAGGAGGCGAGATATTACAATGAAGACAGCAAAACCAGGAGAAAGATGGTAAAGGTCTAAAAAGCGTGCCAAGAAATTCGTGGGGGAGAGAGGGGACGAGGAAAAAACACGAGAAAACTAATCTTACAAACAAAATAAAATTAACGGCCGCGAACAAAAGCCGAGAAGTGGTGAGGGAAAGAGGGATGGGGGAAGCAGACGTCGGAAACGCGGACGAAACGAGGAAAGTACGGCACTCGGCAATAGAAAGAATTAGTTCCGGAAATGCGAAAAGACAAACATAAATCAACGGGAGGAAAAACGAGCTACCGCCGCCGCCGTCGCCTCCACCGCGAGTTTGAAGTCCGCTCAACGTGGACAAATTAGCGACGGGACGACAAATTTTTGGCGGACGTGCCTGTGGCGTGGCGCGTGGCGGAAGGCAGAACGAGCGGCGGTGGCAGCTGTGGTAGCGGTGTCGGCGGTCGACGCGCTTCGTGTGGAGGCGAGAGAAACTAACGGTGGGAAGGAGTGCTCACCACATTACACTGTGCATCAGTAATGACATACTACGTTGGTTCACGCATTTGTGTTAGTCACACTGGGATATTTCGCATCCCCAGAGAATCCTATTTAATACTAGCTGGAGTGCCCTGCGTTGCCCGTGAATTTATCAATAGTTTATTACATTCATTGATTGATTAGTGATTCTTGTCACGTAAACTGGTAAGATTATAATTCTAATATTAAGTTTTAAGCTATAAACTGGTATGTTTGAAAGGGTACTGCTTCGGCCTTCGCCTGGTGTTGATCGGAGAAACCACGGAAAATTACCGATCAGTGCAGCAGGTCGATAGAATTCTCCTCCAGACAGTGACTGAAAGCGACCTAGCTGTGAAGAAACTCCTGCCAACCTAGAACCTCTCGGTCAGAGGCACTGCAGTAACACCAGTTGATGCCCTGAGCCATCTTTGCCGATATTAATTTATTAGAGAAAAAGGAATGAATTAATCTACAGTGTAAAAAAGCGCTACCCAGCCTGCCCGGTACTCATCCACCCGTCCCTAACCGTCTCTGCCCTGTCCTTCCCTGTCCTGAACTTTCTCCGCCTCGCCCGATCTTTACCGTGCTCCTTCACACTCACCTAGCTCGAACCTGACCTTCATCACCTGCCCCGACTCGTCTAGATCTGTGTCACCCGTTCCTTCCTGCACCGGTCTACCATATTTGCTGCGATTATCGATGCTACCAATATCGTTGCTAAGGACATTTGTAAATACGTATTGTTGCGTAGTCCCACCTGCGATAACACTTTTGACCTTCAATTACTCTGAACAAAATAGCGCTATCAATGTTAATCAAAATTAATAGTAGATTTTGTGAACATTAAGAAAATTTGGCTTATCTATCATCAATTTTTTAATCATTTCGAAGTATTTACAAAAAAATTAATAAGAGCACACTTAAATTTTGCCCTAACGATTAGACAAAGGTGTTAGATATTATGTATTGTACGAAATATCATGCAGACTAACTTTTCTCTCGTTACTGCGGTCGTTTCCACAAACTCTTATTCAGATCGAAATAGAACTGTAAATTCTGCTAAAAATTCTTCTTTAAATAAGATAAAATGATAATTTGAAAATAGAGACCTAAGTTTTACCAGACGAACCACTCTACTTTGCTGTGTTCGTAGACGTCATTGGCCGGAGTCATTGGATATTTCGTTGTCCTTCCCTGCCCTAAGCACTGCACTATAAAGAAGGCCACAGCATGATGGGCGAAACGTCAGCTCGATTGACTGAGGCACTACTCATCCTGAACAGCCAAGTATCCACTCTACTTCGCATTGAAAACTGCTCTGAAATCTGTTCAGCCATTCCGGTGGTGGTGTGCCAGAACAGACAGATTAACAGTTATGTTGGCAAAAATCGTAACAACAATTGATTTGTTTTCTTTATAATATTAGACAAGCATATGATATTATAAAAGGCAATCATTTTGAACACACAGACAAACTCTCTCACTTCAATTCTGTAGAAGATTATTAATAATAATTAGACAATTGTTTTAGTTTTATACTGGGTGGCATAAGTAAGATTTTCTCCTCAAATATCTCGTAAACCGTTGCAGGTGCTGAGGTACGGTTTTCACGAAACCAAGCGTATGCGAGGGCCACAAAGGAAGATGTTTACTATTATTCTACAACTTTTAAACTCTCTCTCCCACTACGTACTTAACGTAGTAAAGAGAAATTACTGCAGCGGATTTTTAAAGAGAAATGTTTGCATTGTGAGACTCTGATATCGGAAAAGTGGATATAGCTCGCTCGTAGTATGAGTATTATATTACTTTCTGTAACACGTTTTTTAGTCAGAATTCAGGATTTGTGGCGCTTTCATAACGAAAAATTGCTTTCCGGAAACGAGGTATATCTGTCTGTCCGTCAGTGATTAACACGATTACCTAAACCGTTCAGACTTTTTTTTAAAATTTGAAATACCTCGATCTCTCTGGTCGAATTTAAGTTCCCGCGAATTTGAAATGGGTATTTTGATTTCAGAGGTATTATGAAGAGGTGAGGATTACATAAAGCGTCAATATTTTCAAAATTTTGTCACCTGTGACTGCATATTTTTGGATTGTTTTTGCGGACAATGCAAAGAACGCGCCAATTGGAGATGTCTAATTTTATTTGAACTTTGTGAATTTACGTTTTGAATTTTCGAAAATTGCAACCATGAACATTTTCCTTCCTAAAAATTCGATTTTGCTGTTCTTTAAAAGAAGACCTTGAAATAATATCTATGAAAATATGTGAATTTTTGAAACTGAAAATGTACCTTAATTTTAAAGCATCAGGAAGGTAGAATTTATCTGCCAGGCAAGGAGTTTACTTTGTAATGTGAGTGACATACTCACATTAGAATCTGGGTTTGTATCTCCATGTAGAAGAAAAAAATCAGATTCGAGAAACCCTTGCAGGTTCAAGTAGTATAATATTGTGTAGCCTTTGCAAACATGTGTTGTTGCACCACTAGTTTATTTAAGAGAAATCGACACAATTTGCTTGTTTATTTGAAACCTATACATTTTTCTAGTTCAAGACGAAGATGATGATGAGTTTATACATACAGACTTACGTTACCTTAAGAATATTGTTGAAAAATGTTGAATATTTACGACCCTTCATATTCCGTCAGTACCGCAAGAAAACACCTTTCATTCCGTTCAGTTAAGGGTGGAAAAGATAATGCCAAGTATGACGCTTGAAGGCCACGAAAATATGCCTGACGAAAATATGAGACTATTCCTGTGTAGTCTTCAAGATTTTATATTAAACTATACCCTTGATTTGAACTGCTGCGAGGCAATATTTTTATAATGAAATGTCTGTATCGATTGTTTGAAATGAAAATTTTAAATTCTTCATATAATACGTTGTTTTCGAGATAATGTAACGGTACAAAATTGTGCAAAGATTACGTGTACAAGTGCATTGAGCACTTTGAGTTTTTGGGTGACGGTCCGCTCGGCGACGCTACCGCGCATGCGCGTCCGAGCGCAGCGATCGATGCAGAAATCGATATCAGCTTCTCTGCCTGGCGCCGCGAGGCAAGAGTGGAAGTGAGCCGCTTTGTGCTACTAGACACCGACAAGGATAGAAGTTAATTCGTACCTCCGATGCAACGGGCGAACGGGAATGCTGCAGCACTTAATGAACTACCCTTTAAGAGGTAAGTGGTCAAACGACTTAATAATTATATGAAGAAGAGGTGATTGTACGTGATTTGGAAATGGAATTTTATGGAAATAGTGTGAAAAGCAAATTCTCAGCACGTAGTATGAGCTGCACCTGGTGAACATGATTGGATAAGCCGATGTGAAATGTTTATTAATATTTTCAGCTGTTGGGTACAAAACTAAATTAATACTATACGTGATGTAGAAAACATTTCGTTTTATGCTGTGGAAAAATACGTTAAGGGGTAACAAGTGTCGAATTCTCGCAAGACCACGTGGGAGCAGTAGATAAGGAAGGAAGCCTGTAGTGCCAAGGTCATCAATTCCCCCGAAGCTTCATGAGAATGGGAGACAGTGTTTTGTAATTAACAAATTGTTAAAATTGTAATATTATAAGGTGTTGAGTGAAAATAATAAACAATTAATTTAGATAATCGAGCGACTTATTTGTGCTCATAAAAGAGCAATTCTAAAGTGAGAAAATATTTATTTTAAAGCTCTAATTATTGCGACACTTTTATTGGATACACAGCGGAATTTTGGTAGCCATCTTACAAGTCAAATTATAAATAAAGTTTTAAAAGTAGATATTCTCTTGTTTAATGTTGTAACATTTAAGTGAGGTTTAGTCTTATGTTTGTGAAAAGGGTTTTTCACTGGAATGATTACTCATTGAAGATGAAAAATCTTGTGACAACATATCAAAAGGGATTCAGCTTTTTGAAGTCATGTGTTCAATTTATTTATGTGGTATTTTAACTGTTTTGGTTTTCTAATGTATTTGATTCACATGTATTTCGTGCAAGACATGTAATTATGTTTCACAGAGAGAAGAGCAAAACATGAACAGTGTGTTTTATGATTTGTACTTTTGTGTAACTGGGAATTTTATTGAAAGTATATTGCAAGTTGAAAATTTAATTATTAATATACAACAACTCTCAAATCTTTCAAATTCTGCTAATCTAACATAATGACTATGGATTAGGAATATTAAAAGAAGTAAACAAACGTAATCTCCTGTATCAAGTAGACCCGTGCGAACTGTGTAAAATAATTATTTTGAAAGTGAAAAATTCTTACCGAACAAGCAATATTCACAATGAATTATAACTGAGAATGAAATGAATTTTAAAATTATTTAATTTCAATTTTATTAGATTGAATAAATTTCAGTTTTTGCATCATACCATGATTTCAAAAGCATTTCAATATTGCATTAAGGGAGACCAAAATATTCATTTAAAAAAATGAAAAGATATCCAAACAAAATAAGTGCAGTTTTGTGCATATAAAAAAGGAACACCTCTCGATATTGGGATTTCCCTCTCCCGTCGATCATAAAAGTAGACCTCGACGTGAAATAAATTATAATTGAATTGAATTGAATTGAATTGATAGATACATCTAGATACTGGGAAAATCTAGCGATGACCACTCAAAAATGCCACGCGTTGTCATTGACATATTTTTGTTCGATATTTCGATCTCAGATATTTTCGTGACAACTGCACAAAAAACGCCCGCCTCTCACTAGCAGTATCAACGTGACCGCCAACCTCTGCTAGACAGAGAAGTAAGAAGAGTACTTGTATGAAGGTATAATCATAGTGGGTCCGTGTTCGATTGAAGAATCGTTCGGGCTGGAATGATCAACTGATTCTGCCGAACAGTAGAGATCACAGTATATTTCATTGCATCAGACATCTTACACAAATGTGTCATGCAATTCAAACTGCTGTCAGAAAGTTACAATTGATTCGGCATAGGATTGATATACGAGAGATATGTTTAGAAAATAATCATCAGAATCCTATTGAATTAGATTAGAGTCATGTCTGTAGATTCCTGTCAAGAACGTTTCGTTATTGTATGAACTTTTCTTGAATCAGAATTTTCTTGAATCTTGAATCGAAAATCTACCACAGGAATTCTGTCTCACAAACTATCAAAATGAGTTCCTCTACGTTCATGTTGAATGGCTCGGTCCAATAATTCAAGATTCTTTATTGCTGTTCTAATTTGGAAGTTCGGTCGTGTTTGCCAGAAACTTTTAAACGAAGTGCAACCTATACTGCTTTCCATTGTCCGATTTAAAAATAGGTCCTTGTGACAGATGATTAACTGGACGCAGTTATCCAATCGGAAGCTTCGTTACGACTTTCGTAATTTTAGGTAAGGAAGCTCCCGATTGATTATCCGTTTCACAGCTGATGATCTGTCACAAGACACTTTATGTAAACCGAGAATAGTAAAAGTTAAAGTATTCGGTCGTTAACGGCCGTGTTCGCCGGAACATGAATTCGGCCGAGCGCAGATTTACTCTAACAGTACTCGTATCAAGAATTTCTTGCATTGTGCCGTGCTACGCTTATGAGTTCTCGAACTTAACTCTCGGATTCTCAATTTCATTTTATGTATGGAAGGTTTATTAAACCTGTGTTCGTAAGCGATTAATATTTCATCTCCTGCTACCGGCTGGCTGATTAAGCAGTCAGTCAATCAATGCCGTGACAGAATTGTTAATATATCACCTCTGCTCTTATAATTAATCAGCCAATATCGTAGAACCATTTTGTCATTCGTTCAAAATGTGACATGTTAATAATTTGGAAGCTTCTAGACAGTCTTGCAATCATTACATATTATAAAGAGTGTGTCAAAGAAAAGATAGTTATTAAATTGTAAAGTAAGTGCACTCAAACTGAGAGTAATATATTAATACGTATTATAATTAACGTATGTTTTGTAACGTATGTAACGTAAGCACTAATAACTATGAAGAGGAAAATATACATACCTTTAAGAAAACTTAAAAAAATATTATTTCCTTTACAATTTTGTACAAAATTATACCAACACCAATCGTCTTAATTTAAACTATCTCTGTAATACCGAAAAATTGGTTCTAATCTCATGTGTTTGTCTGTACTCAGGAGAATATTAATTGAAAAATAGCGTTCTGAGAGCTCGTCTCACTGTTTTTTTTATCGATTCCAGCCAGAAGTCTATGAGGAGAAAGGAACACCATTCTTCCTTCCTCATCCTCTTTTCACTCTCACGCATAGGACCAGGCATTGTGTTGGTAGTATCTTCATATGATTCATTATGCACTACATGTTATTCAAAATTGCCTTTCGAACTTCAGAATGTCCGCTGTGGCACAATATAATTAGTCGCTTGTCTTGTTTTTGCGACATCGTAAACACATTCTCCCAGCAAATAAAAATCGCGATATCCATGATAATAAAACTTCCGATCGGCGAGAACGGGCAGAGAACGTAATTTTGACACTACGTAAAAGACGCGCTGATCATATGAAATCAACGCGTTACTGTTTCATGATTTGATCATTATTTTGGGAACCAAAAGCGTTATGGTATATTTTGTGCATATGATATTGCGTAAGAACTAGCACGACAGCATTGCATTCAATCGTATGGTAGCCATAAACCTCAGCATCTTCATATTATTAGTTTGGTTCTTAATTGATAATTTCGAAAGGACACCTTTTCAAAATTTCTTTTTGTAGAAATGGCATATCCAACAAAACCCTCACCTCACAGGCAAGAAGGCAGTTTAAAATTACACCGAGTTTTTGCGATTTGAATTACACAGTGTATCGCGAGAGGTAGAAATCTCATCCAGATAGCGGCTGAAATCGACCTATGTAGCTAGCGTCGAAGAACTATGAAGTTGGGACGCGGACAGCAGCTGCCTTGAGCTATCCGAACCGGTTAGTACAGGGCAGTATACAGTTGCCCACCATATCATCTCTCCTCGTACCGGGAGAGGTGGCTCAGGGCAACAACTGATGACACTGCAGTGCCTCGGAGTGAGAGGGTTTAGGTGTCGAAAATCCTGCTGCAGTCGAGTATCGACTGAAGCAGGACTTTCGACACCAGCAACATACGAAGTAGAGTTCAGTTGGCATCTGGAGGTGAATTCTAGCGGTCGGCTCCTCTGATTGGTAGTTTTCCTTGGTTTCTCCAATCAGTACAAGGCGAATGGTGGTGCAGTACCCAAACAAACAGGCTACAGACCGCGCCCAATCCTTCCTTCCACTTCCTTGTCGAAGCGCCATCCCTTACTTACACACACTTTCATGGACTATACTACCGCACATGCCGGGAAACCGGTCGGGAGCTTAGAGCTTGTCCCAACTGGGGCGATGGGAGATACTTCGAAGGTGGAAAACCCTTAGCCGTAGTTACGTCGGCACCGGATCTCACTATTCAGCGGGAGAAGATAACCGCCACCTTTTGAGGGGGGGAAATGCACTACACCTACGGGACTAATGACTTCAGTCGTTGATGCGTCCGGAATCACTGATCAATCAATCAATCGAACCCTAGGGACTTACTTTCAGTGCCATAACAGGGGAAACAAGTGCTCTGAGCTATCCCAGCCGGTTTATATCCGATTGCCCACCATATCCCTTCCCACCGCATCACCTCTCCTCGTAACGAGTATTGTGTTCCTCAGGCTATGACGCCCAATCCATCTCGCCGAATGCGCAACTGGCGATCGCATCCATTCCGCTCTGCACCGCGACTGCAGCGCCCCGGGCGGCAGCCTCGGGTACTTACCGTTGCGCGGTCTCGCCGCCACGCAGCGCCGCCGCCGGTGTCAGTTTTATTTACCGGAGGCCAGCAATTTATAAGCACGTAATTCGGTGTTCTGGTCACTCATTTTAAACTTCGTTGCCCGAAACATCTGCCGGGAAACGCAAACCGCGCGAGCGTGCGCACTTTTGAAATTCGAACGGGTCACGGGGAATACGACCCGCGCGCATCGATTTGCAACGAAAGTGGCCATAATTTACTTTTTTTTTGCCTCCCCTCCTCGTCGTTTATAATTTAAAACGAAATTAGACCTAGAACCACTGCTGTTATGAACGAGTTGGCATTGTTATTTCGGGAGTAATTTTCGTACCAGCCAATCAAAGAGTTGATTCGATTTCTGGCGCTGTTTGGCGCTTTGAGGTCGTTCCTGCGTGGCGGTGTAATTAGACTGATAATGAAGCGTGCAGAGAGCCTGTTTGACGGACGCTGAGTTGCACCGGGCACCGCAGCTGCCGATGACAGAGGCTGGCCCGCGCAAGGTTTTGTGTTCGGAAGTCTGGCTTGTGTTGCCGTGGAAGCGGGCGGCTTTCGTTGATGAAAGTCGCTAATTGTCGTGTTCGCTTTCTATTGTGCTAGTTAATGTTTTCTGTTGTCTAATTATGACTTTATTAATTTGTGACGTGTGTTTTATTTTGGGCCGCGACGACAAGCAAGGCAACGACAACGGAGAAAAGTGTGTGTAATATTTTTTTTTCTTTTTTCTTTCTTTTTTTTTTTTGATAAATGGTAGGTAGTTGACACTAGTCAATGAAAAACATACTAATGAAATTCGCACGTTTGAAAGGACTGGTAGCTATTCGTTTGTTGAATAGGAGGCTCCTAATGCGTCGCCATTTTTTGTTCTATTCATTGTCTATGGATTTCAATCTGTGAAAATACCTACTGTGAAAATACATAATTAAAATATGCAGCAAATGTATATCTTAAAAAAAAATTCAAATTTTTCTTTATCACATATACATCTTCAAAAGATTCATTATATATTTTTCATGACATTGACATTATTAATAGTACGATTTTTTTAACTCTCCAATTTTCATTGTGTATTGTTACAGATTGAATCTATCATCATCTATATTTTGAGTAATATGACACACTGAAATAGATTTTTCATAAAGTCAAATTTCAACAATATGGTTTATAAAATCATTATACTGATAGACTGTAATATATTTAACAAATTTTGTTCCTTAAGGGCCATGGTGTATTTTTGTTCTAATTATTTCCATGTTGGAAGAGAAATCCTATCATAGAAACAAGTAAAGCTTGAGAATTGTTTCTACACATAACAATGCAATGCCTCTAAACACTTTTTTACTGTCCGGCCTCATTTTAATGCTTTTGGAATAGAAGTAATTGGTATAGAAACTATCTAAACTGATTACTACAGAATAAAACACTTTACACAAACTATATATATATAAGTGATTTTACGCATGGGAGTAATTACGGTGGAATAAATGTGCCTGAAAATCAATGTAATGGAAGCTACATATCCCTACGTCACAGAAAAGGATTACCCTCTTTTTGTAATTCAACACTTGTCATAGGAACCAGGAGTAACTATTGCTAGAATGAGAGTATATCTCACAGTTTCAGAATGTGCCAAATATAAAGCATATTAATGAAACAGGCTCTTTCAGTTCTCTCCGTTTTTTAGGTTGATGTATCTCAGTTTATGAGTAGCCAGTAGAGTTAAGGAAATAAGAAAAGTCCAATAGCAAAAGAGATTATTTTCGATACACCATCCTGATTGGAACTTGGCAGATGCACTGTTTTTTGTTTTTTGTTTTATGAGTGGTGTAACGTAGCCTTTTTAATTTTCGTTAATATTAATTAGGACGGTTAAATATTCTACAGTGATTATTTATGTGCATCGGTTAAACAATTTTGCAATTTTACACAGTTTGTTGACTTTTAACAAGACTTTTTCAAGCTCGTGTACTTCAATTACACTCGTCCAATCTTGTAGTCCCTAATCAAACACGAACACTCTTTCAATGTCTTTGAGAGGAGCTTTTTGGGACTTGGTATACCGTTAACTTGTTTCCAAAAATAACGCGCGATCAGAAGCTTACCTTCCCTTGTTTTTCTCTCTCCTCGAGCTGACACCCGTCGAGGTAGCAGTCATGGCCGCATATTGGCCCTCTGCACTCTAATCGACGAGCGCAAGGTTATTACCGGAACGTCCATTTAGGTCGCTTTGAAGCCTACGCACAATGCCGCATGTTTTCAGCTCATTTCCTGCCGGGGCTCCGCCAGCGTCTTTCAACCCGCGGGACCTCCCGAGCCCTGCGGCCTCGCCATCATCTCCAATTACTCCTGCAGGCTTTTTTCCCCCCGCCGCCCTCGCCGCCCCCGCCGCCGACGCGTAATACTGGATAACACGCTTCGGACGGCGGCATCAAACGGCGACGCCTAGGGGCCGCCTCAGCGACACCTTCTCCCCTGGGGCAGGACGGTGGGCGAGGGGGAGGGGGGGAAGAGGCGTCAGATGGAGATCGCGAAGGACTGAGGGTATGGAAAGAAACGGGACGGGTGTGAGTGGGAAGATAAAAGGGAAAGGGGACATAAGGGAAGGTGATAAAGGATAAAGGGATATGAAGGGAAAAGGAATTAGAAGGGATGTAATAAAGAATGATGGTAGGCGCAGAGAAAATAATGGGAAAGGTTGGTGGGATTAAATGGGCGAAATAATTATAGTAAGGACAGGAGCGGCATAATAAGGAAGAAAATGCAAAAGAACATGGTATGTAGAGAAATAAGAGAGAATATTTGGGGATGAGACAAAGGGATGTTAGAAAAAGCGGACAGGGAGAAATGGGGAAACAAATTCAAGATGACATTGTAGGATAATAAATATAGGAAGTGGGAAACAAAACAGGAGGGGATAAATAGAAAGGAAAAGGTATGGTAATAGTAATGGGAACAGAAGACAGAGGAGAAACATTAAGAAAGTTGTAAGTGAGGAAAGAGGACGGTGAAGACGAGGTGTGCAGGGAGCTGGAGGAGCAGAAGAAGGTGAGAGGGGGGAGGACGAGGAGGAGGAGGAGGAAGACACTCGCGAAACCGGAAACAAAGCCGACGCCCTCGCGACACAGACGCAAATTAACCTTTCCCCCGCCAGAGCGCTCCCCCGTCGCGGCGGCGTCCGCGGCCCTTCAAAGGGATCTCTTCATGCAGGGTGACGCCGCAGACGCCCTACGTGCCTGCGAGGATCACCGTCCTCCCCTCCCTTAGCCCTTCCCCGGAGGTGGGAAAGGGCGGAGGGCCCCGGGCGTGAGGCGCCCTTCGCGAGAACACTCGTCCTAACGACTCCTCTGTCTGGCAGAAGAAAAAAAGTCGGCGAAGGAATCTCTTTGCTGTTTTATAATTAAGATTTCTTTTTAATCTGGGCGTAATTGAGAAACTTCATTGCGAAGTTAAATAAAGAATTATTGATATTTAATGAACCGCGTCCTCGTGGAATGGAACGTAGGAAGTGCGGCGGAAGCATCGACTATGCAGTCCTGTCATATTCCTCGCCTTCCTATCTTTTTTTCTCTCTCTCTCTCCCTCCCTCTCTCTCTCCCTCCGTCTCCCTCTCTCCCTCTCTCTCTCCCTCTCTCTCTCCCTCCCCCCTCTCTCTCCCTCTCTCCCTCCCCCCTCTCTCTCCCTCTCTCTCTCTCTCTCTCTCTCTATATATATATATATATATATATATATATATATATATATAAACACACACACCTCTTTATTTTTCATTCTCTCGCTTTCTTTCTTTCTCATTCTCTCTCTTTCCCAAACTCTCTGATTTTCTCTCATTCTCCCTTTTTCTTTCATTCTCTCACTTTGTCTTTTCCTCATTCTTCCCGCCTTTCCCTCTTTCTTTTCCTATCATTTTCTCTTTCCCTCTCTCTTCGTCCTCCCTCGTTATTCGATCCGCGTTCTATCCCTTTCAAAAAGTGAATTTAATTACACCTCCTCCACGCCTCCATCTCATTCCCCACCTACACCTTTTCCTCCACATTCTTTCGCCATCGTTTTATCCTCCCTCCATTCATCCCTCCCTTATTACATCCATCATTACGTCATTTGCATCCTCCATCACCACATCTTCTCACTACCTCCATCACAAACCTGATCACCTTGCCTCTCTCTTCCCATCCACCCCGACCCCGCCCCTCACAAATTTTCCGCCAGTTCTACTTTACTTCCTTAAAAGCTCCCACAATCTCCTCTTAATTGCCTTCAGTACCTACGCACCATCTCCATCCCTTTCTTCATCATCTTCATCCTCCCTCCCCTGCCAACTCACCGCCTCTATCACCAGCGTCGCCGTCTCTCCCCGTCTCTCCTCGTCCACTTCGCATAGCACCCACCGGCGCGTCTGCGTCTGCGGTGCCCGGGGAGGCGATCTGAACTCGGCGCGAGCGAATTCCAATTCGCCACCGCCGCCGTCCATTGCTGCGGAATTCTCTGATTGTGGAACTTCGCGAGATATTTGTTGGCAGTGGCCAACTATTCCACTTCGAACTGCGAAATGTAGTTAGTGCGTCGTAATAGATTCTTTAGAGTAATCTTACATAGGCATTTCTTTAATTTTGTTTTTGATTAAGCGTGCCGTAAAATATTTATGTGTAGGAATGGATTTAGATCCAACAAACGCAAAGCTCGCAGTATCATTGTCAGAACGAGTACACAATTTGTTCGAAATAGAAGAAAACACAGGACAATAGTAATTTATCGCCATGCCCACAAACATGTCCGCGCGTCCACTCACAAGTGCACGACATGTAGATCTCACAGTGTCCCATGACATGGGGAAGAGAACCGAAGTTCAGGTGGAGAGCTTATCGCCGAACTTTAGTGAGGAGAGAATGATGTCACATATCGTTCCTAGGCATCTGATAAACACGTTCGAGCGAGGACTAACCGATTTCGATAGCTTAACGGCAACAGTGAACACCCAACAATGAACATCCACATTTTTACCCACGGAGAACTGTTAATTTGGCGTATTGAATTATTTAATTTTTTTTATCAAGCTTTTAAACGCTTGATTCCGGTCGAAAATATATCTCATAAGGTTTTCTGAAAAGAAATCTATTACTTCTGTGAATGAAGTACAGTAATATAGACAAACTATTTACCATAAATTGTTCTCAACTGCAAAAAATATGCACTCCTTACAAAACTGACCTGAGATATATTTTTGGTCGGAACCAAGCGTTTAAAAGCTTGATCAAAAATTAAAAAAATCAATACGCCAAACTCTCTCTACCCACAGTTCTCTGTGGGTAAGAATGTGAAGAAATAAGATTGGTACCTGTAATTTAAAATTCTTATTATTAAAATTAGGATTAGATGTAAACAATTTTCATGCCAGTGCATAAAACTGCAGACACAAATGTGATCTGAAATTCTCATTGTTGGGTTAATCATCAGTACCTGATCCATTGTTGTTGTAATATTTCCATTATGTTATATTCTTCCAGAATGTCGAGGGAATCTAATCCAAAGGTGATTGGCATCAAAAGAAGTACAGATGCAATTTGTACAAATACTTTTTTCGTAGTACTTCACATGCACAGAGAACCAGGGAGGCGTAAAACATGACGTTTTCATTGGTAAATATAAATAATAATTTTTTAAATAATATTAAAGGCATGTTTTGATATTTACATATTGGTATGAAAGAGAAATAATGTACGGTATATGAACAGGGATATAATCAACAATTTATAAGTATATTTTTCATTGATTGTTGTCTTTACACATTGGGCAATTTAACACATAATATTATTGATGAGTAATGTTTACTGTACGAAGTAACATTAATGAAAAGTGCACAGTATTATTTTCTTCATGGTAATGCGTGGTTAATGTTGAAGAAATTAACTTCCTCCATTAATATTTTGGGCAATTATTTCCCGCAGTTTTATCAAGTAAACAAATTACAAAGAATGATTGATTGTGGTTAACAAACGATCGTTGAAATAACTAATACGTTACGCTGTAAAAACCGAATCGATAGTTCAACGGCAACAGCGACAACTAGAGGAAGGAGGTCCTAAGGATCGAGACTCGGCGATGGCGGATGTTGGACATAAGCAGTACAGCTGGACTGAGTTCAATCATTGTGCGGATGAGAATGCAAGCGTATGGGCTGATGGAATTCAGCATTGAATTGAATTGAATTGAATTAATGCCTTATTTTACGTGGCGAGACTGAGGCCATTAGGCCTGCTCTTCCGTCTGACCACGTAAATTTCGCTACGCTCCTTTCACAAACTAGCAGAGAAAGGAGGTATTTCTTGGGCGAGAAACAGGCGATTTGAATTTAGCTCAGCGGCGTCATTTAGGCTTGAGGATCATTTACATGCAAGTAAATCTACTAACATGGGACAGCCGGTTTTACTTCCCCTCCGAAGGAAGGCGTACGAAGTATTTTTGCGCCCTGAAAAATCCACGGCTTCGATCGGGTTTGAACCCGCCAACTTGGGTACAACAGTCCGATTCGTAGAGCATTCGTATATTCTCCGAAAAGCAAGCGAATGCCGGAGCAGTATTCTATCAAACGGACATCTCGCAATCTTTCGTCACTCATCCTTGTCTCATCTTCCCTTAATCACACACTCTTTACTTACATGCCTTATATTAGCATATATGGTGGGAGCTTCCTTTCACCGAACGGACACTCCGATTGTCATGAAATTTTCATCAGCCAAAATATTCTCACTAAGAAAATTTTCACCCCATCTCGCCCCAAATAAACAATCACCCAATTCCATGGACACCACACAATCAATCTGTCAAATACTTAGGGATGAATCTTGATACCAGACTACATTGGAAAAATCACATAAGAGTAAAAGCAATCAAGAGTAATAGCTCTCATTAAACAATGCCATCACCATCTATAAATCAATAATTATGCCTCTAATGCTTTATGAAAGCCCTATTTGGTTCAATGCCTCTACGGATCATCCAAAATCATTTGCTTTGACTTTCCACTCATGCACCCTGTTTCATCTCAAACATTCAACTGCCCAAAGAATTTAATTTACCTCCAATAGTTTACCATATTACTCTCCTATCTAACAATTTCTTTCCCAAAATAAACACCATAACCCAAGCCACCCATTACGATCTAGCCACCACCTACCAGCTCCAAACTAGAATTAAAAATAGATACCCATTAGATTCATTTCTCAGCATATTTTCAAACCTCAATTAATCGCATAAGTGCTCTGTGAGTTTCCTATTCATGTGTAGTTAGATTTATTTGTAAGATTAGCATTTAATTTAAATATACGTCAGATAATACATACGATGTAGTATACATAATACTGAACTATGTACATTCGTCCATTAATAAATTTATATTAAAATAAGACAGAAGACTTGAAAGACATAATTCTCAAACAGCCGAATTTTTGTTTTCGTCGCTGTCGTTCAAACAATGCGTAAAAAGCATAGCTAGCTTTAATAAGTGAATTGCACTGAGAGACAAAAGAAGGGGAGTATAGTAGAGGGCTTTTGCTGCGAACGGGAATGGTGGCGCTATGAATGGAAGAAACGAGAACTAAAACTGGTCTGCGATTTAGAATCTTGCGCTAAAGCGACACACCCGGAAGGAGATCCACCAAACATTAGGGTTACGTTAATAAATAGACATTCCATGTAATATTTGCAGGTAACATTTTCCTCCATAAACACACTCTATTAGATAGAGACAATCTCCAAGATTACTTAAATACTAATGTTTCTTGATTAGTTTGGGATGGTTTATAGGCAACTAAAAATAAAATACGAAATATTAGATTTTAAACGCACTTTCCTTATACAGTTCTCAACTTAATTACATAATTAATCAAGCAGTTAAATGACTTTCCAATAATACCCGCACACAAGCCACAAAAATAACCTGACAAAGTCACACAACATAAACTAATAACCATCAAGTAAAAATATTAAATTTACATTCATACATAAACAAAACATCGATATCGACGGATATCAAAGCTACCGATACATTTAGATCTTATATTTTTAATATAGAATTCATGTATCTATCACATTAATAAGCATCTTAACAAGCTCTGACTTAGCTCTAATTAGCCCTATGCCTGAAATCGGTTTGATATTGACAAAATGGGTAAAACTAAATTTAATATTTTACTACCACCCAGCAGTCGAAAAAATCTGGAAAACACAACAATCCGTGTTTTCAGAGGACGTATGGAGATTTTGTTTCGTGCTTGTTGGCCAATTTCTTTTTATAATATCCTAGATTATTTTCATCCTGAACATATTTTTTTAATTAGAACATTTAATGTGAAGTCGACGAAAAAAATAATAAAAGAAGCTATTTTTGGATATAGAGGGATGGGTGGAGTGGTGAGGCTAAAAAACGTTCAAAAATTATATTTTTATATTATAATAGTAGTTTTTACTCTTCATGTGTCATTTGATTTCACGGAATTTTTACCATCTTATGCATCTTACCCTGTGAAAAATATCAGAAAGTTTCAAGAAATTACGAGCGTTACTAAGTACCTTTTGGGAAAGGGCAATGAAAAAAAGGAAAGTGAAAATTCAATACAGAACAATACAATAAACAAAATAAGAGACAATCGACTCTCTGTGTGATAATGAGTGTGTATATACGAATGCCAAATTAGAATGTACCATTTGAATACCGAAATGAGTAAGAGAACAGCTTGAAGACTGAGAACTAACATAATTTAAGTATAAATGCTTTCTCTTAGTATAAATATATTAAAAACATTAAACTTAAGTTTCCTTCTTTGTGTTCAAAAGCAAAGGGATACAGTGAAACCGCATTAATGACAATGTTAAGCGTGGTAATGATATTTATTCATGACAAGAAAATGGTTTATTTTTTTCCAGTATTTCTAGATAGTAAAAATATTTCGAGAGATAAATTAATTAAACATTAAATTATGAATAATAACTGTATTCTGTTACATAGTTGAATAAAATATAAAATTGTTTGGAGAATTCCTAGGCGGTATAGTACATAGTCGTATTATACGATTTTCGCGACACCAGATTATATTTCTCTTGACCATCCTGAATATCGTTCTCTTCACGGCCTTATATTTCTATTTCCCTATTTGTTAATATTTGAAAAACTATCTCACCTCGAAATGTGTAGCTTGCCCAGGCGGTCAGAAGACCGTATCAAAAAGGGATGTAAATTGGACAGCCGCAAATTACACGCAGCTTTGGTGTTGAGTGAAAAAGCAATTACTCTGGCTTCGTGACGAAACAGATTCATAAATAAATATCACGCGTGAACCTAAAAAGCCCTCCGTTCTGTGAAAATAAGAGGCTTCGATATCAAATAACGGTGGGGGATCTTTCATTCACTTTCATTCTCTGGTATTTTCATATGACGCACGCAAGTTTCCTAGCAGGAACCCCACAATGCACGCTTCTCAGCCCTGGACTCCTGCGGCGAGGCAATATTCTCTTGCTGTTGTGACGTGTAACTCCTGAACAACAACAACAACAACAACAACAACAATAATAATAATAATAATAATAATAATAATAATAATAATAATAATAATAATAATAATAATAATAATAATAATAATAATAATAATAATAATAATAATAATAAAGCGAAACTATCCAACACGTGACAAATAGATGTAGCAGCCACGCACAGTTGGAATACAAAAAGAGGCATGATGAAGTGGTGAAGTAGATCCACCAATTATTGGCATTGAGAACGGGCTTTCTCGCCACTTCCGTGCCGTATTATAAATATGTGCCTCAGAATGTGCTTGAAAGTAGTGAGCACACACTCTACTGGGATCGCTCCGTTATTACTGACAGACACGTCGGCGTCAATAGACCCGATATAACGTACATTGATAGAAACCATCAGCAGGTTTTCCTTATCGCTATATCAATACCTAATACCCACAACATATCGGGAAAATATCAAGAGAAGATTCAGAAGTATACCGATCTCGCCCATGAAGTCGCAACTCAGTGGAACTTCAGTAAAGTGACAACCGTGACTATAATAATATCAGCTACAGGAGTGATCCCCATAATGACACTTCGGACACGAGTGTCTTCACTTGGATGCCAGGATTGTATATAATACGCAAAAGTCAGTAATTTAAAATACATGCCATATTGTCAGAAGCCATCTGAACCTTCAGTAAAGCAACCACACACCTGGCCATCATTCCTGTGTGTGGTTGACATAATGACCAGTAGATACTGTGAATAATGAAAGATAATAATAGAACAACTCCTCTGACATGATTATGCAGTAGGTTAATGAAATTGATTTAGATTACACGCCTCTGAATCTTTCTTGTAACGTCACGAAAAGCATTCCAAATACAATAGATCAACTACAATCTTGGAAGGAGAAAATCATACATTGAAAATTTTCGAATCGTCTGGAAGAACAATATATTGATGAAACTGCGTCTCTGCATTAGCTAATAAGTGGATATTTATACTCAGAGTCTGAAGGATTTGTATTGGCTATCCAAGATAGGGTTTTGCGAACCAAAAGCTGCGAGGAAAATGCAATAAAGATGCATGTGATAGACAAATGCAGAAAATGTGAAACACGGCGAGTCAATTGAACTTATTATGGTGGGATGTCCGGCATTGTCTGCTAATTAGACATTGCCTATCTTGGAAGACACAACCATCTAGCAAAATTAATACATCAAGAACTTGCTGTTTAACTCGGACTGTTTGACTCCCTACGCCATATGACCTTCTAACCACTGTGTTGGAAACAGAGAAATATGTGATTTGTAATCACGGACAAAACAGTAGATTATAACAGGCCTGTTATCCTCCTCATTAATAAAATCAATAAAACAGTCTCTATAATGGATATTGCCCGTATCATCGGGAACATTTAATTCGAGAAGATCAGGAAGTATGAGGAGCTTGCAATGCAATTGAAACAGATCTAGCAATTGCATAAAGATTTCATTTATGCCTTGATGGTCTCATCAAATGAATGTGATGCAGAAAACTTGAATTTTGAAACTACCGATAAAGTTGAAAATTATTGGACAAAAGGCAGTCTTCAGACTTGTTTGAATTTTTACACTAAGCTCAAGTGGGATAGGGTAAAATAACTTTTCAGATAGCAGGAATCTGGTTCTAAAACACCAAAAGAGATTCCTTATGCCCCGTTTAACTGAGAAATAAAGACAATAATAATAATGATGATGATGATGATAATAATAATAATAATAATAATAATAATAATAATAACAACAACAACAACTCTCCCTAGGTAGTACACTACCTTGTTGATGGTGGAACTTGATGACCCTCGTAAACCTCCGAGCTATGTCGGCGGCAGCCTTTCTACTGGTAGGGCCTCCATTGCTGAATTGGTTGAAGGTGAAGAACATCCCTTGATGGACTTGTGTTCACTAATTCTCGGAATATGACCTCTTCTAATCAATTAAGAATATGGGAAACTGGAAATCACCCGGAAATTATAAAATCTAGAATAATTTGATTAAAAACTAACAGCAGTACAGCCTCATCTAGCAAAAGCTGTTGACAAAATTCTGGAAAAGCCAAAGGAACTCCCGGAATGACTCACACGCGGAATCGGGTATCTGATACCTAGAACGGGTAGCCGAACGCTAGCGTCTCAAACGTTCCAAAACTGAAATTCCCTGATCGATCTGGTCGACCTCCAAACCCTGAGAATTTTAAATGGCTATTTTTAATATATGTTTATTTCGTTAAAATATGGTTGTTTCGTGATACGAAGCCTTAACATTTTCATAATTTTCTCAAAACTGTCTCCAATGTTTTTTCATTATTTTTCCCTTCGTAAAGGGTAACACATTAAAGAAATAGGGTAGGTTTTATATTCGTATCTTAATTTTCCACAAATGCAAAAGTTAAAACGTTTCAGCATCACGATTGAAGTTCTACGTTGATGATAGAATCTTTTCCCAAATAAAGTATTTTTCAAAAAACATATCTTTCAATAAGGTCACGTTCAATTTTTCGATAATATAAGTAGTCACGTAATTGTTTGTGAATTATTTTATTTTTTAATGGCTTCAAAGTTTTTTTTCTCTTTTAGAGCAAAGTACAAATTTGGTGCAGATCTCATTTTTGTCGAACTCTCTGTATTATCGAAAGTAGCAAAGTAAATTAACATTGCAAAAGTACACTACTGATGATATTTTTCCCTGACTAAGAAAATAGACTTTAAAATAAGGATGTGTACAAGTTTTTGAAAATGAGTAGCTTTAATTGAAACAATAATGTTCATTGAAACATTTTCCCCGGAAGTTGGTCCTATGGAATC